>JAJOZX010001038.1:790000-935000 GCA_023014485.1 Bathynomus jamesi | reverse complement strand
GCTACTTTTCCAGGGTCAAGGTATTTTCTTCAACCTTTTTCCGTACCTGCCTCTGGCAGGGAGGGAGCGGAGGGGGGAGAGAGCCTTCTACTTTTCTATCCAGTTTTCTACTACTGCTAGCATAGTTGAAAGACAAAATTTTCCCTGGCACCCGTTGCCATTGGTACCTCCTCGGTATGGGCCGCAAGGCCTTTTGAGGTACTTCTTTTCCTTGTAACTCCTTGTAACTCTCTCCTTTCTCTTGGGGGAAAACGCCGCCTCCAAGTTTCCTTGTTGCACCTGCAGCATCCCCCACCCCCCTTGGGGGGTGGGGGATTTTTTGCAACATCCCCACCCCCTTTGCAACATTGCGTAATAAATTGCAACATTCCTCCACTCTCCCCTTTTGTGGCTATACTACTGAGAACCACTTTCATTTTCAGGATAAAAATTCGAACTACTTTCACTACTTTCGTGAAAGCAGTAAAACAAAGTACCAAAATGTTCAGGAAAGTTCATTTTGAACAAAATAAGAAAAATTTCTTTTAATTCAAGAGAAATATCACAACTTAACACTCCAAAACAAGACATTATTTTACTCATTTAAGTACTAAAAGCATCGGAGCTATTGAAGAATAGGGACCCCAGCCTTCTTTAGTTAGGCTTATAAGGCTAACTAACGAAATATCACGACCTAACCTAATCAATCATTAGGTTAACTGTACGCCCTTGACGATTGGTTAGTTAGGTCATGATATTTTCGTTAGTTAGCCTTATAAAGCTAACTAAAGAAGGCTGGGGTCCCTATTCTTCAATAGCTCCAAAGCATCAATAATTTAAGTACTAAAGTCCCAATCATTATATGAGAGTTATTTCCTTTTAGAATTAAAGAATAATAAAGTATTTAATAAAAAAAACTCGTAATTCTAATTTGGTTCTGAAACTTTCTTCGATTTTCACGAGTTTTAATGATTTCCTTTTTAAAAAAAATATTTTCTTTGATTTCACAAAAACGTTAAATAAAATACACGAGAATAAAATTAAAACGTCAAAAAACTCTTTCTCGGAAATAGTCATTTTAATCGTAAAGAGTATCATACAATACTCAATTCCGGTCAACTCTGGAACAACCTTCCTCAATCCATCTTTCCCCCTGTCTCTGACCTCCAATCTTTCAAACGCAGAGTTTCCAGGCATTTCGAAAACCCTGGACCTTGATTCTTGGCTCTCTTCTTCTTCTTCTTGTATGGAGTAGGGTGGGACGTTTTTGTGGGCATTCACCCTTGGCCCTCCTTCCTGCATAAAAACGAAATAAAATCTATGGGAAACAACATCAGTTTCCAGAATCTGGCACAAATTCATTGTGTGAACAATGAAAACGCAAACTGTTTGAAAGGACATCGAAGGGCACCGAATCATAAATGAAAGACTCTGACCAACGATAGATTATTTTTCAACCAATTATGAATTCTTGCTGTAAGCTTTTAATCTTTAGTGTCTTTTCCATAGAAAAGTGCAAGCCTATATGGATCATCTGAAGATCAGGGCCCCCAGCGTCAATTACCAAATGATATCTTCGTTAAAACTAACGAAATATCACGACTTAACCTAACCAATCGTCAAGGGCGTACAGTTGACCTAACCGGGCATTCAATTTAATTTATTATTATATTTGGTACTGTAAAGCAAAAAAACAAGAATACATGGGGGCCCTGATCTTCAGGTGATCCGCGTATATTATTTTAATGTTAAACGCATCCCCTCAAAATTCTTTTCTTTTGAACCTAAATTTTCAACTGCCTAACTTCCAATGAATTTTTGAACACCGAATCCCTCTGGATAATGGAGCGTAGTCCACTTCTCTAAACTATTATTAATAGTTTACGCACTAACGTCGACTAACTCTAATATGTAACATTCAATCCTCTATCTATAGGAATTTGTTTATCACCTGAACAGTGTTATCCTTGACACAATTAGTTGTAAGACATTTATTACAAATGAGATTAAAGTACGAGTTACTAAGAGTTTGTTCTTTGAACAAAATATGTACAGGGTGGTCCTTAAGTCCCAACCGGTTATAATTAAAGCTAAAACACAAAAAAAAATAAAACAAAGTAAAAAGTTTATAACAAGTCCCTATGACGCAAAAGGGGACACAAACTACACTAGGTCAAAGTTGAGGAACGTAAACTACACTAGGATCTTTAGGAGACATTTTTTAAATGAATCCATCAAATAAAACGTTAAAACTAACGAAAGTGTTACGACTTAACCTAACCAGTCGTCAATATATATACTGTATATAAATTGACGGTTCGTTAGGTTAAGTCGTAATATTTTCGTTAGTTTTAACGTTTTACTTGATTAGTTATACGCGGACAAAGTTGGGAAAGGCAAACTACACTAGGATAATGTAGGGGAACGTAAACTACACTAGGATAATGTAGGGGAACGTAAACTACACTAGGATAATGTAGGGGAACGTAAACTACACTGGGCACCACAGTGGGACGTAAACTACACTTGCTCCGAAATATTTATTGTTCAAAGTGGAAAATATAAGAATCTCGACAAATATTCTTTCTTTGAGAATCGATTACGTCAGTGTGTGCTCTGCTAGATGGATTTTCGTTTTAATTATAACTGATTGGGACTTATGGGCCTCCCTGTAGTTTGACATCGCTATAAACTAGTTTAAAATTAATGCTTATTTAATTCTTACGCTGTGACAGGAAAGTAATAATTCAAAAGCATTACTCCTTCCTGCACAAAACAAAATAACAATAATGGCCGAGTGTGTTCAGTCTCTTAGGTAACATTAGATGCCATGCGACGGGAAGGTAAATACAGCTTTACATAGAATCCAAATTAAGGATTGCTGCTGCGTGTAAGCGCAGAGAAAGATCACCCATCCAGCAACTAAGTAGAACAGAACCAACGTGTCTCAAACCTGGCTTATCTAACGGGAAGTTTGCTTGCTTGCTTACTTTCGCTATGCCATTCGGTATAAACTATTTAAAAAGCATAAAGTCACTGTAGAAAATGGAAATTTCACAAATAACTTCACTACGAAGCGAAGTGTTCAACAAATAATCGCAGACGAGACTAGTTATTCAACAATGATACAATTTTATGGTAAGGAAACAGTACGAATATTTGTTTGAGATGTAAATTTACAGAACATCAATTTTACGACTATATTCACAGAGTAGTGAAGAAACTAGTGAAAAAACATTCAAAACTTTACAACCTTAAATAAGATTATAATTCCACGATAACTAAAGTTCTATTTAATAACACACCTGTCAAAGCTGTTAGTTCACAAGTCACTTTTATGCATTAAACAGGTGTTTATTGATAAACCGATGTTACAACCTCATGTAAGCAACTCATTTCAGAGACAAGAATCTTGCGAGGATCACCTGAAGATCAGGGCCCCCAGCCACAATTACCAAATAATACCTTCGTTAAACCTAACGAAAATATCACGACTTAACCTAACCAATCGTCAAGGACGTATAGTTGACTTAACCGGGCATTCAATTAACCTAAATATTGCTATAAAGGAACAATGAGGCTGTTAAAAAGGAACACAGTAAAACAATGGGGGTGTTAAAAAGGAACACAGTAAAACAATGGGGTTTGCTATAAAGGAAAAGATCCAAATAGAGTTTACCTTCATTTCATAGGTAAACATTTGTGTGTTTGGGGGGGGGGGTAAATTAAGTTTGGTTCGGTTAAATTAGGTCAGGTGAGCTTAAGTTATTAGAGCGTCGGTAAACTTGCCACTCCAAAAGAAATACATACGTAAAAGCCCATTTCAACAGAGCATTTATAAAAAAAAAACTGGAAAAATAATAACCCAACATTGTTATCGCAAATAAACAAAGCTCTCGACTGATATAATGTAGTGAGTCAGACTGAGAGACAAGCCACTTTCCTTCTCAGACACGTGAGATTGTCCACAATTCGGTACAAACTTTTTAGTACTGAATTAAATATATTTCTCTCTTTCTTTAAACAACACCAACAACAACAACCCGAAAAGAGAGTAAATGTAATTTGCAGAACCATTAATGTTTAGGAACTAAATGTTTTATATATTATAATGCAGAAAAAATAGTTATTAAAAACAGTAACTTAATTTAAGGTTTTTTTACAGTCTAAATTAATAGTATATAAATGGTAATCCGATTTGGTTTTATCTGTTGTAGAAAATCAAAAGAACGAAACCAAAAATTATTTCCAACAACAATGGAATCTCGACGAAAGAGGAATACGCTTCAATTTTTGGAAATTAATTAAATCGGATCACCTGAAGATCAGGGCCCCCAGCCTTCTATAGTTAGCCTTATAAGGCTAACTAATGAAAATATCACACCTAACCTAACCAATCGTTAGGTCAACTGTACGCCTTGACGATTGGTTAGGTAAGGTCGTGATATTTTCGTTAGTTAGCCTTATAAAGCTAACTAAAGAAGGCTGGGGGCCCTGATCTTCAGGTGATCTATTAAATCTGAAAGGTTACATGTAAAACAATTAATTTTTGGTAGCAAAATTCCCACATTAGTCGCAGTTCTGTAGCAGAGGCGATTTTTCTCTCGGAATAAAACGACCAAAGATCAGTATCTTCAAATAAGTTCACTATTTTAAATATTATTAGAGAATCCTATTTCTACTCTTAAAATGACACCTAAATTAGATACGCAAATAGGGTTGTGAGTTGTGCAGCTGTGAGACTAAACTAAATGGAAATAAATGCGAATAAAATTGAGCTTAAATCACAAAAGGAAAGAACTCATTTACGTTCTCCTTTCTGAAAGTATGTAAATATTTCGTATTGTCTCCGATTTTATTCAACGTAGATTAATAACCGATTTGGATGCTGAAAACCGAATGGCTCAAAATCTGATTAAAGAATTTAATCTCGGTCGTTGCTTTTCCTTTTGAAGTTTTAATTAAAATCTTGATTCTATATCTTCCCAATGTATTAAAATTAACGTATTCATTCAGAGAAACGCGTTTTGCCCATTCTCTCCTGCTAGGAGTACAGTAACTCGCTTAAAAAGACTTTTAAGGTTATTTGATTCAGGTGATCTGATGGGAATTGAGACTGAGTGTAAATTTAAACTTGAGTCACGTAAAAATTTGCGTTAAGAAGGACAATATTTTGTAAGAAATTTTAAAGCAGATTCCTTAAGAGACCGAGTAGTGTACTCATTTAACTCTCAAAGTGAGTTAGATCAAATATAATTTTATAGAGGTTTATACTCGCAAGAAAACTCAAAAAACTCCTCAAATCAACAACATTTCCATTCTTTTAGTTTTTCCTAGTGAAAAGTTTTTACCTCCGAGGGGAAAACCCAATACTAACGGACCCTATATCAGCATCCTTTTTATTTTTCGGATCACCTGAAGATCAGGGCCCCCATGTATTCTTATTTTTTTGCTTTATAGTACCAAATATAATAATAAATTAAATTGAATGCCCGGTTAGGTCAACTGTACGCCCTTAACGATTGGTTAGGTTAAGTCGTGATATTTTCGTTAGTTTTAACGAAGATATCATTTAGTAATTGAGGCTGGGGGCCCTGATCTTTAGGTGATCCTAATTTTCTCTTGAGGAATCCACCTTTTCTAAATCTATCTTAACCTCTGCATAAACTTTGCGTAAAAAATGACTTTTAAAGTTCCCAGTAAAGATTGATCAGTTTTGAAAGGGTGGGAAATTAGGGAGGGTTCCTAAAATAGTTTAAAACCTTCATTTTTAACGAATGGTATTTCCGTTTTATTTACTGAACCTTCATCAGTTGAGAACCACTTTCATTTTTAGGATAAAAATTCGAACTACTTTCACTACTTTCGTGAAAGTAGTAAAACAAAGTACCAAAATGTTCAGGAAGGTTTATTTTCAACAAAATAAGAAAAATTTCTTTTAATTCAAGAGAAATATCACAACTTAACAATCCAAAACAAGACATTATTTTACTCATTTAAGTAATAAAAGCATCGGAGCTATTGAAGAATAGGGCCCCGCCTTCTTTAGTTAGGCTTATAATGCTAACTAACGAAAATATCACGACCTAACCTAACAATCATTAGGTTAACTGTACGCCTTGACGATTGGTTAGGTTAGGTCATGATATTTTCGTTAGTTAGCCTTATAAAGCTAACTAAGGAAGGCTCGGATCCCTCTTCTTCAATAGCTGCAAAGCATCAATAATTTAAGTACTAAAGTCCCAATCATTATATGAGAGTTATTTCCTTTTAGAATTAAAGAATAATAAATTATTTAATAAAAAAACTTTCGTAATTCTAATTTGGTTCTGAAACTTTCTTCGATTTTCCCCGAATTTTAATGATTTCCTTTTTTTAAAAAAATATTTTCTTTGATTTCACAAAAACGTTAAATAAAATACACGAGAATAAAATTAAAATGTCAAAAAACTCTTTCTCGGAAACAGTCATTTTAATCGTAAAGAGTATCATACAATACTCAATTCCGGTCAACTCTGGAACAACCTTCCTCAATCCATCTTTCCCCCTGTCTATGACTTCCAATCTTTCAAACGCAGAGTGTCTGGGCATCTCGAAAACACTGGACCTTGATTTTGGCTCTTCTTCTCCTATTGAGTGGGGGGGGGGGGGGTCGCTTTGCGGACATTCTTCCTTGGCCTCTCCTTCATGCATAAAAAAAGTTACTTGAAGCTTACGAAAACATTCATTCAGTGTAATCTTCCAGTTCAATATATCTCAGAACAGAAAGAACTTATTTGTAAGTTCAGCTTTGAAAAACAGGTTTCGTCATGAGCCCACAATGATTGAAGTATACCCTTCGATTACCATTGTTATATACTCGTGTCTATATATATATATATATATATATACACACACACGAGTATATGTGTATATATATATATTATGTGTGTGGGTGTTTCGTGGGAAAGGATGTAGGAGTAAAACTGAACATACAACTTACTGATTAATACCTCGTATTCATTGTTGCGTAATTGTGGTGCAGTGTTCGAAAATGATCTTTGTAAGAGAGAAACAATGTGTTTAATTCTTCATGCAATGCAATAACTGTAATTAAAAGATCATATGATGAATGACTGTTTAAACCTTTTGTCAGAGAAATGTTTCAAAATGTTTCAGAGATTTCGTTTACAAGAAACGTTAACGTTTCTTGTAAACGAAGATCTCTGAAATATTTTGAAACATTTCTCTGACAAAAGGTTTAAACAGTCATTCATCATATGATCTTTTAATTACAGTTATTGCATTGCATGAAGAATTAAACAGATTGTTTCTCTCTTACAAAGATCATTTTCGAACACTGCACCACAATTACGCAACAATGAATACAAGGTATTAATCAGTAAGTTGTATGTTCAGTTTTACTCCTACATCCTTTCCCACGAAACACCCACGCACATACTATATATATATACACTCGTGTATATATATATATATATATATATATATACTGTATATATATATACACGAGTATATATAATAATGGTAATGGAAGGGGTATACTTCAATCATTGTGGGCTCATGACGAAACCTGTTTTTGGAAGCTGAACTTACAAATAAATTCTTTCTGTTCTGAGATATATTTGAACTGGAAGATTACACTGAATGAATGTTTTCGTAAGCTTCAAGTAACTTTTTTTATGCGTGAAGGAGGGGCCAAGGAAGAATGCCCGCAAAAGCGACTCCCTCCCCCCTCAATAGGAGAAGAAGTGAGCCAAAATCAAGGTCCAGTGTTTTCGAGATGCCCAGACACACTGCGTTTGAAAGATTGGAGGTCATAGACAGGGGGAAAGATGGATTGAGGAAGGTTGTTCCAGAGTTGACCGGAATTGAGCATCGTATTACTCTTTACGATTAAAATGACTGTTTCCGAGAAAGAGTTTTTGACCTTTTTATTTTATTCTCGTGTATTTTACTTAACGTTTTGTGAAATCAAAGAAAATATTGGAGCTATTGAAGAATAGGGACCCCAGCCTTCTTTAATTAGGCTTATAAGGCTAACTAACGAAAATATCCGACCTAACCTAACCAATCGTTAAGTTAACTGTACGCCCTTGACGATTGGTTAGGTTAGGTCATGATATTTTCGTTAGTTAGCCTTATAAAGCTAACTAAAAAGGCTGGGGTCCCTATTCTTCAATAGCTCCAAAATATTTTTAAAAAAAGGAAATCATTAAAACTCGTGAAAATCGAAGAAAGTTTCAGAACCAAATTAGAATTACGAAAGTTTTTTTTATTAAATAATTTATTATTCTTTAATTCTGAAAGGAAATAAACTCTCATATAATGATTGGACTTTAGTACTTAAATTATGATGCTTTGCAGCTATTGAAGAAGAGGGACCCCAGCCTTCCTTAGTTAGCTTTATAAGGCTAACTAACGAAAATATCATGACCTAACCTAACCAATCGTCAAGGGCGTACAGTTAACCTAATGATTGGTTGGTTAGGTCGTGATATTTTCGTTAGTTAGCATCATCATAGCCTATAAAGAAGGCTGGGGGCCCTATTCTTCAATAGCTCCGATGCTTTTAGTACTTAAATGAGTAAAATAATGCTTGTTTTGGAGTGTTAAGTCGTGATATTTCTCTTGAATTAAAAGAAATTTTTTTTTTGTTCAAAATGAACCTTCCTGAACATTTTGGTACTTTGTTTTACTTCTTTCACGAAAGTAGTGAAAGTAGTTCGAATTTTTATCCTGAAAATGAAAGTGGTTCTCAACTGATGAAGGTTCAGTAAATAAAACGGAAATACCATTCGTTAAAAATGAAGGTTTTAAACTATTTTAGGAACCCTCCCTAATTCCCACCCTTTCAAAACTGATCAATCTTTACTGAGAACTTTAAAAGTCATTTTTACGCAAAGTTTATGCAGAAGTTAAGATAGATTTAGAAAAGGTGGATTTCTCAAGGGAAAATTAGGATCACCTGAAAATCAGGGCCCCCAGCCTCAATTACCAAATGATATCTTCGTTAAAAATAACGAAAATATCACGACTTAACCTAACCAATCGTTAAGGGCGTACAGTTGACCTAACCGGGCATTCAATTTAATTTATTATTATATCTGGTACTATAAAGCAAAAAATAAGAATACATCGGGGTCGTGATCTTCAGGTGATCCGAAAATTAAAAAGGATGCTGATATAGGGTCCGTTGGTATTGGGTTTTCCCCTCGGAGGTAAAAACTTTTCACTAGGAAAAACTAAAAGAGTGGAAATGTTGTTGATTTGAGGAGTTTTTGAGTTTTCTTGCGAGTATAAACCTCCTATAAAATTATATTTGATCTAACTCACTTTGAGAGTTAAATGAGTACACTACTCGGTCTCTTAAGGAATCTGCTTTAAAATTTCTTACAAAATATTATCCTTCTTAAAGCAAATTTTTACGTGACTCAAGTTTAAATTTACACTCAGTCTCAATTCCCATCAGATCACCTGAATCAAATAACCTTAAAAGTCTTTTTAAGCGAGTTACTGTACTCCTAGCAGGAGAGAATGGGCAAAACGCGTTTCTCTGAATGAATACGTTAATTTTAATACATTGGGAAGATATTGAATCAAGATTTTAATTAAAACTTCAAAAGGAAAAGCAACGACCGAGATTAAATTCTTTAATCAGATTTTGAGCCATTCGGTTTTCAGCATCCAAATCGGTTATTAATCTACGTTGAATAAAATCGGAGACAATACGAAATATTTACATACTTTCAAGAAAGGAGAACGTAAATGAGTTCTTTCCTTCTGTGATTTAAGCTCAATTTTATTCGCATTTATTTCCATTTAGTTTAGTCTCACAGCTGCACAACTCACAGCCCTATTTGCATATCTAATTTAGGTGTCATTTTAAGAGTAGAAATAGGATTCTATAATAATATTTAAAATAGTGAACTTATTTGAAGATACTGATCTTTGGTCGTTTTATTCCGAGAGAAAAATCGCCTCTGCTACAGAACTGCGACTAATGTGGGAATTTTGCTACCAAACGTTAATTCTTTTCCATGTAACCTTTCAGATTTAATGGATCATCTGAAGATCAGGGCCCTCAGCCTTCTTTAGTTAGCTTTATAAGGCTAATTAACGAAAATATCACGACCTTACCTAACGAATCGTCAAGGCGTACAGTTGACCTAACGATTGGTTAGGTCGTGATATTTTCGTTAGTTAGCCTTATAAGGCTAACTATAGAAGGCTGGGGGCCCTGATCTTCAGGTGATCCGATTTAATTAATTTCCAAAAATTGAAGCGTATTCCTCACTCTTTCGTCGAGATTCCATTGTTGTTGGAAATAATTTTGGTTTCGTTCTTTTGATTTTCTACAACAGATAAAACCAAATCGGATTACCATTATATACTATTAATTTAGACTGCAAAAAAACCTTAAATTTAGTACTGTTTTTAATAACTATTTTTTCTGCATTATAATATATAAAACATTTAGTTCCTAAACATTAATGGTTCCGCAAATTACATTTACTCTTTTCGGGTTGTTGGTGTTGGTGTTGTTTAAAGAAAGAGAGAAATATATTAATTAAGTACTAAAAAGTTTGTACGAATTGTGGACAATCTCACGTGTCTGAGAAGGAAAGTGGCTTGTCTCTCAGTCTGACTCACTACATTATATCAGTACAGAGCTTTGTTTATTTGCGATAACAATGTTAGGCTATTATTTTTCCAGTTTTTTTTTTTATAAATGCTATGTTGAAATGGGCTTTTACGTATGTATTTCTTTTGGAGTGGCAAGTTACCGACGCTCTAATAACTTAACCTCACCTGACCTAATTTAACCAACCAAACTTAATTTACCCCCCCCCCCCACAAATGTTTACCTATGAAATGAAGGTAAACTCTATTTGGATCTTTTCCTTTATAGCAACCCCCATTGTTTTACTGTGTTCCTTTTTAACACCCCCATTGTTCCTTTATAGCAATATTAGGTTAATTGAATGCCGGTTAAGTCAACTATACGTCCTTGACGATTGGTTAGGTTAAGTCGTGAATTTTCGTTAGTTTTAACGAAGGTATTATTTTGTAATTGAGGCTGGGGGCCCTGATCTTCAGGTGATCTCGCAAGATTCTTGTCTCTGAAATGAGCTGTTTACATGAGGTTGTAACATTGGTTTATCAATACACTCCTGTTTAATGCATAAAAGTGACTTGTGAACTTACAGCTTTGACAGGTGTGTTATTAAATAGAATTTAGTTATCGTGGAATTATAATCTTATTTAAGGTTGTAAAGTTGAATGTTTCTTCACTAGTTTCTTCACTACTCTCAGTGAATATAGTCGTAAAATTGATGTTCTGTAAATTTACATCTCAAACAAATATTCGTACTGTTTGCTTAACATAAAATTGTATCATTGTTGAATAATTAGTCTCGTCTGCGATTATTTGTTGAACACTTCGCTTCGTAGTGAAGTTATTGTGAAATTTCCATTTTCTACAGTGACTTTATGCTTTTTAAATAGTTTATACCGAATGGCATAGCGAAAGTAAGCAAGCAAGCAAACTTCCCGTTAGATAAGCCATGTTTGAGACACGTTGGAACTGTTCTATTTAGTTGCTGGATGAGTGATCTTTCTTTGCGCTTACACGCAGCAGCAATCCTTAATTTGGATTCTATGTAAAACTGTATTTACCTTCCGTCGCATGGCATCTAATGTTACCAAGAGACTGAACACCCTCAGCCATTATTGTTATTTTTTAATTCAAAAACATTACTCCTTCCTGCATAATTACTTTCCTGTCACAGCGTAAGAATTAAATAAGCATCAATTTTAAACCAGTTTTTAGCGATGTCAAACTACAGGGAGGCCCATAAGTCCCAATCAGTTATAATTAAAGCGAAAATCCATCTAGCAGAGCTCACATGACGTAATCGATTCTCAAAGAAAGAATATTTGTCGAGATTCTTATATTTTCCACTTTGAATAATCAATAAATATTTCGGAGCAAGTGTAGTTTACGTCCCCCTGTGGCGCCCAGTGTAGTTTACGTCGGCCTGTGGCGCCCAGTGTAGTTTACGTCGGCCTGTGGCGCCCAGTGTAGTTTACGTCGGCCTGTGGCGCCCAGTGTAGTTTACGTCGGCCTGTGGCGCCCAGTGTAGTTTACGTCGGCCTGTGGCGCCCAGTGTAGTTTACGTTCCCCTACATTATCCTAGTGTAGTTTACGTTCCCCTACATTATCCTAGTGTAGTTTACGTTCCCCTACATTATCCTAGTGTAGTTTACGTTCCCTACATTATCCTAGTGTAGTTTACGTTCCCCTACATTATCCTAGTGTAGTTTACGTTCCCCTACATTATCCTAGTGTAGTTTACGTTCCCCTACATTATCCTAGTGTAGTTTACGTTCCCCTACATTATCCTAGTGTAGGTTACGTTCCCCTGCATTATCCTAGTGTAGTTTGCCTTCTCCAATTTTGTCCGCGTATACCTAATCAAATAAAACGTTAAAACTAACGAAAATATTACGACTTAACCTAACCACTCGTCAATTTATATATATATATATATATATATATATATAATATATGCAAGGCTTTTTTTTGTGACGGTACGCGCCGGTACGGCGTACCGGCACCTTTTTTTTAGAGCGACGTTGACACACGTCCGCTCTAATAAATTAACGTTCCCATCTCGACTGACTCATTTGGCAGGAACAACAAATTCACATGACATTTCGTTGGCTGACGAGAAGGGGGAGGGGGCGCAGGAAGAGGGCAGGGTTGGGAGAGGAATTTTACAATTTATCAAGATATGAGTACCGGCACCTCTTTTTTTACAAAAAAAGTACTGTATATATATATATATATATACATATATATATATATATATGACGATTGGTTAGTTTAAGTCGTAATATTTTCGTTAGTTTTAACGTTTTATTTGATGGATTCATTTAAAAAATGTCTCCTAAAGATCCTAGTGTAGTTTACGTTCCTCAACTTTGACCTAGTGTAGTTTGTGTCCCCGTTTGCGTCATAGGGACTTGTTATAAACTTTTTACTTTGTTTGATTTTTTTTTTTGTATTTTAGCTTTAATTATAACCGGCTGGGACTTATGGACCAACCTGTAGTATTTTGTTCAAAGAACAAACTCTTGATAACTCTCACTTTAATCTCATTTGTAACAAATGTCTTACTACTAATAGTGTCAAGAATAACACTGTTCAGGTGATAAACAAATTCCTATAGATAGAGGATTAAATGTTACATATTAGAGTTAGTCGGCGTTAGTGTGTAAACTATTAATAATAGTTTAGAGAAGTGGACTACACTCTATTATCCAGAGGGACTCGGTGTCCAAAAATTCATTGGAAGTTTGCAGTTGAAAATTTAGGTTCAAAAGAAAAGAATTTTGAGGGGATGCGTACCAAATATAATAATAAATTAAATTGAATGCCCGGTTAGGTCAACTGTACGCCCTTGACGATTGATTAAGTAAAGTTGTGATACTTTCGTTAGTTTGAAATTATTTTGGATCACCTAAAGATCAGGGCTAACTAACGAAAATATCACGACCTAACCTAACCAATCGTTAGGTCAACTGTACGCCCTTGACGATTGGTAAGGTTAGGTCGTGATATTTTCGTTAGCTAGCCTTATAAGGCTAACTAACGATGGTGGGGGCCTTGATCTTCAGGTGATCCATTATTTTTGTAATATTCCAGGCTTCCATTCTGTTCCTTTTATGCTTTAAGTGTCACGAATGTATATAGCCTTGGTCTTTGCGCGAACTAAGAATAAGATGGCCTATAGCCTACATCCAATTTTCAACGCAAATTATCGTCATATTTTTGAAGAAACGACAAATATTTTTTGTTTTTATTTATGTTCATAACTGTTAAATTAAATAAATTAAATTTCGGATCACCTGAAGATCACGGCCTCCAGCCTTCGTTAGTTACCCTTATAAGGCTAACTAACGAAAATATCAAGACTAAACCTAACCAATCGTTAGGCCAACTGTACGCCCTTGACGACTGATTAGGTTAAGTCATGATATCTTCGTTAGTTAGCCTTAGCTTATAAGGCTAACTAACGAAAGCTGGGGGCCCTGATTTTTAGGTGATCCTAAATTTCTCCTATTCAAAATGTACTGATTATTAATAAAAAGTTAATATAAGTTTAAAAAATATTAATTTCTTTAATTTCAATGGTGCCGATAGAACAGAAAAGGTCTAATTGGTCATTTTTGGGATCACCTGAAAATCAGGGGCCCCAGCCCTCGTTAGTTAGCCTTATAAGGCTAACTAACAAAAATACCACGACTTAACCTAATCAATCGTCAAGGGCGTACAGTTGACGTAACGATTTGTTAAGTCGTGATATTTTCGTTAGTTAGCCTTATAAGGCTAACTAACGAAGGCTGGGGGCCCTGATCTTCAGGTGATCCCATTTTTGTTAACGTGACAATCTCTGCAAACATATACATACCAGTTAATTTAAATGTACGAAATTCAAACGTTAAAGGGCCGTAACGTTTTTATTATTAATTTATCGGAAAAAAAATTTATATTTTGAAATCAGCGTTAAAAGTACACATGATGGTAATAATTAATTTTAATTCTAGTGGTGGGCACCAAACGGAAAAGATCCAACGTTTCTTGTAAACAAAGATCTTTGAAACATTTTGAAACATTTCTCTGACAAAAGGTTTAAACAGTCATTCATCATATGATCTTTTAATTACAGTTATTGCATTGCATGAAGAATTAAACACATTGTTTCTCTCTTACAAAGATCATTTTCGAACACTGCACCACAATTATGCAACAATGAATACGAGGTATTAATCAGTAAGTTGTATGTTCAGTTTTACTCCTACATCCTTTCTCACGAAACACCCACACACATAATATATAATATATATATATATATACATATACACTCGTGTGTGTGTGTATATATATATATATATATATATAGACAGACACGAGTGTATATATAACAATGGTAATGGAAGGGGTATACTTCAATCATTGTGGGCTCATGACGAAACCTGTTTTTCAAAGCTGAACTTACAAATAAATTCTTTCTGTTCTGAGATATATTTGAACTGGAAGATTACACTGAATGAATGTTTTCGTAAGCTTCAAGTAACTTTTTTATGCATGAAGGAGGGGCCAAGGAAGAATGCCCGCAAAAGCGACTCCCTCCCCCCTCAATAGGAGAAGAAGAGAGCCAAAATCAAGGTCCAGTGTTTTCGAGATGCCCAGACACTCTGCGTTTGAAAGATTGGAGGTCATAGACAGGGGGAAAGATGGATTGAGGAAGGTTGTTCCAGAGTTGACCGGAATTGAGCATCGTATGATACTCTTTACGATTAAAATGACTGTTTCCGAGAAAGAGTTTTTGACCTTTTTATTTTATTCTCGTGTATTTTATTTAACGTTTTTGTGAAATCCAAGAAAATATTTTTTTAAAAAAAGGAAATCATTAAAATTCGGGGAAAATCGAAGAAAGTTTCAGAACCAAATTACAATTACGAAAGTTTTTTTATTAAATAATTTATTATTATTTAATTCTAAAAGGAAATAACTCTCATATAATGAGTGGGACTTTAGTACTTAAATTATTATTGATGCTGTGGAGCTATTGAAGAATAGGGACCCCAGCTTTCTTTAGTTAGCTTTATAAAGGTAACTAACGAAAATATCATGACCTAACCAAACCAATCGTCAATGGCGTACAGTTAACCTAACGATTGGTTAGGTTAGGTCGTGATATTTTCGTTAGTTAGCATTATAAGCCTAACTAAAGAAGGCTGGGGTCCCTATTCTTCAATAGCTCCGATGCTTTTAGTACTTAAATGAGTAAAATAATGTCTTGTTTTGGATTGTTAAGTTGTGATTTTCTCTTGAATTAAAAGAAATTTTGGTACTTGGGGTTATCTGTCGCCACTTTTTAATTTAATTTTCCAACTTTTTCACAAATACAGATGTGTGTTATCATGTTGCCATTTTTACAAAAATATACTATTTTTTTCTTAAATTATTTTTATTTCTCAAAATATCAAACATTAATCATATTATTCGGGTGGCATGAACGCGGCGATGGCCTCCAGGATGCCGTCGAATGGGTCGACACTAGCGGGTAGCTTGCTCCTCCACATGAACTCGGCCAGGTAGGTCTTAAGATGGTGTCGGGCCGTTCCTCGGTGACGCTTGTTCCTCCACTTTGCTGATCCCCACAAGCGTTGTGGTAAATTGCGTCCGGCATTGTTTTTACGCCTCGTGAACAGGCTCTCATCGATCTCAACCACTATTCCTTCGCCGCCGATCTTGGTTTGCTCTAGGTTGGCTAACCTAACCTAACCTAACCACACCCTAACCTAACCTAACTAAAAAATAAATGACCCACAAGTAAAAAGTGGAAACAGATAACCAATAGGTATATTAAAAAGCGGCGACAGATAACCCACAAGTACCGAAATTTTTCTTATTTTGTTCAAAATGAACCTTCCTGAACATTTTGGTACTTTGTTTTACTACTTTCACGAAAGTAGTGAAAGTAGTTCGAATTTTTATCCTAAAAATGAAAGTGGTTCTCAACTGATGAAGGTTCAGTAAATAAAACGGAAATACCATTCGTTAAAAATGAAGGTTTTAAACTATTTTAGGAACCCTCCCTAATTTCCCACCCTTTCAAAACTGACCAATCTTTACTGAGAACTTTAAAAGTCATTTTTTACGCAAAGTTTATGCAGAGGTTAAGATAGATTTAGAAAAGGTGGATTCCTCAAGAGAAAATTAGGATCACCTGAAGATCAGGGCCCCCAGCCTCAATTACTAAATGATATCTTCGTTAAAACTAACGAAAATATCACGACTTAACCAATCGTCAAGGACGTACAGTTGACCTAACCGGGCATTCAATTTAATTTATTATATTTGGTACTATAAAGCAAAAAAATAAGAATACATGGGGGCCGTGATCTTCAGGTGATCCGAAAATTAAAAAGGATGCTGATAGAGGGTCCGTTGGTATTGGGTTTTCCCCCCCTCGGTAAAAACTTTTCACTACGAAAAACTAAAAGAGTGGAAATGTTGTTGATTTGAGGAGTTTTTTGAGTTTTCTTGCGAGTATAAACCTCCTATAAATTACATTTGATCTAACTTACTTTGAGAGTTGAATGAGTACACTACTCGGTCTCTTAAGGAATCTGCTTTAAAATTTCTTACAAAATATTGTCCTTCTTAAAGCAAATTTTTACGTGACTCAAGTTTAAATTTACACTGTCTCAATTTCCATCAGATCACCTGAATCAAATAACCTTAAAAGTCTTTTTAAGCGAGTTACTGTACTCCTAGCAGGAGAGAATGGGCAAAACGCGTTTCTCTGAATGAATACGTTAATTTTAATACATTGGGAAGATATAGAATCAAGATTTTAATTAAAACTTCAAAAGGAAAAGCAACGACCGAGATTAAATTCTTTAATCAGATTTTGAGCCATTCGGTTTTCAGCATCCAAATCGGTTATTAATCTACGTTGAATAAAATCGGAGACAATACGAAATATTTACATACTTTCAAGAAAGGAGAACGTAAATGTGTTTTTTCCTTTTGTGATTTAAGCTAAATTTTATTCGTATTTATTTCCATTTAGTTTAGTGTCTCAGCTGCACAACTCACAACCCTATTTGCGTATCTAATTTAGGTGTCATTTTAAGAGTAGAAATAGGATTCTATAATAATATTTAAAATAGTGAACTTATTTGAAGATACTGATCTTTGGTCGTTTTATTCCGAGAGAAAAATCGCCTCTGCTACAGAACTGCGACTAATGTGGGAATTTTGCTACCAAAAATTAATTGTTTTACATGTAACCTTTCAGATTTAATGGATCACCTGAAGATCAGGGCCCCCAGCCTTCTTTAGTTAGCTTTATAAGGCTAATTAACGAAAATATCACGACCTTACCTAACCAATCGTCAAGGCGTACAGTTGACCTAACGATTGGTTAGGTCGTGATATTTTCGTTAGTTAGCCTTATAAGGCTAACTATAGAAGGCTGGGGGCCCTGATCTTCAGGTGATCCGATTTCATTAATTTCCAAAAATTGAAGCGTATTCCTCACTCTTTCGTCGAGATTCGATTGTTCTTGGAAATAATTTTTGGTTTCGTTCTTTTGATTTTCTACAACAGATAAAACCAAATCGGATTACCATTTATATACTATTAATTTAGACTGTAAAAAACTTAAAGTTACTGTTTTTAATAACTATTTTTCTGCATTATAATATATAAAACATTTAGTTCCTAAACATTAATGGTTCCGCAAATTACATTTACTCTCTTTTCGGGTTGTTGGTGTTGGTGTTGTTTAAAGAAAGAGAGAATATATTTAATTAAGTACTAAAAAGTTTGTACCGAATTGTGGACAATCTCACGTGTCTGAGAAGGAAAGTGGCTTGTCTCTCAGTCTGACTCACTACATTATATCAGTAGAGAGCTTTGTTTATTTGCGATAACAATGTTAGGCTATTATTTTTCCAGTTTTTTTTTTTATAAATGCTATGTTGAAATGGCTTTTACGTATGTATTTCTTTTGGAGTGGCAAGTTTACCGACGCTCTAATAACTTAACCTCACCTGACCTAATTTAACCCAACCAAACTTAATTTACCCCCCCCCCCACAAATGTTACCTATGAAATGAAGGTAAACTCTATTTGATCTTTTCCTTTATAGCAACCCCCATTGTTTTACTGTGTTCCTTTTTAACACCCCCATTGTTCCTTTATAGCAATATTTAGGTTAATTGAATGCCCGGTTAAGTCAACTATACGTCCTTGACGATTGGTTAGGTTAAGTCGTGATATTTCGTTAGTTTTAATGAAGGTATTATTTTGTAATTGAGGCTGGGGGCCCTGATCTTCAGGTGATTCTTGCAAGATTCTTGTCTCTGAAATGAGCTGTTTACATGAGGTTGTAACATCGGTTTATCAATACACTCCTGTTTAATGCATAAAAGTGACTTGTGAACTAACAGCTTTGACAGGTGTGTTATTAAATAGAATTTTAGTTATCGTGGAATTATAATCTTATTTAAGGTTGTAAAGTTTTGAATGTTTCTTCACTAGTTTCTTCACTACTCTGTGAATATAGTCGTAAAATTGATGTTCTGTAAATTTACATCTCAAACAAATATTCGTACTGTTTGCTTACCATAAAATTGTATCATTGTTGAATAACTAGTCTCGTCTGCGATTATTTGTTGAACACTTCGCTTCGTAGTGAAGTTATTTGTGAAATTTCCATTTTCTACAGTGACTTTATGCTTTTTAAATAGTTTATACCGAATGGCATAGCGAAAGTAAGCAAGCAAGCAAACTTCCCGTTAGATAAGCCATGTTTGAGACACGTTGGTTCTGTTCTATTTAGTTGCTGGATGAGTGATCTTTCTCTGCGCTTACACGCAGCAGCAATCCTTAATTTGGATTGTATGTAAAGCTGTATTTACCTTCTCGTCGCATGGCATCTAATGTTACCTAAGAGACTGAACACCCTCGGCCATTATTGTTATTTTGTTTTGTGCAGGAAGGAGTAATGGTTTTGAATTATTACTTTCCTGTCACAGCCTAAGAATTAAATAAGCATTAATTTTAAACTAGTTTATAGCGATGTCAAACTACAGGGAGGCCCATAAGTCCCAATCAGTTATAATTAAAGCGAAAATCCATCTAGCAGAGCACACACTGACGTAATCGATTCTCAAAGAAAGAATATTTGTCGAGATTCTTATATTTTCCAATTTGAATAATCAATAAATATTTCGGAGCAAGTGTAGTTTACGTCCCACTGTGGTGCCCAGTGTAGTTCACATTCCCCTACATTATCCTAGTGTAGTTTACGTTCCCCTACATTATCCGTGTAGTTTACGTTCCCCTACATTATCCTAGTGTAGTTTACGTTCCCCTACATTATCCTAGTGTAGTTTACGTTCTTCTGCATTATCCTAGCATAGTTTACGTTCCCCTGCATTATCCTAGCATAGTTTACGTTCCCCTGCATTATCCTAGCATAGTTTACGTTCCCCTGCATTATCCTAGCATAGTTTACGTTCCCCTGCATTATCCTAGCATAGTTTACGTTCCCCTGCATTATCCTAGCATAGTTTACGTTCCCCAGCATTATCCTAGTGTAGTTTACGTTCCCCTGCATTATCCTAGTGTAGTTTACGTTCCCCTACATTATCCTAGTGTAGTTTGCCTTTCCCAACTTTGTCCGCGTATACCTAATCAAGTAAAACGTTAAAACTAACGAAAATATTACGACTTAACCTAACCAACCGTCAATTTATATACAGTATATATATTGATGATTGGTTAGGTTAAATCGTAATATTTTCGTTAGTTTTAACGTTTTATTTGATGGATTCATTTAAAAAATGTCTCCTAAAGATCCTAGTGTAGTTTACGTTCATCAACTTTGTTTGACCTAGTGTAGTTTGTGTCCCCTTTTGCGTCATAGGGACTTCTTATAAACTTTTTACTTTGTTTGATTTTTTTTTGTATTTTAGCTTTAATTATAACCGGTTGGGCCTTATGGACCACCCTGTACATATTTTGTTCAAAGAACAAACTCTTGGTAACTCGTACTTTAATCTCATTTGTAATAAATGTCTTACAACTAATAGTGTCAAGGATAACACTGTTCAGGTGATAAACAAATTCCTATAGATAGAGGATTGAATGTTACATATTAGAGTTAGTCGACGTTAGTGCGTAAACTATTAATAATACAGTAGTTTAGAGAAATGGACTACGCTCTATTATCCAGAGGGACTCGGTGTTCAAAAATTCATTGGAAGTTAGGCAGTTGAAAATTTAGGTTCAAAAGAAAAGAATTTTGAGGGGATGCGTTTAACATTAAAATAAATATACGCGGATCACCTGAAGATCAGGGCCCCCATGTATTCTTGTTTTTTGCTTTACAGTACCAAATATAATAATAAATTAAATTGAATGTCCAGTTAGGTCAACTGTACGCCCTTGACGATTGGTTAGGTTAAGTCGTGATATTTTCGTTAGTTTTAACGAAGATATCATTTGGTAATTGAGGCTGGGGGCCCTGATCTTCAGATGATCCATATAGGCTTGCACTTTTCTATGGAAAAGATAGTAAAGATTGAAAGTTTTCAGCAAGAATTCATAATTGGCTGAAAAATAATCTATCGTTGGTCAGTGTCTTTCATTTATGGTTCGGTGTCCTTCGGTGTCCTTTCAAACAGTTTGCTTTTTCATTGTTCACAAAATGAATTTGTGCCAGATTCTGGAAACTGATGTTGTTTCCCATAGATTTTATTTCGTTTTTATGCAGGAAGGAGGGGCCAAGGGTGAATGCCCACAAAAACGTCCCACCCTACTCCATACAAGAAGAAGAAGAAGAGAGCCAAAAATCAAGGTCCAGGGTTTTGGAAATGCCTGGAAACTCTGCGTTTGAAAGATTGGAGGTCACAGACAGGACGAAAGATGGATTGAGGAAGATTGTTCCAAAGTTGACCAGAGTTTGCATACTTTTCCTTAATGTTTCTACAATAATTTTTTAAAAAAAATATCCTCTGAAAGTTTTCGGATACCATAATTTCAAAGTTTTAAGGATGAATCTGCATTTTATGTTAAAAATCTAAAATCAACCAAAATTCTCTAAGAGCTTCAAAAATATGAAATATGAAAGGTCGATGATTGAATTTCTGTTTATTTACATATCAAGTTTTCTTAAATACTTTAATAATAATTGTCTGTTGTAAATTATAAAAGAAACGTCGGCCTCTTCAGATGTAGGCTTAATACAGCCTACTCGGGGCAAATGAGACAAATTGGATGTTTATAAACCTAATCGGTTAACTTAACCCAATAAAAATAGTTAAAATTAACCACACACATTTTAAACAATTATTAACATTTTTTTTTTGTCAATCCAATGAAGGCCTCGTTTTGAACTGACGTTTTCGCTCGTCGGCCTTTGAACATTGCACAAGGCCGCATTTTCAATTTGAACATTTGCTTTAGTTCTAATTTATTACTTTTGTAAATTTTATTTAAAATAAATTTTCCTATGAGACAGGGCTTATGGGACACCCTGTAATCAGAGAGAGAGCCAAAATCAAGGTCTCCAAGGCTTACGATGTCATTTTATTTATTTTTTGGTGCTACTGTAGTATGCGGTCTACCTACGATTGGTTAGGTTTAATCATGATATTTTCGTTAAAACTAACGAAAATATCATGACTAAACCTAACCAATCGTCAAGGGCGATTGACAATGGGATGTAAACAAACAATTAGTAAACAAGATAAGAAGCTATAATTAAAAGGTAGACCGCCGAATCGTAGGTAGACCGCATACTACAGTAGCACCCATTTTTTTTAATATATTTTGAAAGATTGTGTAGTGTGTAAAGCGCATGTACGTGTAGTGAAGAATAGAGGAAGAAGTGTGTGTGTGTGTGTGTGTGTGTGCATTAAGTACAGAAGTACTTCTCCTTTGATAGTTTATTTATAGGAAGTGATGTCTCAGAATGAAACTTTAAATTCTTCTTCTCCTTTGGCTTTCAAATGACAAGCCTTGTTAGCTTACTTTATAATGTAAACACACGAGTGAGTCACGCCGTTTTTGTGTTACTGTATTGGCGTCTGATTTAGTACTCATGGCTTCGTCGTTTATATATACACAAAGGAATAGAAAGGACACCAAACAGCGACAGACAGGCTGTTCCCTACGAGGCTGTCTGTTGAAGGAGGAAGGTTAAGAGATGGAAGAAAATTTAAAGATGAGTGAAAATTTGAAAGTAAAGAAGAAGGAAACCGAGTGAAAATTCTACAATATTTAGATCAATGAAAGAAAGCCACCCCCAGCCTTCTTTAGTTAGTTTTATAAGGCTAACTAACGAAAATATCACGACCTAACCTAACCAATCGTTAGGTCAACTGTACGCTCTTGACGGTTGGTTAGGTCGTTATATTTTCGTTAGTTAGGCTTATAAAGCTAACTAAAGAAGGCTGGGGTGGCTTCCTTTCATTGATCCCAATATTTTTATGCGCTAACAAATGTTTCCAACGGGGGGGGGGGGGGGGTTAAGGCAAGATAAGCATATAGTTTCCTTTTCAAGGACCCGATCGAATTACTTTGAATTACGCTGGCTGGCAATCCATTCCACAATTAATTATACGGATCACCTGAAGATCAGGACCCCCAGCCTCAATTACCAAATGAATGTCTTCGTTAAAACTAACCCAAATATCACGACTTAACCTAACCAATCATCAAGGACGTACAGTTGACCTAACCGGGCATTCAATTTAATTTATTATTATATTTGGTACTGTAAATCAAAAAACAAGAATACATGGGGCCCTGATCTTCAGATGATCCAACTATACGATTAAAGAAAAAAAATGTTTAACTTCATTAGAATTAAAATAATTTACCCACTAATTTGAGACCATTACCGAGAGTTCTATCCGCATTTCTGAAGGTGAAATATTTATGGGCGTCGACATTATCAAAGCCTTTAATCATTTTAAATACCTGGATTAAATCTCCTAAAATCCGCCTTTCTACAAGTGAGAATAAATTCAACGTTTCTAAACGGGCAGCGGATGATTTGCTTCTAAGTCTGGGAATTATCTTTGTAATCCGTGGCTCCGCTCTATCCATTCAATGTCCCGTCGTAACTAAGGGAACCAGAACTGAACGCAGTATTCCAAGCGCGTATTAAGGAATTATATAATGTTAGCATTGTTTTCTCCGATTTAAAATCGAACGACTTGCTAATAAATCCCAAGATTCTGTTTGCTTTTATAATCGCTTCGTTACATTGCTTACTCGGTTTAGGAGTGTCGGCAACAATAATACCTAAATCTTTCTTTTCCGTAACGCTCGTTAGTGATTAACTATTTTGTCCCGAACGATCCATAAGTTTACCAACTACTGAAATCAGACTAATGGAACGATAAGACGATAATTTCCGGGAAGTTATTTGTCCCCTTTTTAAATATTGGCTTCATGTTTGCAAGTTTCCAGTCGAACGTAATTTCTCCAGGCTGTAACCACTTACTAAATATATATATATATATATGTAAAAGGAGAGACTACTGAGCAGTTCATTTCTTTGAGTACCCTTGGGTAGAGCTTATCTGGACCGGGAGTTTTATTATGATTAATTTTACTTATGGCCGAGAGTACTTCACTTTCACTAATTGTAAAATCGCGAAGCTTAAATGATCATCACTGAGCATGATTACGGGAACGGAAATGTTGTTCAAATTTTCGTTAGTAAAGATGGAAGAGAAGAATTTATTTAACTTCCCTCACTTGTAAGTCATCGTAATTTTTTCGTTGTTTTCGCCTTTGAGTGGACCAATAGTCCGCGAAGCTACTTTTTTATTCCAAACATAATTATAGAATTCCTTCGGATTCGATTTAATTTGGTTCACTATATACATACAGACACTTTATAGTTGTGCTTACTTGTTCTAATATGTTTTTTGCTTCACCTTTTCAACAGTTTGTGAGCATTTTCAAACAAATTATTTACAGTCTTTAAATTTGAAATACGCGTTCCTTTTTAATGTTAAATTAATTCTAATTTCAGTATTCCATTATTTACGTTTAAGAAACTTCGCCAATCTCTTTTTACTTAATGAAATATTACTCGATTCTAAATGCTTAAAATAATTAAGTCTAGGTCTGTACTTAAAACTAAATCCCGAATATTGAAAGCTTTAGTGGCATCCCCTAACCATTTGAAAAAGTGGCTTTTCGAACAAACTCTCGTACAATGAACGACCGGAATTAGATTGTAAAGGATTACCCGACTCCCTGCAACGTAAATTAATATCTTCCATAATTATTGCATCATGCTCGCTACTTACACCGAAAATTAGTTACCGAAGTCTATTATCGCTATCGACAGTCTGTGAAGGAGGCCTATATACTAAACCGATAATTAATTTATTTCGTGGAGGAAGTCATTCTCTGTAAGGAAAATTTATGTTAGGTCGGTTTCGTAGGAGTTTCGCCATTTTTTGCCAATAAAACCATCGCAGAGATATGAAAGAGTCCACCAAGACGAGCTGCCCCTACGCCATTCAGGTGAAGACCATCACGCAAAAACAAGTTCTTTTTATTACAGAAACGGGATCACCTGAAGATCAGGGCCCCCAGCCTTCTTTAGTTAGCTTTATAAGTCTAACTAACGAAAATATTACGACCTAACTTAACCAATCGTCAAGGGCGTACAGTTGACCTAACGATTGGTTAGGTTAGGTAACGATATTTTCGTTAGTTAGCCTTATAAGGCTAACTAAAGAAGGCTGGGGGCCCTGATCTTCAGGTGATCCAACCTTTCTTTCCCTGGAGGTTTAACCCATGATTTATTATTTGACCTTTTAATTACAGTTACTGTATTGCCTACAAAAACAAGTCTTTCTTTTTAGTCTTAAAAAGAAAGGGATCACTAACATATTGCTTCCCAGTGTATATCACTAACATATTGCTTCCCAATATTTAGGATAAGGAGTACGATAAAAAATGTTCGCTTTAATAAAGTAAAGGCACAAAAAGTAAATCATAACATGTTAAAATATTAGATTGAAAGTAAATTTATTAGAATTGTTGCGCTATATGGTCTTTTCTGTTTCGGGGTCCGGACAAAAGCCCCTCAGTTAAAGTGCAAAGTAAGACAAAAGCACTTCAGTTAAAGTGCAAAATAGGACAAAACCCCCTCAGTTAAAGTGCAAAGTAGGGCAAAAACCTTCAATTTTTATATTATTGTTCGTGTGCTATGAAGTAATCCTAAACAAATATTATAATCTTTGTCTATGTTGATTCACTCTAGTTGATCACTGTTTTGTCTACCTGAATGGTTAGGTTAGGTTAAGAACGTGCCACAAAGGAGCATCAACAATGTTTGAAGAACCTATGTCTGGACTATGTGAATGAGAGGAAGACCTTGGAGGAATTTCTGAATGGTGTAGGTCACAGCATTAGGTGGAAGTAAAATGAACTTTAAATGAACCTTAACACTTAATGAACTTTTTAATATTGTGCTTTATTTGTTTGATTTTCCCTAGATATGGTATGATGTTCCTTTCATAATGTTCATTTTTATGGTTGTGTAAATAATTTTGTGCTCCTGTAAAATAGTGAGCTATAAATATATAATGCAAGTGTTAATGTTTTCTACTGTATAATACTTATAAAGCTGACTTTGTCTGGATAAGGCATGATGATCCTTTTATAATGTAATTTTTTATGGTTGTGTAAATATTAGCGTTAATGTGTGCTACTGTATAATACTTATAATGCCTTCCTTAATGCAGTCTTATGATATAATAAATGTAATATTTTATGTGTCAGAGAAGTGTTCATAAACTGTAAATAATAAAGAATAAAAATAATGATTAAAAAAATACTTATTTTTCTTATGGGGCTTTTGTCTTACATACATATGGTCTTTTCCGTTTCATGTACTGTAGGTCAACTGTATGCCCTTGACGATTGGTTAGGTTAAGCTGTGATATTTTCGTTCAAACTAACGAAAATATCACGACTTAACCTAACCAATCATCAACCGACTTGTATAGTATAATACCAAGAAAGAACTGAGCAAGCTTATAACTTTGTTAACATTTATAGCTTTGTTTACGGTCGGTTGGTTATCTCCTAGATTACCAACCTTTTTCTAACCAACCAACCTACCTTTCTCTTTTTAACATATTACTTCCCAGTGTTAATCACTTTAACATATTGCTTCCCAGGAGGGATCACTTTAACATATTGCTTCCCGAATGCTTTGGGAAGCAATATGTTAAAGTGATCCAAAGAAAGTATCGAAACACTGAATCATAATTACAAAGTAATGAATGAAATGCATTTATATTTAACTTGTTTATTAGCTTAAAATCTCTCTCTAAAATATATTGTAAAAATATGTATTCGCGCTCGCTCTCATCCCGTTCTTATATTTGTTCTAATTAAATAAACAAAAGTTAAATAGGAAATTGTTCTCATTCCTGAATTCCTTTCTTCGTTCAAAAATGTTCCGCCATACAATCCCCGTCTCATATCGGTCGCTCTACCAAACTCGCATTACAAATATAGAATTTAGAATATCTCTGTGAAATACAGGGTGGCCACAAAGTCTCTTTGCATGAAAAACAAGGGACAAAAACTTAGAGATATGCTGTAGTTTCACTACAGAGGGACTTTGTGGCCATTCTGTAGTAGAAATGAATACAAATTAAGGAGCAAGTGCAGTTTGCGTCTCCCTGACGCTAAAGGGGACACAAACTACACTAAATCAAAGTTGGGGAACGTAAACTACACTAGGATCTTTAGGAGACACTTTTTAAATGAATCCATCAAATAAAACGTTAAAACTAACGAAAATATCACGACTTAATCTAACCAATCGTCAATTTATATATATACACACACACAGTATATATATATATATATATATATATATATATATGAAAATTATTTCACGAAAGTAACGCGTGAAAAATATTTATGATGACTAAAACCACGAAAGAAAGGAAACACAGAATGGTGCTCAAGCGCTTTCGTCTAATGACATCCTCAGGAACACTGAAGTACATAAAGGGTTACAGCCTATATATAGGTTACAAAAAAAAAACTATACATACATACATATACATATATGTATATATACATATATACACACATATATACATTAGGGTTATGACTTTTTAATTTTTTGTCATAAATATTGTTTCCTGTATCATCAATCGATGAACTTTTGCTTGAAAACAATAAAAAAGGGCCTAATTCTTCAGAATTAAAACAAAATGTCACCCCGAAAGCAAATATAGTATATTAGTTACAGGTTTATTTTAAGCAATAAGTAAAACAATTAAAACAATAATGGAGTAAATGTATAATATTGCATTTGTATAATTAATATGTATTGTAAAGGTATAATGTTGTATAATATATGTTTATGTATAATAATTGTGAAATAAACATGCAAATTTCTATTTATTATTTTTATTTTTTATTTTTTATTTTGGGGTGAAGTTTTTTCAAAATATATTGAAAAAACTTATTTTCATTGTCAGGGGGCAAAAGTTCATCGATTTATGATACAGGAACATGAGGTTATAAAAATGTCATAACCCTAATATACATATATATATATATACATATATACACATATATATACAATAAACGGAGAAAGAAAAAATAAAAAAATAAAAAATTATTAAAGGATTGTGGGAGGAGCATACAAATTTGTAAGGAAAAACTACCGATTTTTAGCACAAGATTAGCACAAGATCAAATTAATTGTTTCCAACCAATGTTATAAAAAAAAAAAAAAAAAAAAAATTCTTCAATAGCTCCAAACATTTAGTTCCTAAACATTAATGGTTCTGCAAATTACATTTACTCTCTTTTCGGATTCCTTCTTGTTTGTTGTTGTTGTTGTTGTATGAGAGAAATATATTTAATTTAGTACTCAAGTTTGTACCGAATTGAGGACAATCTGAGGTGTCTGAAAAGGAAAGTGGCTTGTCTCTCAGTCTGACTCACTAAATTATATGAGTAGAGAGCTTTGTTTATTTGCGATAACAATGTTAGGCTGTTATTGTTCCACTGGTTTTTATTTTTGTAAATGTTATGTTCAAATGGGCTTTTACGTATGTATTTCTTTTGGAGTGGCAAGTTTACCGACACTGTAATAACTTAACCTCATCTGACCTAATTTAACCCAACCAAACTTAATTTAGCTCCCCCCCCCAAATGTTTACCGATGAAATGAAGGTAAACTCTATTTGGATCTTTTCCTTTATAGCAACCCCCATTGTTTTACTGTGTTCCTTTTTAACGCCCCCATTGTTCCTTTATAGCAATATTTAGGTTAATTAAATGCCCGGTTAAGTCAACTATACGTCCTTGACGATTGGTTAGGTTAAGTCGTGATATTTTCGTTAGGTTTAACGAAAATATCACTACTAAACCTAACCAATTGTCAAGAAATTAGGGGTGCTATAAAAGAAAAGGGCCCTCCATTTATTCTCTTCCTCAATATAAAATGGAACTAATTAGAAATAATGCATAATGATCGGTGAGGCTATTCAGATTTCATAACACTATTTAAATAATGTTATCAGGCTTCATTATTGCTTGAAGCGAATGTTTCAGATTCTAATAAGGAGAAGGACTAAACTCAATTAACTTATTTTGGTACTTATCGTCATTAAGGCCAAACTTTTCTCTTTTGTTTAATTTAGAAAAAGTGTCTTTGCAAGAGGATCACCTGAAGATCAGGGCCCCCATGTATTCTTGTTTTTTGCTTTACAGTACCAAATATAATAATAAATTAAATTGAATGCCCGGTTAGGTCAACTGTACGCCCTTGACGATTGGTTAGGTTAAGTCGTGATATTTTGGTTAGTTTTAACGAAGATATCATTTGGTAATTGAGGCTGGGTGCCCTGATCTTCAGGTGATCCTTGCAAGATTCTTGTCTCTGAAATGAGCTGTTTATATGAGGTTGTAACATCGGTTTATGAATACACTCCTGTTTAATTTAATGCATAAAAGTGACTTGTGAACTAACAGCTTTGACAGGTGTGTTATTAAATAGAATTTTAGTTATCGTGGAATTATAATCTTATTTAAGGTTGTAAAGTTTTGAATGTTTCTTCATTAGTTTCTTCACTACTCTCAGTGAATATAGTCGTAAAATTGATGTTCTGTAAATTTACATCTCAAACAAATATTCGTACTGTTTGCTTACCATAAAATTGTATCATTGTTGAATAACTGGTCTCGTCTGCGATTATTTGTTGAACACTTCGCTTCGTAGTGAAGTTATTTGTGAAATTTCCATTTTCTACAGTGACTTTATGCATTTTAAATAGTTTATACCGAATGGCATAGCGAAAGAAAGCAAGCAAACTTCCCGTTAGATAAGCTATGTTTGAGACACGTTGGTTCTGTTCTACTTAGTTGCTGGATGGGTGATCTTTCTCTGCGCTTACACGCAGCAGCAATCCTTAATTTGGATTCTATGTAAAACTGTATTTACCTTCCCGTCGCATGACATCTAATGTTACTTAAGAGACTGAACACCCTCAGCCATTATTAATTTTTTTTATGCAGGAAGGAGTAATGCTTTTGAATTATTACTTTCCTGTCACAGCGTAAGAATTAAATAAGCATTAATTTTAAACCAGTTTATAGCGATGTCAAACTACAGGAAGGCCAGTAAGTCCCAATCAGTTATAATTAAAGTGAAAATCCATCTAGCAGAGCTCACACTGACGTAACCGATTCTCAAAGAAAGAATATTTGTCGAGATTCTTATATTTTCCACTTTGAATAATCAATAAATATTTCGGAGCAAGTGTAGTTTACGTCCCCTGTGGTGCCTAGTGTAGTTTACGTCCCCCTGTGGTGCCTAGTGTAGTTTACGTCCCCCGGTGGTGCCTAGTGTAGTTTACGTCCCCCGGTGGTGCCTAGTGTAGTTTACGTCCCCCTGTGGTGCCTACATTATCCTAGTGTAGTTTACGTTCCCCAACTTTGTCCGCGTAAACCTAATCAAATAAAATGTTAAAACTAACAAAAATATAACGACTTAACCCAACGAATCGTCAGTTTATATATATATATATATATATATATATATATATATATATATATATATATATATATATATATATATATATTAGTGGTGGACCGGGTGTCAGTTTTTCAACATCTGCGGATGCGGATTTTTAATTTCACTATCCGCGGATGCGGATGCGGATATTTAGTTAATCTATCAATATAATATAGAATTATGAATATATGACATAATTTTCAAATTTCGTGATATTATTGCAAGCAATGCATAAGAATTAATATTAATGTTTTCATCATGAAAAAAATAATAACTTTCTCAAGAGTTTCAACCACAGTCGAGTACCCAGAGCGGCACAGGCAGTGTTTGTTGATTTAATGGTATGTATATTTTGAGGTTTATATATTTGTTTGTTCATTAATAATTAATACTTTACATGAAATGTGCATGACTGGGCCTTATAAGCTACTTTATAAGCTAATTTGATTGTAAATTGCATAATTTATTAGAGGAAATATCCGCATAACATACGCAGTCAGAAGTGCGGATGCGGATGTTAAAAATGATGCGGATGCGGATATCCGGTCCACCACTAATATATATATATATATATCGTAAAGAACGACGCTTGTATAGGAGATATTCCGCGCAAGACGAGAAAGAGAAACAACAAATGAAAAAATGAAGTACCACCTGGGAATCGAACCCGGGATCTTCCGATTGCCGGTCAGACGCGATAACCACTACACCATGGACTCCACTCTTCCAAATGCCGTAATTCCTCTACATACTCGCAGAAACCAATGCCCCCAAGGGGGCACCTCCCGCTTGCCGTAACATTATATACATTCAACTGCAAAGAACACGCAGTATAAATAACGTAAAGAACGACGCTTGTATAGGAGATATTCCGCGCAAGACGAGAAAGAGAAAACAACAAATGAAAAAATGAAGTACCACCTGGGAATCGAACCCGGGATCTTCCGATTGCCGGTCAGACGCGATAACCACTACACCATGGACTCCACTCTTCCAAATGCCGTAATTCCTCTACATACTCGCAGAAACCAATGCCCCAAGGGGCACCTCCCGCTTGCCGTAACATTATATACATTCAACTGCAAAGAACACGCAGTATAAATAACGTAAAGAACGACGCTTGTATAGGAGATATTCCGCGCAAGACGAGAAAGAGAAAACAACAAATGAAAAAATGAAGTACCACCTGGGAATCGAACCCGGGATCTTCCGATTGCCGGTCAGACGCGATAACCACTACACCATGGACTCCACTCTTCCAAATGCCGTAATTCCTCTACATACTCGCAGAAACCAATGCCCCCAAGGGGGCACCTCCCGCTTGCCATAACATTATATACATTCAACTGCAAAGAACACGCAGTATAAATAACGTAAAGAACGACGCTTGTATAGGAGATATTCCGCGCAAGACGAGAAAGAGAAAACAACAAATGAAAAAATGAAGTACCACCTGGGAATCGAACCCGGGATCTTCCGATTGCCGGTCAGACGCGATAACCACTACACCATGGACTCCACTCTTCCAAATGCCGTAATTCCTCTACATACTCGCAGAAACCAATGCCCCCAAGGGGGCACCTCCCGCTTGCCGTAACATTATATACATTCAACTGCAAAGAACACGCAGTATAAATAACGTAAAGAACGACGCTTGTATAGGAGATATTCCGCGCAAGACGAGAAAGAGAAAACAACAAATGAAAAAATGAAGTACCACCTGGAATCGAACCCGGGATCTTCCGATTGCCGGTCAGACGCGATAACCACTACACCATGGACTCCACTCTTCCAAATGCCGTAATTCCTCTACATACTCGCAGAAACCAATGCCCCCAAGGGGGCCTCCGCTTGCCGTAACATTATATACATTCAACTGCAAAGAACACGCAGTATAAATAACGTAAAGAACGACGCTTGTATAGGAGATATTCCGCGCAAGACGAGAAAGAGAAAACAACAAATGAAAAAATGAAGTACCACCTGGGAATCGAACCCGGGATCTTCCGATTGCCGGTCAGACGCGATAACCACTACACCATGGACTCCACTCTTCCAAATGCCGTAATTCCTCTACATACTCGCAGAAACCAATGCCCCCAAGGGGGCACCTCCCGCTTGCCGTAACATTATATACATTCAACTGCAAAGAACACGCAGTATAAATAACGTAAAGAACGACGCTTGTATAGGAGATATTCCGCGCAAGAGTATGTAGAGGAATTACGGCATTTGGAAGAGTGGAGTCCATGGTGTAGTGGTTATCGCGTCTGACCGGCAATCGGAAGATCCCGGGTTCGATTCCCAGGTGGTACTTCATTTTTTCATTTGTTGTTTTCTCTTTCTCGTCTTGCGCGGAATATCTCCTATACAAGCGTCGTTCTTTACGTTATTTATACTGCGTGTTCTTTGCAGTTGAATGTATATAATGTTACGGCAAGCGGGAGGTGCCCCCTGGGGGCATTGGTTTCTGCGAGTATGTAGAGGAATTACGGCATTTGGAAGAGTGGAGTCCATGGTGTAGTGGTTATCGCGTCTGACCGGCAATCGGAAGATCCCGGGTTCGATTCCCAGGTGGTACTTCATTTTTTCATTTGTTGTTTTCTCTTTCTCGTCTTGCGCGGAATATCTCCTATACAAGCGTCGTTCTTTACGTTATTTATACTGCGTGTTCTTTGCAGTTGAATGTATATAATGTTACGGCAAGCGGGAGGTGCCCCCTTGGGGGCATTGGTTTCTGCGAGTATGTAGAGGAATTACGGCATTTGGAAGAGTGGAGTCCATGGTGTAGTGGTTATCGCGTCTGACCGGCAATCGGAAGATCCCGGGTTCGATTCCCAGGTGGTACTTCATTTTTCATTTGTTGTTTTCTCTTTCTCGTCTTGCGCGGAATATCTCCTATACAAGCGTCGTTCTTTACGTTATTTATACTGCGTGTTCTTTGCAGTTGAATGTATATAATGTTACGGCAAGCGGGAGGTGCCCCCTTGGGGGCATTGGTTTCTGCGAGTATGTAGAGGAATTACGGCATTTGGAAGAGTGGAGTCCATGGTGTAGTGGTTATCGCGTCTGACCGGCAATCGGAAGATCCCGGGTTCGATTCCCAGGTGGTACTTCATTTTTTCATTTGTTGTTTTCTCTTTCTCGTCTTGCGCGGAATATCTCCTATACAAGCGTCGTTCTTTACGTTATTTATACTGCGTGTTCTTTGCAGTTGAATGTATATAATGTTACGGCAAGCGGGAGGTGCCCCCTTGGGGGCATTGGTTTCTGCGAGTATGTAGAGGAATTACGGCATTTGGAAGAGTGGAGTCCATGGTGTAGTGGTTATCGCGTCTGACCGGCAATCGGAAGATCCCGGGTTCGATTCCCAGGTGGTACTTCATTTTTTCATTTGTTGTTTTCTCTTTCTCGTCTTGCGCGGAATATCTCCTATACAAGCGTCGTTCTTTACGTTATTTATACTGCGTGTTCTTTGCAGTTGAATGTATATAATGTTACGGCAAGCGGGAGGTGCCCCCTTGGGGGCATTGGTTTCTGCGAGTATGTAGAGGAATTACGGCATTTGGAAGAGTGGAGTCCATGGTGTAGTGGTTATCGCGTCTGACCGGCAATCGGAAGATCCCGGGTTCGATTCCCAGGTGGTACTTCATTTTTTCATTTGTTGTTTTCTCTTTCTCGTCTTGCGCGGAATATCTCCTATACAAGCGTCGTTCTTTACGTTATTTATACTGCGTGTTCTTTGCAGTTGAATGTATATAATGTTACGGCAAGCGGGAGGTGCCCCCTTGGGGCATTGGTTTTCTGCGAGTATGTAGAGGAATTACGGCATTTGGAAGAGTGGAGTCCATGGTGTAGTGGTTATCGCGTCTGACCGGCAATCGGAAGATCCCGGGTTCGATTCCCAGGTGGTACTTCATTTTTTTCATTTGTTGTTTTCTCTTTCTCGTCTTGCGCGGAATATCTCCTATACAAGCGTCGTTCTTTACGTTTATTTATACTGCGTGTTCTTTGCAGTTGAATGTATATAATGTTACGGCAAGCGGGAGGTGCCCCCTTGGGGCATTGGTTTCTGCGAGTATGTAGAGGAATTACGGCATTTGGAAGAGTGGAGTCCATGGTGTAGTGGTTCTCGCGTCTGACCGCAATCGGAAGATCCCGGGTTCGATTCCCAGGTGGTACTTCATTTTTTCATTTGTTGTTTTCTCTTTCTCGTCTTGCGCGAATATCTCCTATACAAGCGTCGTTCTTTACGTTATTTATACTGCGTGTTCTTTGCAGTTGAATGTATATATATATATATAAATTGACGATTGTTATTGTAAGTCGTAATATTTTCGTTAGTTTTAACGTTTTATCTGATGGATTCATTTAAAAAATGTCTCCTAAAGATCCTAGTGTAGTTTACGTTCCTCAACTTTGACCTAGTGTAGTTTGTGTCCCGTTTGCGTCATAGGGACTTGTTATAAACTTTTTACTTTGTTTGATTTTTTTTGTATTTTAGCTTTAATTATAACCGGTTGGGACTTATGGACCACCCTGTAGATATTTTGTTCAAACAACAAACTCTTGGTAACTCGCACTTTAATATCATTTGTAACAAATGTCTTACAACTAATAGTGTCAAGAATAACACTGCTCAGGTGATAAACAAATTCCTATAGATGGAGGATTGAATGTTACATATTAGATTTAGTTGACGTTAGTGCGTAAACTATTAATAAATAATAGATTAGAGAAGTGGACTACGCTCTATTATACAGAGGGACTCGGTGTTCAAAAATTCATTGGAAGTTACGCAATTGAAAATTTAGGTTCAAAAGAAAAGAATTTTGAGGGGATGCGTTTAACATTGAAATAAATATACGCGGATCACCTGAAGATCAGGGCCCCCATGTATTCTTGTTTTTTGCTTTCCAGTACCAAATATAATAATAAATTAAATTGAATGCCCGGTTAGGTCAACTGTACGCCGTTGACTATTGGTTAGGTTAAGTCGTGATATTTTCGTTAGTTAGCCTTATAAGGCTAACTAACGATGGTGGGGGCCTTGATCTTCAGGTGATCCATTGTTTTTGTAATATTCCAGGCTTCCATTCTGTTCCTTTTATGCTTTAAGTGTCACGAATGTATATAGCCTTAGTCTTTGCGCGAACTAAGAATAAGATGGCCGAAAGCCTACGTCCAATTTTCAACGCAAATTATCATAAAATTTTTGAAGAAACGACAAATATTTTGTTTTTATTTATGTTCATCGCTGTTAAATTAAATAAGTTAAATTTCGGATCACCTGAAGATCAGGACCTCCAGCCTTCGTTAGTTAGCCTTATAAGGCTAACTAACGAAAATATCACGACTAAACCTAACCAATCATTAGGTCAACTGTATGCCCTTGACGATTGGATTAGGTTAAGTCATGATATTTTCGTTAGTTAGCATTATAAGGCTAACTAACGAAGGCTGGGGCCCTGATTTGGTGCTACTGTAGTATGCGGTCTACCGTTAAGTTTCTACTGTAGTATGCGGTCTACCGTTAAGTTTCTACTGTAGTATGCGGTCTACCGTTAAGTTTCTACTGTAGTATGCGGTCTACCGTTAAGTTTCTACTGTAGTATGCGGTCTACCGTTAAGTTTCTACTGTAGTATGCGGTCTACCGTTAAGTTTCTACTGTAGTATGCGGTCTACCGTTAAGTTTCTACTGTAGTATGCGGTCTACCGTTCAAAATATTTAAAGGAATTGAAAATGAATTGAAAGGAATTATAATTTAATTTACACAATTAAGGAATTATTAAAGAAGTTAAACATACTACTACCGCATACTTAACGGTAGACCGCATACTACAGTACGCCCTTGATGATTGGTTAGGTTAAGTCGTGATATTTTCGTTAGTTTTAACGAAAATATCACGACTTAACCTAACCAATCGTCAAGGCCGTACAATTAACCTAATAATAAACTAATAAGAAGATAAGAAGCTATAATTAAAAGGTAGACCGCCGAATCGTAGGTAGACCGCATACTACAGTAGCACCCCTGATTTTTAGGTGATCCTAAATTTCTCCTATTCGAAATGTACTGATTATTAATAAAAATTTATATAAGTTTAAAAAATATTGATTTCTTTAATTTCAATGGTGCCCATAGAACAGAAAAGGTCCAATTGGTCATTTTTGGGATCACCTGAAAATCAGGGGCCCCAGCCTTCGTTAGTTAGCCTTATAAGGCTAACTAACAAAAAATCACGACTTAACCTAATCAATCGTCAAGGGCGTACAGTTGACCTAACGATTGGTTAAGTCGTGATATTTTCGTTAGTTAGCCTTATAAGGCTAACTAACAAAGGCTGGGGGCCCTGATCTTCAGGTGATCCCATTTTTGTTAACGTGACAATCTCTGCAAACATATACATACCAGTTAATTTAAATGTACGAAATTCAAAAGTTAAATGGCTGTAACGTTTTTATTATTCATTTATCGGAAAAAAATTATATATTTTGAAATCAGCGTAAAAACATACACATGATGGTAATAATTACTTTTAATTCTGGTGGTGGGCACCAAACGGAAAAGATCCAACGTTTCTTGTAAATGAAGATCTCTGAAATATTTTGAAACTTTCTCTGACAAAAGGTTTAAACAGTCATTCATCATATGATCTTTTAATTACAGTTATTGCATTGCATGAAGAATTAAACACATTGTTTCTCTCTTACAAAGATCATTTTCGAGCACTGCACCACAATTACGCAACAATGAATACGAGGTATTAATCAGTAAGTTGTATGTTCAGTTTTACTCCTACATCCTTTCCCACGAAACACCCACGCACATACTATATATACACACTCGTATGTGTATATATATATATATATACAGGGTGTTTGAAAACTTTCTGTACAAATTGTAATGGGGGATAGGCAACACCAAGACAAACCCTTTTCGTCTATAAGTGTATGTCCGCTGACGTCACCATTCGGCGCGAGAAGGCGCCGCTGCAATTGGCTAAAAGGTGAAGTGGGCTTGACTCGCTCTTGCCGCGGGCATTCTTAAATCGGACGTAGTACGCGTAACATGTTTATTTAAAGAAGGCATGTTTATTTAAAGAAGGTGCTGAAAGTTGCGACCGGTAGCATCAATGCATGCCCGACAGCGTCGAAGCATTGACCGACGTACACGTCGAAAGATTCCCGGCATTTCAGGAACAGTTCCAGCGGCGACAGCGATTCTTGCTACGAGGTCTTCTTCTGAGTAAATGGGAGTTTCGTACACGAGGTACTTCATGTGTCCCCACAGGAAGAAATCGAGGCATGTTAAATCGGGCGATCTCGGTGGCCAGGCTACGGACCCATCCGGCCTATCCATCGGTCCCCAAAAGTGGCGTTCAGATAATCCCGCATATCGTTGCTGGAGTGTGCTGGGTCCCCGTCGTGTTGAAACCACATTCGTCTACGAATAGCCACGGGAACATCTTCCAGCAGTTCCGGCAACGTTTCTTCAAGAAATATCCGATGAACCCGCCCGTCGAGTCGGGCAAGCAGCAGGTACGGCCCAATCAACTTGCCATGGACGATACCCGCCCAAACATTGACGGCGAACCGTTCTTGATGAGCATGCACCCGTGTAGCATGTGGATTTGCGTGCGCCCACACGTGAGAATTGTGCATGTTAAACACACCCTCACGTTTGAAACAGGCCTCATCTGAGAACAGCACATAAGCAGGAAAATTAGGCTGCACCGCTGTCTGCTGCAGAAACCAGCGTGCGAATTCCACACGAAGAGGGTAATCCCGAGGTTGTAATGCCTGGACTCTCTGACGATGAAACGGATGTAACTGCTGCTCGTGCAACACTCTCCAGACCAGGTCGTGGTTCACACCGAGGATACGTGCAACACCTCGCGTGCTTGCGCTTGGATTGTCCTCAAATCGCCGTAGGATTTCTTCTTCCATGTCAGGAGTGCGCACGTTTCTCTCCCGACCAGTGTCATGCATGTTTGCATGGAATGTTCCAGTTTCTCGCAGTCGCCGATGCAAATGCGCAAACGTTTGGTGGTTTGGCACACGTCTGTTTGGGAAGCGCTGTCGGTACAACCTCACAGCAGCTCTTCCGTTTCCATTGGCAGCCCCATACACCATATGCATGTCAGCCATCTCGGCAGTCGTGAAGCGTTCCATGTTACGCGTACTACGTCCGATTTAAGAATGCTCGCGGCAAGCGCGAGTCTAGCCCACTTCACCTTTTAGCCAATTGCAGCGCGCCCTCTCGCGCCGAATGGTGACGTCAGCGGACATACACTTATAGACGAAAAGGGTTTGTCTTGGTGTTGCCTATCCCCCATTACAATTTGTACAGAAAGTTTTCAAACACCCTTTATATATATATACGAGTGTATATATAATAATGGTAATGGAAGGGGTGTACTTCAATCATTGTGGACTCATGACGAAACCTGTTTTTGAAAGCTGAACTTACAAATAAATTCTTTCTGTTCTGAGATATATTTGAACTGGAAAATTACACTGAATGAATGTTTTCGTAAGCTTCAAGTAACTTTTTTTATGCATGAAGGAGGGGCCAAGGAAGAATGCCCGCAAAAGCGACTCCCCCCCCCCTCAATAGGAGAAGAAGAGAGTCAAAATCAAGGTCCAGTGCTTTCGAGATGCCCAGACACACTGCGTTTGAAAGATTGGAGGTCATAGACAGGGGGAAAGATGGATTGAGGAAGGTTGTTCCAGAGTTGACCGGAATTGAGCATCGTATGATACTCTTTACGATTAAAATGACTGTTTCCGAGAAAGAGTTTTTTGACCTTTTATTTTATTCTCGTGTATTTTACTTAGTTTTTGTGAAATCAAAGAAAATATTGGAGCTATGAAGAATAGGGACCCCAGCCTTCTTTAATTAGGCTTATAAGGCTAACTAACGAAAAATATCACGACCTAACCTAACCAATCGTTAAGTTAACTGTACGCCCTTGACGATTGGTTAGGTTAGGTCATGATATTTTTCGTTAGTTAGCCTTATAAAGCTAACTAAAGAAGACTGGGGTCCCTATTCTTCAATAGCTCCAAAATATTTTTTAAAAAAAGGAAATCATTAAAACTCGTGAAAATCGAAGAAAGTTTCAGAACCAAATTAGAATTACGAAAGTTTTTTTTATTAAATAATTTATTATTCTTTAATTCTGAAAGGAAATAACTCTCATATAATGATTGGGACTTTAGTACTTAAATTATTGATGCTTTTTGTACTTAAATGAGTAAAATAATGTCTTGTTTTGGAGTGTTAAGTCGTGATATTTCTCTTGAATTAAAAGAAATTTTTCTTATTTTGTTCAAAATGAACCTTCCTGAACATTTTGGTACTTTGTTTTACTACTTTCACGAAAGTAGTGAAAGTAGTTCGAATTTTTATCCTGAAAATGAAAGTGGTTCTCAACTGATGAAGGTTCAGTAAATAAAATGGAAATACCATTCGTTAAAAATGAAGGTTTTAACTATTTTAGGAACCCTCCCTAATTTCCCACCCTTTCAAACTGATCAATCTTTACTGAGAACTTTAAAAGTCATTTTTTACGCAAAGTTTATGCAGAGGTTAAGATAGATTTAGAAAAGGTGGATTTCTCAAGGGAAAATTAGGATCACCTGAAAATCAGGGCCCCCAGCCTCAATTACCAAATGATATCTTCGTTAAAACTAACGAAAATATCACGACTTAACCTAACCAATCGTTAAGGGCGTACAGTTGACCTAACCGGCATTCAATTTAATTTATTATTATATCTGGTACTATAAAGCAAAAATAAGAATACATGGGGGTCGTGATCTTCAGGTGATCCGAAAATTAAAAAGGATGCTGATATAGGGTCCGTTGGTATTGGGTTTTCCCCTCGGTGGTAAAAACTTTTCACTAGGAAAAACTAAAAGAGTGGAAATGTTGTTGATTTGAGGAGTTTTTTGAGTTTTCTTGCGAGTATAAACCTCCTATAAAATTATATTTGATCTAATTCACTTTGAGAGTTAAATGAGTACACTACTCGATCTCTTAAGGAATCTACTTTAAAATTTCTTACAAAATATTGTCCTTCTTAAAGCAAATTTTTACGTGACTCAAGTTTAAATTTACACTGTCTCAATTTCCATCAGATCACCTGAATCAAATAACCTTAAAAGTCTTTTTAAGCGAGTTACTGTACTCCTAGCAGGAGACAATGAGCAAAACGCGTTTCTGTTAATTTTAATACATTGGGAAGATATAGAATCAAGATTTTAATTAAAACTTCAAAAGGAAAAGCAACGACCGAGATTAAATTCTTTAATCAGATTTTGAGCCATTCGGTTTTCAGCATCCAAATCGGTTATTAATCTACGTTGAATAAAATCGCAGACAATGCGAAATATTTACATACTTTCAAGAAAGGAGAACGTAAATGTGTTTTTTCCTTTTGTGATTTAAGCTAAATTTTATTCGCATTTATTTCCATTTAGTTTAGTCTCACAGCTGCACAACTCACAACCCTATTTGCATATCTAATTTAGGTGTCATTTTAAGAGTAGAAATAGGATTCTATAATAATATTTAAAATAGTGAACTTATTTGAAGATACTGCTCTTTAGTCGTTTTATTCCGAGAGAAAAATCGCCTCTGCTACAGAACTGCGACTAATGTGGAATTTTGCTACCAAAAGTTAATTCTTTTCCATGTAACCTTTCAGATTTAATGGATCATCTGAAGATCAGGGCCCCCAGCCTTCTTTAGTTAGCTTTATAAGGCTAACTAACGAAAATATCACGATCTAACCTAACCAATCGTCAAGGCGTACAGTTGACCTAACGATTGGTTAGGTTAGGTTGTGGTATTTTCGTTAGTTAGCCTTATAAGGCTAACTATAGAAGGCTGGGGTCCCTGATCTTCAGGTGATCCGATTTAATTAATTTCCAAAAATTGAAGCGTATTCCTCTCTTTCGTCGAGATTCGATTGTTCTTGGAAATAATTTTTGGTTTCGTTCTTTTGATTTTCTACAACAGATAAAACCAAATCGGATTACCATTTATATACTATTAATTTAGACTGTAAAAAAACCTTAAATTTAGTTACTGTTTTTAATAACTATTTTTTCTGCATTATAATATATAAAACATTTAGTTCCTAAACATTAATGGTTCTGCAAATTACATTTACTCTCTTTTCGGGTTGTTGTTGTTGTTGTTGGTGTTGTTTAAAGAAAGAGAGAAATATATTTAATTAAGTACTAAAAAGTTTGTACCGAATCGTGGACAATCTCACGTGTCTGAGAAGGAAAGTGACTTGTCTCTCAGTCTGACTCACTACATTATATCAGTAGAGAGCTTTGTTTATTTGCGATAACAATGTTAGGCTATTATTTTTCCAGTTTTTTTTTTATAAATGCTATGTTGAAATGGGCTTTTAGGTATGTATTTCTTTTGGAGTTGCAAGTTTACCGACGCTCTAATAACTTAACCTCACCTGACCTAATTTAACCCAACCAAACTTAATTTACCCCCCCCACACACAAATGTTTACCTATGAAATGAAGGTAAACTCTATTTGGATCTTTTCCTTTATAGCAACCCCCATTGTTTTACTGTGTTCCTTTTTAACACCCACATTGTTCCTTTATAGCAATATTTAGGTTAATTGAATGCCCGGTTAAGTCAACTATACGTCCTTGACGATTGGTTAGGTTAAGTCGTGATATTTTCGTTAGTTTTAACGAAGGTATTATTTTGTAATTGAGGCTGGGGGCCCTGATCTTCAGGTGATCCTCGCAAGATTCTTGTCTCTGAAATGAGCTGTTTACATGAGGTTGTAACATCGGTTTATGAATACACTCCTGTTTAATGCATAAAAGTGACTTGTGAACTAACAGCTTTGACAGGTGTGTTATTAAATAGAATTTTAGTTATCGTGGAATTATAATCTTATTTAAGGTTGTAAAGTTTTGAATGTTTCTTCACTAGTTTCTTCACTACTCTGTGAATATAGTCGTAAAATTGATGTTCTGTAAATTTACATCTCAAACAAATATTCGTACTGTTTGCTTACCATAAAATTGTATCATTGTTGAATAACTAGTCTCGTCTGCGATTATTTGTTGAACACTTCGCTTCGTAGTGGTTATTTGTGAAATTTACATTTTCTACAGTGACTTTATGCTTTTTAGTAGTATAGCCGAAAAAGCGGAGAGTTCAAGAATGTTGCAAGTGATTACGTAATGTTGCAAAGGGGGGGGTGTTGCAAAAAAGAAAAAAAGAGTACTGGCCTTTGTTGCCAACCTAGGTTGCAAGCGGCATGCAACTTGGAGGCGGAGTTCTCCCCCAAGCTATTCACCCCAAAGGGCCAGAGAGAAAAGAGGAGAGGTGTTCACCTGGCAGGAGCCAAGTGCATATTAAGACTTCAGCCGAGTAGGCGTTGTTTTATAGGCTCCTAATCAGCCAGTTGGCTGAGCCAAGGGGGGAGGGGTACACCTGAAGGAGAGAGAGAGAGAGACACCTGAAGGAGAGAGAGAGAGACACCTGAAGGAGAGAGAGAGAAAAAGAGTAGTGGCCTTTGATTGCAAGGCACGCAACTTGGAGGCGGAGTTCTCCCCAAGTTATTTTCGTTTTCCTAACCTAAGAGGCCTCTAAGGGGTTTTCCCAAAGGGCCAGAAAGAGAAGGACCAGAGGTCCTTGCTCGGCTGGGAGCCGAGCTTGAATGACTCCGTCAGTCGTCTCTCGGTCTTTTATAAACCTCTATTCTGGCTGAGTTGCCAGATAGCGCAATGTATTCAGTTGCCAGATAGCGCCATGTGTCCCAGAAAACCATATCAATCATCCATTTAAATAGTCTACCACAATATATATGACGGTAGTTAATCCAATTAAATTCTGTTTATTAAATAAATAATTTTACACACTTAATTTTTATTATAAATATTTAAGTCACGAATAACGAAAATGTATGAAACAATTCATTTAAAAGTTGAAATTAACCAAAACATAATCCGACGAAACAAATAACGTAGTTAACCTATTCAGCCAACCATAGAAAACAGAATTATAGAAAACCAATTAGGTTTTTATGGATAACTAGTTTATCTTGACCTAAGTTTACTATCAGAGCTGGGCACTTGCGTTTTTTTGCCCGTTTTTTGCGGTACTGCGGTACTGCGGTACTACTACCGCACTACCAAACCGGTACCGCTAACGCAGTACCGCAAAGGATCGCTGAAAGTACCGCAGTACCGCAGTACCGCAAAAAAAACCGCAAGTGCCCAGCTCTGTTTACTATAATTATATATATACAGTCTTTTAAACATCTTGTGATATGTATATGTATATGTATATATATATATATATATATATTAATTTTTTCTTTATTTAAAACAAGTTTGAATGTTTTAAACTTTCCAAACAACATGAGCAAAATTAAACGATAAATATTTTATAATTTTTTAAGATAGATAAATAGATATATATAGTGTTTCACTAGAGATGTATAGATGTATATAGTGTTTTACAATAGATGTATATAGTGTTTAACGATTAGAAGCAAATATAGCATTAACTTGTACTTCATTAAACTTGAAATTAGCCAAAACACAATCCGACGAAACAAATAACGTAGTTAACCTATTCAGCCAACCATAGAAAACAGAATTATAGAAAACCAATTAGGTTTTTATGGATAACTAGTTTATCTTGACCTAAGTTTACTATAATTATATACAGGGTGAGTCAAAAGTAGCGCCCGATTTATGTCAGTTGATTGTTTGTTTGCCATTTGTATTACAATGTACAAGAAGGTAGAAATAAATGAATGACATGTTTATCTAACCATCTAACTAACCATCTAACTTATCTAACTAAAAAATTTAATAATCTGCAAGACAATTATTAACAACATGACTTCCCAGAAAGAATCTGACAGCCGAAAAAACAGAAATCGGGCGCTACTTTTGACTCACCCTGTATATACAGTCTTTTAAATGAATTGTTTCATAAATTCACTAAATAGTTTTCGTTGTACCCTAGTGTAATTTCTCGCCGAATTGGAAAGGTTTTCACCCCGCCTTAGACCCACAGTTTAACGTGGATTCAGAATTACATCTCGTCGATTGCTCACTATTTCTCGAGATAATTAGGACCTGCATTGTCTACATCGACTCCATCTGTGTTTATATATATATATATATATATATATATATATATATATATGGGTTGACAAATATACACGATTATTATGATTCTTTCTCGAAAACTATGGGGGATAGAAAATTCTGAAACCTGAATCAGCATCAAAAGTTCTATAAGAAACACCAAATAGTTTTCGTTGTACCCTAGTGTAATTTCTCGCCGAATTGGAAATAACTTGTAAGTAAAAATATAATATAAGGGACTACCATAGAAATGTAAGTGTCTATAATTTATTCACAAGAAACACGATTTTATATATATGTTACTCGTCCGGTCCCGTTATAGCGGATTGGTACACGTCATAGCTCCACCCAGCTACACCGGCAGCCAATCACTACGAACATCTGGTCTTTTGGGGCGGAGCTTGGCGATTGTGCATATAAAAGGGGCTATTTTTCAGTTGGGAGTAACAGTAGCTATTTTCGCGTCAGTGAATAATCATTCTCCACCATGGACCTGTACGTCTCCCCAGACTTGTATGAAGAAAGTGACGCTGCAGCATTAACGACAATTAGTCTTTTTAATGCGATTGACCGTGATGAATTATTCCCAACGCAAACCGTAGAAGATATTTGCAGTGACGCTCCTTACAATCCGACGCAAGGGACTACCATAGAAATGTAAGTGTCTATAATTCGATTTATATATATATGGATGGGTTGTAGTATCTCGTCAAATAGATACTAGCCAAAAATTTTATGTCAATCAATGTTATTTGGTTTTACCTCTTATCCCCATTATGCTAAAATCGAAATTTTTTTATGGCAATCAATGTTATTCCTCGAACCAAAGATATCTTCACATAATGGGGATCTGTCTGTATACTCTGTATATGTTTTAAAAGAATGAACATTATTCCTTTAAGGTCCGATGAGGATTTGACACGTGTTATACAATCTTTTGAAGAATCTCGGAATACGGGGATATACTGAACAGTCAGCAATGTCACACATCCTCCACCATGGACCTGTACGTCTCCCCGGAATTGTATGAAGAAAGTGATACTGCAGCATTAACCGCAATTAGTCTTTTCAATGCGATTGACCGTGGCGAATTATTTCCAACGCAAACCGTTGAAGATATTTGCAGTGACGCTCCTTACAACCCGACGCAGGGGACTACCATAGAAATGTAAGTGTCTATAATTCTTTTTTATATATATATGGAGAGTTGTAGTATCTCGTCAAATAGATACTCGCCAAAATTTTTTATGGCAATCAATGTTATTTGGTTTATCTTATCCCCATTATGCTAAAATCGAAATTTTTTATGGCAATCAATGTTATTCCTCGAACCAAAGATATCTTCACATAATGGGGATCTGTCTGTATACTCTGTATATGTTTTAAAAGAATGAACATTATTCCTTTAAGGTCCGATGAGGATTTGACACGTGTTATACAATCTTTTGAAGAATCTCGGAATACGGAGGATATACTGATCAGTCAACAATGTCACACCGAAATAATGTAAGTGTTTTTCGATCTTTTTGGGATAAGAAGACACAATATATTTTCATAAATTTATTAAATGAAAGAAATCAGTACAATAAACAACTACAGAATATATCGTTACAAATATACGAACAAAAACATTATAATATACAACGAGTACGTACAATTGGAAAACGGTTTTTTATCTGTCTGCATACCATTTCATCGTTTCGGCGAGTGTGACACGGGTCAAATAAATTTAAAAAATTTATAAATTCTTTATCACTTGACATATGCATGAGAAATGAGACGCAGTACATTCCGCAAACATTAGTAAAATATCCTTGCATGCGAAATGGGTTCCATACAACTTCGGGAATATGTAACTGAGCGAGAAATTTTACAATAATAGGGTCACTCCAGGGTTGAGTACCGAGTGAATCAAAATAGTACAGGCGCTGTCTATTTTTAAAATAGACAGCGATCCAGTGAATCCCTTCATTACCGATGATGTCTGTGTTCACAATAAGACTACCGCATTCTCGCGTACTTGGCAAACTCAATGTTTCATTCTTCGCAAACACGCCGATAAATTTGGAACGTGTGACTCGCTCCATTACTTTCTGAAGTGTATTAGCATCCATTTTAAAAGTCAGTGATAACGCTCCTAAATCTATCTACTTCTATTAGGGCTTGCGATTCGAGATATACTAGTACACTAATAGGAGCGTCTATAGGCTTGGCGAATTCCAGCCGCACTGAGATGTTTCCGCTCTGCTGTGGGGTTAAATGGGTATTTACGCTAGCAGATAAGTCAGGTGTAATGTCAAACGGATAAAGGTTAAATTGATCAATGAATTCTTCCTGCGTTACCCCATTACCAAGCTCATCACAATCACCTGCAATATGGGTCAGATTACTATAGGCTCTGGCACAAAGAGGTAACACAGCGTCTGATGAATAGTCCGTACCCATTGTTCCACCCAAAGCAGTGCCATTAACGTATAGAGTTATTTTTAAGTCCGAAATTCTCGAATTTAAAGGCACTCTTTTTATATTTTCCATTCACCGAAGCATGGTCCTGCATGCCGATTAATATCCTTTTAGGAAGATTTCCCAGGGCAATGTTTTCTATCTGCTTCGATGCCAACCCTGCAGGAACCGTATATAGTTTGATTGCACTCTGTTAATAGGATATTTCACTGTAGCGTTTAGTAAATTTTTCTCAATTTCTAGTTGTTTTGGTGAACTTAATTTCACTCGCCGTACGCGGAGGTATGTGTCCATAATGTGAACCACAACGGGCTTTGCACCCTCTTCTTGATCAGCATCCAGATTTAAGCAGATCTCAGGACTCGTGCGGGTGAGCTTTATTTTCATATCCACCCCGTTGACAAGCAACTTCTCCTGGAAAGTGAAATCTGTGTGCAACCGTCCAAAACACTCGTATATTTTCTTTTTAGAATTTTTAAATTTGTCCTTTATACTATTTTCATCTTTAGTTTGATAATATCCCTCGGCACTTAAAAAGGTAGCCTTCGCTTCTTTGGAAAAGTTGAGGACATTTTCCAGATAGGCTCGTAGATGATAGTACCCCGTGCCTGCCGATATGTTGGTCTGATTTAAATATACGTCACACTGGTTGAATATGGAGTGCAGAAAGTTTGTTTCAGGGTATACAGCATATTTGTCATCGCAGACCGTTCCATCAGAATGGGCTATACGTAGCTTAGCGTACATGTGCACACAGCTTGGATCAAAAAAGTAAGGACCTGAGCTGGGTATCACGAATTCTATAGGTGCACTCGGGGAACTAATTGTGTTTAAAGGGTTAATTGTAATAAAGTCACTGTGCTCAATAGAAACTTGGGTTGGAGGTAGCTCAAAAAGGGACAGCTCCGATTTACAGCATTGTGAACTACATGGGTGGATGAAGCGTGCCATGGCGAAATAGTGACTCCTCTCTCGACAAGTGGTAAACAAACTATGATTCATGAGATCAATGTCCTTAGCTTATATCAGTCAAAAAAGTGGTCAACCATAGGTTTCATTCGCTTACAGCACTTCTTTTTTGATAGCCTTTTACGTTTAATACCACGTGACCCCTTCTTCTTCCGGGCAGCCCTCTTCTTCCCGCCACCACGCATTTTTCTCTTTGCATCTTTGATGATTTCGTCCCGTGTACGCTTTAAATGTTTTTTTAGAGCTTCTTTAGGTTTAGCCCCGGCCAATATGTCTTCTGCAGTGTTAATACCTGATTGTAGCGCTTTCCTTCCAAGGTATCTGGCACCCCTCTTCAGCAAAGGAACAGCCGTACGTAGTATGGATGAAAAAATGGACCCAAGTCCACTACCGCGCTGGTATCGCACCCCTCGATAGACGGTGAAAGGCTTTCTATCCATTATAACTCAGTGCGTCGAAAGTGTAGCTTCACTGTTAAGCTCCCGTTACCGAATGGGAAGTTTTCACCCTCAATCGTTCTTATATATATTGAGATATTGGTTATTAAATTAGTTGCGACATTCACATAATGGGGTCTGTCATATGTAATACTCAAACTCCTTCCTCTATGGTTGGGATGTGAGTGCAGCAGGGATTAGGGCGGAGTGAAAAACTCATTTTTCGAATTTTCAAATTGGCTAGTGTGGAAAATGTGTGGAGTAGTGAGGAAATAAGCTGGTATAAATTTAAAATCATAACATTAATATCTTCAGGTGCCACAATGACCTTCAATATTGAAAAAAATTGAAAAAAGCAGATTTTAACCAATAATTACAGAAGAGTCCACGATGCACAATAGACAAGAATTTATTCACACTTGTATAAAAATAGCTCAGTCAACCTTTAAAAAAAGTTTCTATTCTCTAAAAACAGTTTTCTATAGTCAGCTCACTCAGCTGTCACGTGAGTACCTCGGTTCAGTGTAGCTGTCGCTCTCGTAGCAGGTGGGTGTTCTGTTGTTGGCGTTACTCAGATAGTCTAAACTATATTTCTTATATATTTTGCATTTCTGTATTGTGTTGCCCTAAGTTTGCCATGTACTATTAACTGAAATTAACGTATAATTGATATTAGCTCTTTCTTTTTCAGATTTGTATACTTTCAAAATGTCTCGAGTTTGTGCAAAATCAACCAGGGCCTCAACTGAGTGCCCCATGTTTGGTATGGGGGAAGATTTGTGGCACAGGAATCTTCCTACATACGAAGGAGTTTTTAAATATTACTTGTTTGTAAGAAACGATTTGAAACAGAATACTAATAAAGATCCTTCAATATCTCAAATATTAGAACAAGTTGTTGATAAATTGAAAACAATTTGGGAAAGTGCTTCCGTCCCAATTCTGTCAGACAGGCGAATTGAAACAATGTTCAGAAGCTACCACGAAAAGTATCGTGTCATTATGAAGCCATACCAAAGCAGAAAAAATTCTGAAGCTTACAAAGCAAAGATTGATATGTTCAAAAAAGAAGCACACACGAAACTTTTTGACATTGCAGCGTGCAAGTGCAAAGTACTAACACAACGTTCTTGTCCCAAAGAAAAAACGGTTCCAAAGGAAGAAGTGACGTTCCTCTTAGATCAAAGGAGTGAAAGAAAACTGTTTATTGATAGAGTAGATATTACACTCTCAAAGAAAAAAGCATCTACGTTGCTAAGAAAGCAAAAAGAAGCTGTGAGGCTCACCAAAGAATCTTCACAGGAGAAATTGCAGGATACAAATGTTGAATTATCATCATCGACATCAAATAGTGAAAGTGAATCTGGCGAAATATCAGACGATACATTTCCAGAGCCAGTTACTCGAAGAGAAAGCTCGAACAACCTGAAGAACAATTATTCAAGAAAAGGAAAACTACAAATCTACCTTCAGTGGCTACTGCTTGTGACAGGACTGCAGTTTCAGATCGAGCTGCAGCATTCATTGTTAGTGCAGTATTGCAAGATATTGGAGAAGTTTCTATTGACAATACATCTGAAGTAGTGGATAGGAGTAAAATCAGAAGAGAAAGACAAAAGAAGAGATCAGAAATTATGAAAGATCAAAATCAGGTCCCAATCAGAGGAATCTATTTTGATGGTCGAAAAGATTCTCTCTCTTCCAAGAAAAAAAAGAGTCCAAAGTATATCAGAAGAAGGTAACAGAAGAACATATCACTTTAGTGAGAGAACCTGGTTCAGATTATTTGGGCCATTATTCTGTGAATTCTGGATCAGCTGAAGAAATATGTAAAGGAATGTTTGAGTATATTGGAAATAATGACATGAACCTGGAAAACCTTGTTGCCATTGGATGCGATGGTGCAGCAGTCAACACTGGAGAAAAGGGAGGCGTTATAAGGCTTATAGAATTGAAGCTGAAGAAGCCAGTTCAACATTTAGTGTGCCAGCTCCATGCCAATGAATTGCCATTACGCCATTTAGTTGCAAAGCTGGATGGAAAAACATCTGGCCCCCGCGGATTCACCGGTCCTATTGGCAGGGAATTAGAGAACTGTGAGAGTCTTCCTATTGTCGAGTTTGAAAGGATTGATGTTGAGGAACCAACTGTAGACTGTGAAGATCTTAGCACCGACCAAAAATATCTAATTGATATTCATCAGGCCATAACAAAGGGATATTGCTCTCCAGATCTTGCTCATCGTAGTCCAGGCAAAATGGCACATTCACGATGGCTGACTACAGCAAATCGTTTGCTTCGTCTATACGTTTCAACTGTAAGTCCATCTGAGAACCTCATGAACATTGCTTCTTTTATAATGAAGGTCTACATCCCAATGTGGTTTTCTATTAAGCAAAGTACGTCTTTTGTCAATGGCTCAAAACATGTTTTCAAAACTATTGAACTAACAAGAACACTGAATGACGAAGTAAAGGATATTGTAAACCCTGTCATAAAGAAATGCATTTTTTGCAAATCCAGAAAATATTCTAGCATCAATGATTCATGATGACCGCAGCGCCATAAGAGAATTAGCGTGGAGGCGAATAAAGAAAGCAAGGCAAACAAACAAGGAAAAGGTTGTGAGGCGTTTCACAGTACCTGTTATTCAATTTGAAGCTACTGATTATACTGATTTAATTAATTGGAAAAAATGCATTGTCACTGAACCACCTGTGACAAGACACCTGACAGAAAATGAGATTGAAGAATTCATAGAAAACAAGAGTACCCCTCATTCGAGAAATTCCCTTGTCATACACAAGTAGTAGAAAGAATGGTAAAATTAGTGACTGAAGCATCATCAAAAGTATTTGGATTGAACGCGAGATGGCTTCATAAGATCAACACTTCAGTCACGTAAAAAAATGCCATCATTCGAAAGTAAAGCTGAATATAAAGTTTAAATAAAACGTTAATAGAAAAAAACATGCGCAAGGATGGGTGGTTGGGAGGGCATGGGTGGAGCTCGACACGCAGCCACCTCCTCGTGGTGAGTTCTGGATTATTTAGATCATTAATCAAAAGAACATTGATCTAAATAAACTAAGAGCTGCGTAATTCAGTAACTATTTTGGTAATTGGAACACTTAATATATAATAATAACAAGTAAGTTTCAGTTATTGTACTAATGCAGAATATAAGAAAATCATTATATTTCACTTTTTTCGACGGCTTTGTGGCACCTGAAGATATAATGTCGCACGACTAATATTTATGCACAGTCATTATCTATAGCACCCACATATTTTCCGCACTAGCCATATTTGAATTTCGAAAACAAGTTTAAAAACCTCATTTTCTATCCGCCCTACTGGGTATCCCCAACAAACTAGTGCTCCACTATATTACTGTAAATATAGCACATGTCTGGGGACCTTTCAGCCAATTTCTCCATCTTCAATTGATACATTAATCTGGACAAGTTATACTGTGTCTCGTGAAATGTGTCTCTTTGGAAGGCTGCGCTATATCGGCCGTTGGTTAGAATTTTGAACTTTCTATGTTCTTTAAGACGTCTGTTAGTCTTTGATTTTAGGATTAGTGTATGTGCAGGGTTGTTTACGATTTCATATACTAAATCATTCGTAAGGTTTGAGTTTCTTAAACTTACGTTTAAGCCTCTCACAACATCCTCGGCCGAACCATATTGACCCGGTCCTAGTCTTACTTCTGTACTGTAATACCGTGCAATCTTAGTCCGAGCGATACGCATAGTTTCATCATAGCTACCCCAGCTTTTTCACACTCGTCAATGTCTCTAAGAATCGTAAAAACGGTTTCTTTATGTTCAATATTTAAAAAGACGGTGTCCAGCTGAATTTCGCATATCCCCACCTCATACGAATCACGACCCAATTCAATGTGCCCATGGAGTTCTGTTACAAAGTTGGCTAGTGTTGTTAGGGTGTACAGACAGGGACGAGGAGGACGGGAGTGTGACGTAGAAATGGTTAGGAGCCATGTTGCATACTATTTAAGCTTCATTATTGCATCAGCTTTTATATAGGTGTTGAAGCTTTCTGGTACCCTAGCCATTTCACCAGGTACATTTTTCTCTTTCCTGAACCTTTGCTTCCTAAAATTTTCATTTTAAACATTTTTTTCTAAATTAAACGCAACTTTCTGCAACTCCTCGCGGTAAAAACCTCCTGAGTTTCTTCCCCATTCAAATCTTCAATGTAATACATCATTATCTCACCTTAGGTCTCTCAGCCCTACTTTAAAAATCTCGCGTGTCCTCCTTGCTCAAAACCCTTTGCGAATTTATTCCCCGAACGCGACAGCCTTACATAACCATTGATTTTGAAGCGCCAGAGTGTGGTGGGTGGTGATCGATCTCTTCTCGGGAGCGTACCTCTTTCTAAAACTTCGTAGGTGTTGTCCCAATCGTGCGATGGTGCGAGCGGTTGTAGGATGATGCCAATGATTCCAGAATGTCTAGAAATCTGTATGTGTTTTTATGTGTAAAATAACGGTGCATGCGTTCCTTTATGGTGCGCTGAACTCTTTCAGCTAAAGAAGCCTTATGTATAGAATTGGTTGTGTAATAGCTGATATTAAACTCTGTCACATGCTCTGAAAAGCACGGCCTATAAATTCCTTCCCCATATCCGTACAAAAATAGCCAGGAACCCTGTTTTCTTTTAACATTAGCGTTTTGGTGGCTTTAGCAACTGTTTCAGGTGATTTATTTTTTCAAGAGGAACTAGCCACAGATATCTAGAGAATACGTCTATTATGAATAGAATGTAGCGGTAACCATCGTTATACACAGAATACCTTTGCATGTCTGTTAATCTGCTTGCCAAATAGAATCAATCGAGGAAGCCGTTGTCTTGGCTGTTTTAAACCTTTTTCTCACAGCTTATGAAGCGTATAAGCGTCCTGCTCCCTCAAAAATCTTTCAACATCTTTTTTTCCTACTCCGTAAACACTTCTGTACAGTCTATCTACGCCGCCGTAAGAGGATGGTTAGAAACGTCATAATAGCATTTAGTTAATACGTTAGCCATTTGCGTATTTAGAGGCACGTGGGTAGGGTTGGTTAACCTCTTCTTGCTCCTCTTCAAAGGTGTTACCGCCGGGGGCGACGGCGTCTTCAATTGTGTCACATGCGTTGCATGTTCCAAGTCTTTTAACCTGTTCAGATTTCCTATCAACGTTTTACGGACATTTATTTGTTGTAGTCTTGCTTTAATATGCTTCCAGCCTGATGGTGATGGCCTATCCCACTTTCTCACCAGATCATGGACAATGTCTACGATATTCGATCCCTGTACCTTTGATCCTTCCACAATGATCTCACCTGTATCGGTCCATTGTATGGCGGAATCCTCATTCAATAGATTATAAAGACTTAAGCCTTTACTCCTCAATGTATGTGGGAGGGTGCTTTTTAATACATGTTCGATATGTTGTGTGGCTAATCTTTTGGTTGGTCAGCTGTATCGTCGGGCTCAGATCCTATGTCGCCAAGTCCATCGTCCCCCGTGCTGTGCCTAATAACCACAGGAATCTCTGTACGGCTCTTATAATTTCGTACTCGTGAAGAAATTTCTGCAGAGCTTCTTGGTATAAGATTCTTTTCTCATCAGTGTTTTTTCACTGTTTAATAGAGCTAGCAATTCGCTTTCCATTCTTTTAAGTCTGCTTTTACGGGATCTAGATCCGTGTCTGGATTCCTTTGCAGTGAAGCGTACACCTCGTGAGGAATCACTACCACTTTCTTCATTATATTAATCTAGTCAGTAAAGGACCCAAACTGAAAATAAGATGGGGAGAAATGACCCTCCTGTTTGTACAATAATTCGTTTTTTCTTCGCTACAGTTTGACTTTTACGAGCGAGTGCACGTATTATGTTCTTGTAGCGGCGTAGGCGAGCCTTCTGATGGGTTTTTCATTGGTACATTGCAATTTATAAGTTGAGACAGATTTCACAGATGCATTTTAAAAAGTCGGCATCGATATTTTTAATAACATCTGCTGCATTGCCCGGGGCAGTCGATGATAGATTTTTATTAATTCACGGATTTCTTTAGTCTCTTTGTCATTCTGGAATATACACCGTTTCAGGCTCGTTTGGAAATATATTCGTTCGCAGAAGCACTCTAACGTGGTTTCGCGGGTGAAGGTCGCAAAGCAAATATCCGTAACGCGTGCTTGTAGCTTCTTTAAAACTTCCAAAAACTCCTTACGCTGATTCGGGAACATTTGATTGGCTAATACCCCAATTTGTGATACATCTCTACGTTGCGCGAATAAGACTAGATATTGCGTATTTAACGACACATCGCTCATGTATCTATTTTTGAAAAATAGATTCTGATTGATGAAAAACACGCTTATGTTAATGGTGGAGAATACTGTAAATGTCTCGGCAAACGTTTTATCCATCTCCAACATGAGATCGTCAATTACATGATTGTATGTTCATTTCCCTTTAACGAATTAACGTCATATACGCCTTTGTGGAACAAAATATCATCTTGGTACTCGTTGAACACTGATTGATACGTCGAATAGCACCATATAACTTTATGCACAAATTTCGAGAACATCTCTCCCTTTTCTCTTATGATTTTAAGCATAAACACAGTTTTACCACATCCTGTAGGTCCAGATATAATACATGTGGATGGGCTCGTGAATCTGAATTTTTCTACAGAGTCCATTTCTAACACGTCACACTCCTAAGTGGGTCATTTACAAAATATTACAAATTTTGAGTGCTGTTCCTTATATTTTCCTTTCTTCTCCCACAGAACCGTGAATGACGATGAGGTAGAGCACCCCATCATTGACATTACGGATGACGACCTCGACGACAGTGTAGTTGTGATCTCCTCCCCTGCCAACGAACCCTCACCAGCGATACCGGTAGCACGTCCAAAGCGGAGGTATGAGAACCCCACATCAGGTATAAAGCGCCCGAAATACGCGCCTGTTGCACCAGTAATAGGTCCCCAACCCTCAACCTCTTACGCAACAAGCCCCCCAGCAGCAACTCCCGCTAATATACCCCCTTATTCATCCGCCGCCCCCCGTTCTGTTAAGTCTACAATAATAGATCCCCAACCCTCGACCTCCTACGCAACAGGCCCCCCAGCAGCACCTTTCGCTAATATATCCCCTAATTCATCCGCCGCCCCCCGTTCTGTTGAGGATGAAATAACGTTCGAGTTGGTGCGCTCCGCAGCTCCCACCCCGCCTTGACTAAATCGGTATAGAGTCAGGGTCGACCCTAGAGCCATGTATAGCATGGAATTCAGCGCGGGCTACGCCGGGTTGTACAGCTTATTATAGAGTTTGCTCTTCAGAATCGCGACGAGCGTGAAGTCAGGACGAGTCTGTCCTTTGGATTCGGGTCAGATGACGGTGATGTAGACGATTATTGGGTGATAGTGCCATTTAGACGTTTGGCGGCTGAAGATGTAGAATATATATTAGGACGTCTAATGCAAGCCGCCCAAAGTAGTATAGCCTCAATATGGACAACTTCACGGTAAATATTGACCGTGTATTCCGTGTTGCGGGTCATAGTGCCATACCGTACACTCTTAACCTCATTCTCCGACTATTTACCGAAAGCATATAAACGTCGATCGTGGTTGCGGCTTTATAGCAGTACTCTTAGCACGTATGTTTACTGTACAAAATACCGGACTCAAAAAATTTTGTTGCCTACGGTCGTGGAGCGTGCCCGTAAACTAGCTGTAGACTGTGAACTTGAATTTGACTGTAATATGGGTCCTGAAGAGCTGAGAAGGGTAGAACAGGAAATGAATGTCCGCATAGTTTGTGTTTGGGTTGGATGATCGTCGTAGGACTGTGTATGTTTTTAAAAGCTGTGTGAGAGATCGTACAAGACCCCTACTTATTTTAGGATTGTCAGGGACGACGTATGTCCCCATCCGTAATATAAGGTGGCTTTATGCGAGTTATGACAAAAGTCGAAAATATGGGAGACATCATGATTTGTGTAAGGGGTGCCTCGAGTTTGCGGATGATATAGTGAGACATTGTAACAGAAGATGTCACATGGTATGTGAGCAGTGTAAAAGCACCAAATGTGAAAGCCGTGTAGTTGAAGCTGAGAAGAGAGACTGTGATGTGTGTAGACGCACATTTTTCAATAATAGCTGTTTTGATTTCCATAAATCAATTGGTACGTGCAGGAAAATGAGAATCTGTGAATGTGGTATGTTTCACACAATGGATAATTGGGGGAAATTTAAGCACAAGTGTGACGTAATTCACTGTCCTACATGCCAGGAGGAATATAAGGCGGATGGAGTAAAGCATGTGTGTTATATGAAAGATGCTAAGCCTAAAATAACCCTTGTATAACTGTATACTACGATATAGAAACATATACGAACGCTGAAACCAAAGAGGTAATTCCACATTTACTTGTGAGCCAGACCATCTGTGATGAGTGTATGGGTATCGAATGTGACGAGTGCCCCAATGCGGTAAACGGACAAACGTTTTTAAAACGAATGTCCGCGATAGTCCTGTGAAACTATTTGTGTCTATATTGTCAAGTTAGCCGACAAGTTCAAAAAATGACTGTGTATATTCTAGCCCATAACGGGGCAAAGTTTGACACGCAGTTCCTTTATAAGGAGTTGCTTGAACACGAATCTTCTGAGATATTTACAGGTGATCCATTGAAAAGAGGCAACAAATTAATACAGATGCAGATAAGAGGCAATGTACAATTTAAAGATACTTTATTATTCACACCTTGTAAATTAGCAAAGCTACCCAAGGTGATGGAGTAGCAGCTGAAGTTTCCAAAGGATACTTCCCTTACACTTTCCTCACCAGCGAGACTTTAAACTACGTAGGCCCACCACCCCCCAAACATTATTTTGACTGTATGGATGAACGTGAAGACTTTGATCGATACTACGACAGTTTTAATGAAAGTAACCCTTATAATATAGCTGATGAATGTGAGCGTTATTGCGTGAATGATGTGCGCGTGCTTAGAGTATGTTTCCAGGCCTTTAGAAGGATGTACATAGCCCGTTTCAAATGCGATCCACTGCAAGTCGCAACCACCATCGCATCATTATGTTTTACGGTGTTCAAGAATAACTTCATGCCGAAAGACACCTTAGCCATTATTCACCGAAACAATCCCCGCAGTTACGGACACAAGGCTATTTACTGGCTCATACACCTACAGCAACAGACAGGTGTATACATAAAGCACGCCCGCAACACGGGTGAAGTACCCATTAAGATTAATGGACGTGTTTTTTGGGTTGATGGGTAAGTGAAAACCGTGTCACTGGTGTGAAGACTGTGTACTCCTTTAACGGTTGCTGGTGGCATGGATGCCCCCGTCCTGAGTGCGGAATCACCGGAGATATCCACGGTAGGTCTCCTGCCGACTGTCTTGCATCGACCCGCACCGCGATCAACTTATAGGATCACAGTTCACTCACAAAGTCTTGTGGGAGCATGAATATGATGCACGGATGGAGACAGACGAGGTGTACCGTGAGGAAATAAAGCGATCAAGCGTTCAATGGTGCTGGATCCTCTCAAATGTGGTGATAGCTTGTTTGGAGGACGTACAAATCCTTTCAGACTATATTTCCACCTACGGAGGGCGTGAAGCTCCATTACTACGATTTCTGTTCTTTATACCCATACGTGATGAAGAGCAATCCGTACCCCGTGGGCGCTCCTGAGAAACTGGTGGGACCTAGCCTACCCTCCATCAATGAATTTTCAAAAAATTTGAATGATCGTTACTTTGGGCTCTCTTTCGTAGACGTACTCCCCCACGCAATTTAGGATGCCGATCTTACCTGTCGTTATCGACGACAAGCTCATGTTTCCCCTGTGCGTGAAGTGCGCGGAAGAGGATAACGGCGATTGTAACCATATACCCCACCAGCGTAAGATCAGAGGCGTATATACAAGTCCTGAGCTGGCCGTAGCCGTACGCCATGGTTATAGAATACTGAAGATACATGAGGTGTGGAGGTTTCAGAAGCTACCCAACCTTTTCACACCATATATAAACGCCTTTTTGAAGGATAAGGTTGAGGCATCAGGGTATCCGCGAGGAGTTGATACCGAAGATGAAAAGTCTGCCTATATTCAACGTTACCGCGACCGCGAAGGTATACAACTTGATCGTGTCCAAATTGTAAAGAATCCTGGCAAGCGCTTTAGTGCAAAGTTGTGTCTAAACAGTCTATGGGGAAACTTTGCGCAGAATACCGGCAGAGGGAGCATCCATTTGGCACAAAGTTATAGCGATGTCTGGGATTATGCCAATGCTCCCGATAAAGAGCTCATGGAGATCGTGAATGTAGGTAATACTTACATAATAAAGTACAACAACACTGAATTTGCCACAGATACCTCAAGGGTTACAAACATACCTGTGGCCAGCTTCACAACAGCCTACGCCCGTATAAAACTTTGGGGTCTATTGCATTCTCTTGGGCGGAGAGTATTGTATGCCGATACAGATAGCGTGATATTCACAGAGAGGGAGGGTGAATACATGCCCGCTATTGGGGAGTTCCTCGGCGAGCTCACTGATGAGATCAAGGACGAGTATGGGGACAACGCTTACGCCGACTCTTTTGTCTCAACAGGACCTAAGACTTATGGGGTACGCCGGTACGGGTCAGGGTGGGGGAGGAAATGAAATGTATCGTGTAGGCAAAGGGTATTACGCTCAACCATGCGAATCGGCGGGTTGTTAACTTTGAATCGTTGAAGGATCTAGTATGTTTGGACGATGATAAGGGCGAACAACCTCCCCAACTAATTGTAGGCACCCACAATTTTCGGGCGCAGAAGCTGGGGGGCGTGAAGGAACTTAGGGGTACGAAGGTGTGCCGTAACACCTATAGGAAACGTTACCAGTTACCTGGTACCTATGATACCGTACCCTTTGGATACCAAAACGATTGATGCTTCTATTGTTAACCCACACGTATTTGTCTTGTATATAATCGTATCTATTGATTTATTACACGTATTTGTAAATATATATATATAACTTGAATATCTCGTTTATTAAATCGTATTTGTAAAGTATCTATTGAATTATTACACGTATTTGTAAATATATATATATATAACTTGAATATCTCGTTTATTAAATCGTATTTGTAAATATATATAACTTGAATATCTCGTTTATTAAATAAATCATGTTTCAAATAGCGTTTCACTTTCTCCTTTGTGTGTGTGTGTGTGTGTGTGTGTGTGTGTGTGCAGGTGAAAGTTCTAAACTCCGCCCACTGTAAGACCGTGAGTCATGCTACTATCTGGGAGTCCCTGCGTGGTCAGTCGACCGCAGTAAGCCCGAGAGATCAGACGTGTATTCAGATCAGACGTGTATTCAAATGGCTACCTTTAATATTGCTTGTACAACGTTTATGAAATGGTATTCAGCAAAGTGTCAGGATGTGGTGGATACCGAAAAACTTCCTATTCCTCCCTCGTATACCTCTTTTAAAAACACATTGGATTGTGCGAAGTTCCAAGATGTACAAATACTCTACGGATGTTCTGGTGAGATCGTTGAAGGCTTTCGTTGCACAGACGATGTGCTGAAGTATACTGCAGAGCTAAACTTTATAAAGTCTCACATACACCGTGAAGTAAAAGAAACAACGCGTGCAGAAGAGAAGCAGCAGGTATGGATAATGAGTCTTGCGGATGGGTGGTGTGACAAGCGGTATTACGTCATGCTACACCATGTTGATTACTCATACCCTACGACTGAAAATGTGAATCTCGTGATCATGGACAATCTTAAGTATTTTTATCACTATATTAACGTATATCATGATGAGGTTCGTAGTGAGGTTGTGGCTAGTGCCCTGCGTGAGTTTTTAACAGACTTTAGGGACGAGTATCGTTTGATGGGCAGAAAGGAAAAATATGAACATATGTTCCTCTCAAATAGTACGCCGGAGTGTGAAGATGTTTAGTAAAACATAAAATGTTCCTAGTTCTTATCCTGAGGTAAATGTCTGGTGCGTAGGCTGGTAGTGATGAAATTAATTCTTGTACCGAAATATGTACAACAATTCGGTACGACTCGCGGATCATACGAACAAGCCCATTCACGATTCATCGATTCAGCCGCCCGTCGAACCATTCCTGCCTACCTGCGTGCCTCACACGGCTCATAGTTATCTCAGAGCTTGAACCGAGTGGACGTGCGCTCCTCGAGTACGATGGAACTTCCTTTGAGCAGCATTCTCAACGCCTCGTACGATGTGTCCGTGACGAAATCGTTGCGCGTGTTCAGGCGTAATTCCGGTACCATTAGCTATGTACTGGAAACGGAATGTAGACAAACAAACAAACGGGTTTATTTAAGTGTCGAGGAGATGAATAGAATCTTCGTGATAGTTGAGAAGTGGAGTGAAGATCGTTATAAAATACCTGCTAACGTAGGTACAAGAAGAGAGCAGATTAGTGACGCACCCTCATACGCCGTTGTATGTACGTTGTGTATAAATAACGATCGGCCGTGCATTGATATACGGCTGATGTGGAAGAATGCTTCTGATAATAACGCTCTTGTTCCTACGCGAAACCGTTTCATCCTCGACAGAATGTTTGAAATCGTCGGATTCCGCAAGCTGAAACCTATATTAGACGCGCGTGTTACGGACATGCTTTATTTTGATACAGTACTTGAATACGCCTACACCGCTCTGCTCGATGGGTTTACCGAGTGTAGGGCTGGTGAGAATGGTCTAGTGCTGGATGTTTATTTAAAAAGTTTAGACTCTTTGAAATACCATGAACTTTGGTACAAAGCAATTGATCGGTACAAGGCTGAGCTCACCTACACCGTTCACCCTGAAGAACTATTTCTTTATATAGCGCAGTTGTCGTAACGATTTAGAAGATTATTTCAATTGCCGCTATGTTGAGTGAGTTCACGATTGAAAAGCTCGAGTCGGTAGAAATAAACCCTCGATTGGAAAAGCGTGCTTATAAACTTGTGTTCAATAATGTAGCTAACGATGAACTCTTTGTGCGTGCTTTTGATTGTATTCTAGACGTATTTAAAGATGACTTACCAACCGGTTGTAAAGTGGGAACAAAAATAGTACTGAGCGATATGAAAGCCCTTCATATCGAATACAGGTTTCCCTATACTTTAAGCGGTGAAATATTATTAAGCCGCATATACTGCGTAATGCAGAGCAATAATGATGTAATCGTAAACTCGATTAAGACCGAGTTTAGTATTTTGAAAAAAAAAGTGAAATGTATTTATATATTTTGCTTGATATTTCTCCTGTACGATTATATGCATATTTCTATTATTACTGAATTGTATTTATATATTTTGCGTGATATTTCCCCTGTACTGTTATGATTATATGCATATTTTCTAATATTATTGAAATGTATTTATATATATTTTGCGTGATATTTCCCCTGTACTGTTATGATTATATGCATATTTCTATTATTATTGAAATGTATATTTATTTCTATTTGAAATGTATATTTATTTTATATATATCCATAATTGTTTGTATATATTTCCTGTACTGTTATGATTATATGCATATTCCTCAATTGAAATGTATATTTATTTTCTATATATTTATAATAAACAGAATGATGCAATGTTGTTTTACTTAATTATATCATGTTACGCCTTCTAAACCTACTACCGGTATTCTAAACCAACTTTTAAGAAATATAATAATGTATACAATGGTATCGCTAAAAAGTGGTATCTGGCAACTCAAGCCATTTAAGCCTTCTAAGCCAACTGGCTGATTAGGAGTCTACAGGGTGTCCCGTAAGTCTGGACCCATAGGGAAAAATAATAAAATTACAAAATAGTCCAAAAATTTATTACATAATCTGTTCAAAGTGTCCGCCGTTGTGTCGCACACATAGTTGAAGACGCAATCTCCACTGCGACAGCACTTTCTGAATCACAGTCGCAGAAATTTCTTGACACGCCTCCACAATGCGTGCTTTAAGGTGGAAAATGTTCTGAAGTTTGACCTCGTACACTTTGGCTTTCAAGTGGCCCCACAAATAAAACTCCAGCGGAGTAAGATCATAATAAAAAATAATAAAAATAATAATAAAAATAATAAAAAAATATATTATAAATAAATTTTTGGACTATTTTGTAATTTTATTATTTTTCCCTATGGGTCCAGACTTACGGGACACCCTGTATAATAGTGTATACAATAATAATGCTAAAAAGTGGTATCTGGCAACTCAGTCATCGATTAGAATAAAATGAATACATGGCGCTATCTGGCAACTCAAGCCCTTTACGCCTTCTAAGCCAACTGGCTGATTAGGAGCCTATAAAACAACGCCTACTCGGCTGAAGTCTTAATATGCACTTGGCTCCTGCCAGGTGAACACCTCTCCTCCTTTCTCTCCTTTCTCTTGGGGGATAACGCCGCCTCCAAGTTTTCCTTGTTGCACCTGCAGCATCCCCCCTTTGGGGGAATTTTTTTATTTTTTTTTTTTTTTTTTTTATTTTTTTGCAACACCCCCCACCCCTATTTGCAACACCCCCACCCCCCTTTGCAACATTACGTAATCACTTGCAACATTCTTGCACTCTCCCCTTTTGCGGCTATACTACTCTTTTTAAATAGTTTATACTGAATGGCATAACGAAAGTAAGCAAGCAAGCAAACTTCCCGTTAGATAAGCCATGTTTGAGACACGTTGGTTCTGTTCTATTTAGTTGCTGGATGGGTGATCTTTCTCTGCGCTTACACGCAGCAGCAATCCTTAATTTGGATTCTATGTAAAGCTGTATTTACCTTCCCGTCGCATGTCGCTCTTGTTACCTAAGAGACTGAACACCCTCGGCCATTATTGTTATTTTGTTTTGTGCAGGAAGGAGTAATGCTTTTGAATTATTACTTTCCTGTCACAGCGTAAGAATTAAATAAGCATTAATTTTAAACTAGTTTATAGCGATGTCAAACTACAGGGAGGCCCATAAGTCCCAATCAGTTATAATTAAAGCGAAAATCCATCTAGCAGAGCACACACTGACGTAATCGATTCTCAAAGAAAGAATATTTGTCGAGATTCTTATATTTTCCACTTTGAATAATCAATAAATATTTCGGAGCAAGTGTAGTTTACGTCCCACTGTGGTGCCCAGTGTAGTTTACGTTCCCCTACATTATCCTAGTGTAGTTTACGTTCCCCTACATTATCCTAGTGTAGTTTACGTTCCCCTACATTATCCTAGTGTAGTTTACGTTCCCCTACATTATCCTAGTGTAGTTTACGTTCCCCTACATTATCCTAGTGTAGTTTACGTTCCCCTACATTATCCTAGTGTAGTTTACGTTCCCCTACATTATCCTAGTGTAGTTTACGTTCCTCTACATTATCCTAGTGTAGTTTACGTTCCCCTACATTATCCTAGTGTAGTTTACGTTCCCCTACATTATCCTAGTGTAGTTTACGTTCCCCTACATTATCCTAGTGTAGTTTACGTTCCCTACATTATCCTAGTGTAGTTTACGTTCCCCTGCATTATCCTAGTGTAGTTTACGTTCCCCTGCATTATCCTAGTGTAGTTTACGTTCCCCTGCATTATCCTAGTGTAGTTTACGTTCCCCTGCATTATCCTAGTGTAGTTTACGTTCCCCTGCATTATCCTAGTGTAGTTTACGTTCCCCTGCATTATCCTAGTGTAGTTTACGTTCCCCTGCATTATCCTAGTGTAGTTTACGTTCCCCTGCATTATCCTAGTGTAGTTTACGTTCCCCTGCATTATCCTAGTGTAGTTTACGTTCCCCTGCATTATCCTAGTGTAGTTTACGTTCCCCTACATTATCCAAGTGTAGTTTACGTTCCCCTACATTATCCTAGTGTAGTTTACGTTCCCCTACATTATCCTAGTGTAGTTTGCCTTTCCCAACTTTGTCCGCGTATACCTAATCAAGTAAAACTTTAAAACTAACGAAAATATTACGACTTAACCTAACCAACCGTCAATTTATATACAGTATATATATTGACGATTGGTTAGGTTAAGTCGTAATATTTTCGTTAGTTTTAACGTTTTATTTGATGGATTCATTTAAAAAATGTCTCCTAAAGATCCTAGTGTAGTTTACGTTCCTCAACTTTGACCTAGTGTAGTTTGTGTCCCCTTTTGCGTCATAGGGACTTGTTATAAACTTTTTACTTTGTTTGATTTTTTTTTTGTATTTTAGCTTTAATTATAACCGGTTGGGCCTTATGGACCACCCTGTACATATTTTGTTCAAAGGACAAACTCTTGGTAACTCGTACTTTAATCTCATTTGTAATAAATGTCTTACAACTAATAGTGTCAAGGATAACACTGTTCAGGTGATAAACAAATTCCTATAGATAGAGGATTGAATGTTACATATTAGTTAGTCGACGTTAGTGCGTAAACTATTAATAATAGTTTAGAGAAGTGGACTACGCTCTATTATCCAGAGGGACTCGGTGTTAAAAAATTCATTGGAATTTACGCAGTTGAAAATTTAGGTTCAAAAGAAAAGAATTTTGAGGGGATGCGTTTAACATTAAAATAAATATACGCGGATCACCTGAAGATCAGGGCCCCCATGTATTCTTGTTTTTTGCTTTACAGTACCAAATATAATAATAAATTAAATTGAATGCCCGGTTAGGTCAACTGTACGCCCTTGACGATTGGTTAGGTTAAGTCGTGATATTTTCGTTAGTTTTAACGAAGATATCATTTGGTAATTGAGGCTGGGGGCCCTGATCTTCAGGTGATCCATATACGCTTGCACTTTTCTATGGAAAAGATAGTAAAAATTGAAAGCTTTCAGCATGAATTCATAATTGGTTGAAAAATAATCTATCGTTGGTCAGAGTCTTTTATTTATGATTCGGTGCCCTTCGATGTCCTTTCAAACAGTTTGCTTTTTCATTGTTCACACAATGAATTTGTGCTAAATTCTGGAAACTGATGTTGTTTCCCATAGATTTTATTTAGTTTTTATGCAGGAAGGAGGGGCCAAGGGCGAATGGGATCAAGTAAAGATAAGCACCCCCAACCTTTTTTTAGTTAGCTTTATAAGGCTAACTAACGAAAATATCACGACTTAACCTAACCAATCGTTAGGCCAACTGTACGCCCTTGACGATTGGTTAGGTTAGGTCGTGATATTTTCGTTAGTTAGCCTTATAAAGCTAACTAAAAAAGGTTGGGGGTGCTTATCTTTACTTGATCCGGCGAATGCCCACAAAAACGTCCCACCCCACTCCATACAAGAAGAAGAAGAGAGCCAAAATCAAGGTCCAGGGTTTTCGAAATGCCTGAAAACTCTGCGTTTGAAAGATTGGAGGTTACAGACAGGAGGAAAAATGGATTGAGGAAGATTGTTCCAAAGTTGGGATCTTTTCCGTTTGGTGCCCACCACTAGAATTAAAATTAATTATTATCATGATGTGTATTTTTTTACGCTGATTTAAAAAATATATAATTTTTTCCGATAAATGAATAATAAAAATGTTACAGACCTTTAACGTCTGAATTTCGTACATTTAAATTAACTGGTATGGATATGTTTGCAGAGATTGTCACGTTAACAAAAATGGGATCACCCGAAGATCAGGGCCCCCAGCCTTCGTTAGTTAGCCTTATAAGGCTAACTAACGAAAATATCACGACTTAACCAATCGTTAGATCAACTGTACGCCCTTGACGATTGACTAGGTTAAGTCGTGATATTTTTGTTAGTTAGCCTTATAAGGCTAACTAACGAAGGCTGGGGCCCCTGATTTTCAGGTGATCCCAAAAATGATCAATTGGACCTTTTCTGTTCTATGAGCACCATTGAAATTAAAGAAATTAATATTTTTTAAACTTATATTAACTTTGGTGCTCTTCCAATATGTGCTCTACCGCGAAAATTTACATTCCAATACGTGATCTACCTTAGATTATTCAGATTAGCAGCAGGTACGTTAGTTAGCCTTATAAGGCTAACTAACGAAAATATCACGACTTAACCTAACCAATCGTCAAGGGCGTACAGTTGACCTAACCGGGCATTCAATTAACCTAACCGGGCATTCAGTTGACCTAACTGGGCATTCAGTTGACCTAACCAGTTGGTCAATTTTAATGTTAATATACTGTGTGTAATATATATATATATATATATATATATATATAATATATATATACATATATATATATATATATACAGGGTGTCCGAGAATTATCTGTACAATTTTTGGCTGTTATTAAAAGTCAACCATGAAGTGTAGAAATTCCAGTGTTGTCCCATTTTACAGAGAATCTCATTAAGTTTTTTCTGATACCAAGTTTTGACACTTGCGCGGAATATTCTTCTATACAAGCGTCGTTCTTTACGTTAATTATACTGCGTGTTTGCAGTTATAATGTATATAATGTTACGGCATGCGGGAGGTGCTCCTTTGGGGCATTGGTTTCTGCGCGCATGTAGAGGAATTACGACATTTGATTGAGTGAGGCCCGTTGTGTAATGGTTATCATATCTGACCGGCAATCGGAAGATCCCGGGTTCGTTTCCCGGGTGGTTACCTCATTTTTTCATTTGTTTCGTTCTTTCGCTCTCATCTTGCGCGGAATATTCTCCTATACAAAGCGTCGTTCTTTACGATATATATATATATATATATATATATCATGTAACCTATTTTGCCTAATAAGTATCATGTAATCTATTTTGCATTTTTATTGCCCTATTATGCAAAATGTTCGCATTTCTCTAAAAAAAGAATGTTATTTTCGTATTCAGAGGGTCAAAATGTACTATTGGTGCTATTTTCAAAAGAATCTGGTGGTGGCCACCAAACGGAAAAGACCCGAAATGTTAATCCATTTTAATCTAATTGCTTAGAATTTATATAAAAAAATAGAATAATTAGTGTTAACACTCGTAAACTGTTGATTATTTCGCGCAATCGGATCCTTTCATTTGGATCAGTGAATGTGTTTCTTCACCCTGTTTTTTTCAATAATGTCGCATTTGCTAAGGGCTTAAATCGCTCGACTTCATCTCGATAGAAACGATAAGCTAAAATGGCTTGCCATTAAAAAGCTGACTCAGAGTAAGGATATAAAAATTTAGTTATCTACCATAAACTTACTACTATAAACATGAGTATGAAAACATACTCAACATGAGTACGAGTATGAAAACATACTCAACATGAGTATGAGTATGAGTATTACTTTAGGTTACTTTAAGTGAGTTCGAACGACGGTTCAGGATCGACCTGCAACATCCCGCCTCATTTGCAGGATTTGGTGAAGGAGGGAATTGCTGTCTGATCTCCTCCTGCCCTCTTAGCCAGCCACGCATGGCTGCTCAGGGAATATGAAAACATACTCAACATGAGTATGACCGCCCACCCCTTTCAGAACCACAATAGAGAAACATTTCTAATTCCACCAACTGAGGATGAGAAAGAAGTACAGTACTTACGAAAAAAAAACAAAAAAAAACGGATCACCTGAAGATCACGGCCCCCAGCGTTCTTTAGTTAGCCTTATAAGGCTAACTAACGAAAATATCATGATCTAACCTAACCAATCGTTAGGTCAACTGTACGCCATTGACGATTGGTTAGGTTAGGTCGTGATATTTTCGTTAGTTAGCCTTATAAAACTAACTAAAGAAGGCTGGGGGCCCTGATCTTCAGGTGATCCAAAAAAACTTGCAGTAATAACATTTATAAATAAAAAATTTTCACATCCTTAAGAAAGGCTTTGTTTTTAGCGTTTTAGGTCCCACTGAAACCTGATTAAACAGTAATATCAAAAACTTGCATGTTATAGAAAATCAAATTGCCTACAAAAGATGGTCAGGTTGGGAGGAATTGCACTAAAACTTATGATTCCAACGAAAAAGTATTTCCTCTATGTAATATTGATACTGAAAACCCAATTGCTAACGTAAAAGATAAGAGTAATGTGTATTCAGGTCATGCAATATATTAACCACCTAATAATAATTTCAATAACTTTATAATTCATTGAAATAACACACCGAGCAACTTCCATAAAGTGAATACCACAGTTGAAGGTGACTAATATTAGTTTGCAATCTGATTCGAATCTCCCGCTAGTCATTCGTAAAGTTTTAAACTTAATGGATTCTTTCTATCTCAGTCACACTATTCCTAAACCGACTTTCAAGAGTCTTCAACTGTGGTAATCAAATGACAGAGTCTACAATTGATAATATATTTGTAAATAACAATGCCCTTAGTTACTTACATTATATACAATACACTGTACAGGTTGTGGATAAAACAGCTATTGGGTCTAGAATAGTTTTATGGGTTAAGAGAAAAATTGGATCACCTGAAGATCAGGGTCCCCAGCCTTCTTTAGTTAGCTTTATAAGTAGTGATGCACCGGAGGCAGATTTTGGCTGGAGGCCGGAGGGCCGGAACCTCCGGCTTAGTGTTTTTTCCTCCGGCCGGAGGTTCCCGCCAATTAATTTATTTCAGTATTTATGTGTGTGTGTGTGTGTGTGTGTGTGTGTGTGTGTGTGTGTGTGTGTGGTCCATCGTCTCATCTATTTAGGGTTTATATATTATAGTCCTGCTATTTCAAATTATTAAGCCTTTAATAACTTAAACTTTATAAAAGTCGACTTTCTATGCTTTGTGTGTGCTAATTTCTCTAAAAATTCCCATTGAACAGAATATCCTCAGGTTATGAAACTTATGATGTCTTGCTGAATGCTGAGTAAAGTAGCCAATATCAAATCAATTACTAATACAATCACTGATCACTCATAAAATAAATTATTATTACAGTCAATGAGAACTGAAATATTCGGATAGGTGCAGAAATGAGGTTTTATAGTTTTATAGAATTAAAACTAAAAGTTGTCAGAATTGAGTTTGGTCTACTTGGCAGTTTAGTGAGACCTCCATCCGGAGCAGGAGGTTTTCTAAAATGGCCGGAACTCCTGCTCGGCCGAAGCCGGAGCCGGAGCTCCGGTGTATCACTATTTATAAGGCTAACTAACGAAAATATCACGACCTAACCTAACCAATCGTCAAGGGCGTACAGTGGACCTAACGAATGGTTAGGTTAGGTCGTGATATTTTCGTTACTTAGCCTTATAAGGCTAACTAAAGAAGGCTGGGGGCCCTAATCTTCAAGTGATCCCATATTTTTAACACTCGCTTTCCCCAAAGTATTGAAAAGCCATGAATCACTCTAGGAATTATTACTCCAATAAAATATAAAGAAATAACGAACTCAAATTGTAATTACAAATTAAAATTCAAGAGCTTCGATAAACTCAGTATTGAAATGAATTAACTAAATTAATCCAAATTGCAAAATATAACTATTTTAAAGGTCACGTTCCTGAGCACAAAGGTGACACGAAAAACACGGGAACAATTATAAAGAGTCTTGTTGGAAACCGAATTAAGAAATAATAATGAACAGAGAAACTTAATGTTGGTAATAATGAAATTACTGATGATATTTCTATAACAAACTCTTAAAATAACTACTTTAATTCCATAGCTCATAAACTTATTATTAAATAATAATAATAGTTATTATTATTATTATTATTATTATTATTATTATAATTATTAAAATAATAATAATGATCATTTACTTTTAGACTACATGCCACCCAGCACACTAAATTCAATTAGTATTTTACTGGGATAACAAGATATTGTGGACACCCTGTATAATAATGCCTAAAGATTTTATATATATATATATACTGCATTCTAAACAATTTCTTTGCATATTCTAAATTCTAAATTACTCATATATATATACACATATATGTACAGGGTGTCCGAGAATTATCTGTACAATTTGTGGCTGTTATTAAAAGTCAACCATGAGGTGTAGAAATTCCAGTGTTGTCCCATTTTACAGAGAATCTCATTAAGTTTTTTCTGATACCAGGTTTTGACAAGTGTTTTAGAAATTCCAGTGTGTCCGAACATTATCTGTACAATTTCATCTTTTAATAAAATTCTTGATAACACACGTAAAATTCTTAAACAAGATTATTTAGAATCTGTATTTTCAAAAGTTTCTTTTATTAAAGTAACGTTGTTACAAACATTCGATATGTGCACCATTAGTGATTCGCAAAACATCCAATCGATACTCCAAATGTTGCCATGTACGCTGCAGCATATCCACATCAATTCGCTCAATAGCAGCTGTGATTCTTGCTTTTAAATCATCAATGTCTGTCACCCGCGTACATTTCTAAAAAACTTGTCAAAACGTGGTATCAGAAAAAACTTAATGAGATTCTCTGTAAAATGGGACAACACTGGAATTTCTACACTTCATGGTTGACTTTTAATAACAGCCAAAAATTGTACAGATAATTCTCGGACACCCGGTATATATATATATATATATATATATATATATATATATATATATTATATATAATATATTAGTGGTGGACCGGATGTCAGTTTTTTAACGTGCGGATGCGGATATTTAATATCAATATCCGCGGATGCGGATATTTACTAAATCTATGAATATAATATAGAATTATGAATATATGACATAATTTTTCAAATTTCGTGATATTACTATTATGGCAGGCAATGCATAAGAATTAAAATTAATACAGTAGACGCCTGATTTAGTGTCCCCGGATATTGTGTCTCGCCGCTTATAGTGTCTCAAAACTAGGAAACAGTACTTTTACATGGTAATTGCTATGGATAGAGTGTCTCTGATTACGCTTATAGTGTCTCTTTTCAGCTAGTATAGTCTACTTGGCAGCTCTAGTTTACAGTGGCGCCTCACTTGTATTTGTGATGCCGTGCTGTTTACGGGCTTGCTAGATGGCCATGGAAGGAAACTGTTTTGTTTTAATGTAAAATGAACATAGTTTTGAGGTTTCAGTTGAATTGTAAATATATTGATATATAGTACATATTCACTATTTTTAACCTAGCAACCCTCGAGAGACCAAACTGTGGATATAGTATCGGATATAGTATCCTTTTGGCTTGGCACCGAATGGAACACTATAAACGGCGTCTACTGTATTAATGTTTTCATTATGATAAAAATAATAACTTTCTCAAGAGTTTCAACCACAGAAAATTCAATGAAACAAGTTTCATTCAATTTTCAATTGCTAATTTTAGAAACTGCAAATTTTGCAATGTGTTTGCTATAGAAAAATTAGCATTTTTACTTTTGCTAAAGAATTTACTATTTTTTATATTTATTTACAATAATCTTGTTCGAAACACGATAGACTGCTTGATCTTATGCGAACAATTTCATCCTGAAAAGTTATTGTGTTGCTGTGCAAAAAAAAAATCAGTGGAGTACGCACAGCGGCACAGGCAGTGTTTGTTGATTTAATGGTATTTATATTTTGAGGTTTATATATTTGTTTGTTCATTAATAATTAATACTTTGCATGAAATGTATGACTGGGTCTTATAAGCTACTTTATAAGCTAATTTAATTGTAAATTGCATAATTTATTAGAGGTAATATCCGTATAACATCCGCAGTCAAATGCGGATGCGGATACGGACGTTAAAAATGATGCGGATATCCGGTCCACCAATAATATATATATATAATCACAATTTAATCATGAGTTACATATTTCATATTACATTTATCTTTAATAAGTCTGAAAGGCCAGAAAATCCCACAAAAATAAACGTAACAAAAATTGTAATATTTTAAAATTTATTTTACAAATAAAAAATTTTTAATTTTTGAGATTCAAAAGATTTTCAAAAGTAATTGAATTCTAAGAAGAAAATACTGATTCGTATTTCTATATTTACTGATTCGTATTTTTAATTTGTATTTCTATATTTACTGATTCGTATTTCTAATTTGTACTTCTACGAGGGTAATTCAATAAGTATCCGCACTTTTTATTTTCACAATTTTATTTTCACATTTGATAGATTATAAATACATCACTTCCCAACATAGTCTCCCTGTTTCTCAATACACTTAGTCCAGCGATCTACAAGCTTCGTAATGCCATCACAAAAGAATGTTTTTGGCTGTGTGCGTAGCCAGTCATGCACCGCCTCCTTCAGGTCATCATCGCCTTGGAATCGCTGACCTCTCAAAGGGTCTTTTAGTGGTACAAACAGGTAAAAATCCGAAGGTGCCAGGTCTGGACTGTAGCCTGGATGGTCGAGAACTTCAAATTTAAGTTCTTGAAGGCATTTTCTAGTCTGTGCAGATTGTCGTGTAACAGAATAACACCTTCCGACAATCTCCCTCTCCGTTTTGTGCGAATTGCTCGCTTTAACTCATTCCAAAGCATGTCAGACTACGATGCACTTGTTACTGTAGTTCCACACTCTAGATAATGTTCGAGGATAGGGCCTCGTGTATCCCAAAACAGTGTTAGCATAACTTTACCTGCTGAAGGCTGCGCTTTGAACTTCCTTGCAACGGGAGATGTTGGATGCTTCCATTGCATGCTCTGTCGTTTGCGTTCTGGTTCATAGTGATGGGTCCAGGTTTCATCTCCAGTGATAATGCGCTCCAAAGAGTTTTCACCTTCATTATGTTACCGCGCCAAAAGACGAGAGCAGACGTCCATACGATTACGCTTGCGCTCTTCTGTCAACTGTTTGGGCATCCATCTTGCATAAACCTTGTGAAAGCCAAGAATATCATGAACTATCGAATAGGCTGACCCTTGACTGATGTCTGATGAAGATGCAATTTCTTTTATTGTTAATCTTCTGTCATCGAAAATCATGGCTCTGGCTTCTTCCTGCTTGTCACCACTGGTTGATGTTGACGGTCGTCCTGAGCGCTGAACATCTGTCACGCATGTCCGACCTTCCTTGAACATTTGAATCCATTCGTACACACTTCGCCGTGGTAACGCATTATTCCCATACTGAGCACATAAACGCGTGTGAATTTCAGTTCCTTTCACACCTTCTGCCCACAAAAACGAACCACGGATCTCTGTTCTTCCTGAGTACAAATTGAAAGCGGAGCAGCCTGTTGCTAGCCTAAATAAACCTATAGATCTCAGTTTGGCTCGTTATTACGAGTATATATTATATATACTATATTATCACTAAAATAAAAAGTGCGGATACTTATTGAAGTACCCTCGTATATTTACTGATTCGTATTTCTGATTTGTATTTCTATATTTACTGATTCGTATTTCTAATTTGTATTTCTATATTTACTGATTCGTATTTATAATTTGTATTTCTATATTAACGTTGCTATAGCATGAAATTGTTTTAAATCAGTGATAATGCTCTTGATTTTAATGGTATAGATTTAAAAAATGCTAATTTGTTTACGTCCTTATATTTCCTTCGTAATAGTGTAGTATTACGATACGTTCAATTTAATGGAATCTATGACTCACGTAATCGATTGATGGCGTCCATTGAACAAAAGGTATTCATTAGATTGATAGATTTTAAGTTGTTTATTTACGATGCTCAGATTTTATATTTCGCCATTTTTATATCAGGTTAGGTTCGCTATCTCATCTGCCCAGAGTTACGTAGGTTCAATTACATCCATAAGCCGTAGGTTAAAGATTTTTAATAATTTTCTACAGAACATTATAAGCAAAATATTCAATCAAATTTGTGATGTGCAGCTGCTGACACAGTTCCTGAAACACCACTTTTTTGTAAATAATATATAAAAAAATACATTAAGTGGCAACTCAAATACTATAAATGGTGATAGTAAATTTTTATGAATGAAAACAGTATAGACAAACATACAATGTTTATCGACACTGAAGGCGTACCAATACACTTTTACGAAGAAAAAGATTTTATTTGATTTTTTTAAAAGAATTTCGTTTCAGTGACCTTTACTTTTAATTAAAGTATATTTGAGAAATGAATATTGCTTTTGGAATATTCATCCACGAGTAATCACACTTATCACACTTATCACACTTGCTTTTCTCTCTTGTAAAAGTTAAAGGTTCTGAAATCATTATAATAGGTATGATAACACATTTATTTAATATATTCCTTTAAATATATATATATATGATGACTAAAACCACGAAGGAAGGAAACACAGAATGGTGCTCAAGCGCTTTCGTCTAATGACATCCTCAGGAACACTCATTAGACGAAAGCGCTTGAGCACCATTCTGTGTTTCCTTTCCTTCGTGATTTTATTCATCATAAATATTTTTCACGTGCTACTTTCGTGAAATAATTTTCATATATATATTATATATATACACACACACACCAGGTGTCCCCAAAACAATGTTCCTAGACACAAAGAGAGAGAGAGAAAGACACAAAGACAAACGCAATAGATACGTAAAACATAGGAGTTTTATTAACCTTAATTAAACATATTCAGTGTAATCCCCATTTTTTCTAACACAACATTCAACCTTACACAAATGTTTGACATAATTTTTGGAAATAGCTCAACTGTTGATTACCTCATAGACTTTGGTCTTTAGGTCTACAGTGTCTTAGGCTCTGTAAAAAATAGATCCTGTCGTTTATGTAACCCCACAAAAAAAAGGTCAGGGAAGGTAAGATATACTGGGAGATTAGTCGCCGGGAAAAATGCTTCCTCAAAAAGTTGCGAATTCCACAAACAGTTTGTAGAGGTGCTTCATCCTTAAGACGGCTTAGTCAAGACTTAGCTTTCCTTCTATGGCTTTACTAGGTTAGGCTATTGATAGCGGTATCGCCTTTTCTTAATTTTGTAGAAATTAGGAAAAGTTATTGCGTTAAGTATGAAAGGGTGAAAAAAATGGTTTTAATATACAATATTTGTTATTTATTAAGTAATGAAAGATTAGAAATTTATAGGAATATATGGAATAAAACCCCCAATCTGTTACCTTCCAAAGAAGAAACTCCCAATAATAAAATGCACATCCATTATAAAATAACGGGCTTTTTTTGGTCTCTCTCTCTCTATCTCTCTCTCTCTCTATCTCTCTCTATCTCTCTCTCTCTGTATATATATATTAATAAAGGTATTGGGCTGATCTTAGACCCATGGGGATATTTATGTTTCGTTAATTTCAATAAAATACTGTGTGATGTTCAAATAAAAGCTGCACTTATTTTTCCCAAACGTTTTAGACACAGTGCATTTGTTTATAGTGTGTTTTCAGTTCAAGAGAAATCTGTTAGATGGCGCTGAGAAATTGCCATTTTATTCAATTTCTTTCTATTTTATTTCACATTCCTGATTCAACGAAGAAAGGAGAAAGTAAAGGTTTTCGCCAACTTTTTAGATTTCCGTCTCGGTGCCCTCAGTTGGACGAAAGAAATGAGAGAGAAAAACCAACAAACCTAGTCTTGATATTTGGACCGGAGTTTATCTATCTTTTGAGACCTTTTTCCTACTCGAAATTTGTTTAATTTTAATAAACAATTTCTCTCAAGGTTTATGATTCTTCAAACTATTATTTGTGAAATCAGTTAACCCTTTGAGGACCAAGGGACATATTTATCCCAACGGAAATAATAATATAAATTGTACAATGATGCAACGTTTCTACAAATACATCTACATGTTTATACAGGTATCGTTTAGTTGTCGGAAAATTAACCCAAAAATGGGGTCATTTAAGTGACTATAGTTACTAAAATCTAATTGTAAAACGCAATAAAACTTAAACTTTTAAGTTCAAAGAAACGTATACTGCCTCGTCAAAGGGTTAAGCTTATCTTTCTTTCCTAATGAATATTGCAACTATTTTTCAGAAAAGTTAAAAGGTTAAAAAGTTTTTTTTTCAAAAGCTTTTAATACTTTTTCCGAATGGAAATAGTTGGTGGACTGAAAATTTAGAATAGCAAAATTTAGGAATAAGATTACGAAGTACTTAAATTATTTCATATAAGCTATTTCATGTGTAACTTTAATTGTACGTAACTGATTCAAGATGGTTATAAATTGGTTTGTTTTTTTAATATGAATCAAATTCCTGTCAAGAAAAGGCTTTTTGCTCAAGTTCTCAAATAACTTTCTCTAACTTTTACCGTGTTAGATATACAAATATTTTGAAGGGGTGCGCAAACTTTTTGGCTACCCTGTACACTTATTTGTTCATTATTGACACTATAACGTTCCTATTATTAAAATTTAATGACTATTCTTACCATATAACTAAATATAGCTTCGGATTAACCTTACCTGAGGAACCTCAGTTTTGGGTTAATTGAGGTTCCTGAGGTAAGGTTAATCCGAAGCAATATTTATTTATATGATAAGAATAGTCACTAAATTGTAATGATAGAAACGTTATAGTTTCAGTAACGAACAAATAGCAGTGTACAGGGTGGCCAAAAAGTATGTGCACCCCCCTCAAAATATTTACATTCTAATTTTTACATATCTCGTAGTTTGAGGGGTGCCCAGACCTTTTTCCCACCCTGTATTTTGAAGATGATTAAACTATTTTGTTTCACAATTCAATTCACATAAAAAAGTTAGTAAGATTAGTGTACATTATAAAATCACAGCGAGCAAATATTAAAAGTTAGCAAGAAGTTTGCTTAAATAGTTTTAACAAACCAAAGTTTAAGATCGGCCTATTTGTAATAGCTTCATATGACATGAAATTCCCCTTTGTGGATCGTTACCAACAGAAGCAATATTTCAATGTTGATTCATTTTTGGTTTGGTCATAAAACCTCTTTTACATAATTATCATTTAATGGAGACAGTCATAAATTTTGTAATGTTAATTCTACATTTTAGATATTTAATTTCTCTCGTAACTATTAATGCGTTTCATTTTTTTTAATAAGCAACACGCGGAAATATAGTTGAGCCAGAGATTCTTTTTTATGCGGTGAGGAAGGGCCAAGGGCGAACTCCCGCAAGATGTCCCCCAACCCCATTCGAGATTAGTGGATAATTTGCGCTTGAAAGACTAGAAGTCAGAGATAGGGGGAAAGATGGATTGAGGAAGGTTGTTTCTGAGTTGACCGGATGAGTAGATGAAGCATTGAGAATACCGATTAGACTTTGCGTTAGGGAGTTGGACGGAAAAGGGGTAAGAATGTGTGGAAAGTCTGCTACTACAAACTCTCCTAGAAGCAGAGCAGTGTCCGTTATAATGGCGATAGTAAAGAGAGAGTGAGGCAACATTGCGGAAGAGAGAAAGATGAGGGGAAGTGACGAAACGAAAAGTCTTTGATTCCACCCGGTCAAGTAGAGCTCTGTGGGTTGAGCCACCCCACACATGAGAAGCGTACTCCATAAAAGAGCGGACAAGACTACAAAGATAGCAAATGAATGGGGATGAAGAAATTGCGGAACTGGTACAGCACACTTAACCTATTAAAAGCTGTTTTAGAGAGAAAGTATATGCGGTCTTTCCAGGATAGATTACGAGAAAGGAAAACACCAAAAATGTTAAGAGACGAGGAAGGATTGAGTTGTGTATTGTTGAAGGTCAGGGGATATCGTATGGAAGACTGTGACCAGTAGAGAGATGAAGGAACTGCGTTTTTGAGGCATTGAAAGCCACAAAGTTTTCTCTGCCCCAGTCAGAGATAGTAGAAAGAGCAGAGCCATTAGTGTATGAGAAGGACGCTTTGTGAAGCAAGTGGAGAAGTGAAGGGTGGAATCATTGACATAGTAGTGGATAAGTCAGTAAGTGCAACTTAATAGATCGCTGATAAATAAAAGGAAGAGAGTGGGTCAGAACAAAGCACTAAGGAACACCACTATTAATATCCTTAGGAGAAGAACAGTGACAGTCTACAACCGCAGCTACATATTGGCCAGAAAAGATATTAAAGATGAAGGCAAAAATAGAAGGATAGAAACCGAAGGAGGGCAGTTTGATAATTAAAGATTTGTGCCAGACTATCAAAAGCTTTTGATATATATAGCACAATAGCATAGGTATCATCGAAATTAGGAAAGGAAAATGACCAAGGGTCAGAGAGATATGCAAGAAGATTGACAGTAGAGCGTCTCTTGCGGAACCCATACTGACGATTTGAAAGAAGATTGTGAATACAGAGGTGTTTATGAAGCTTTCCATTAAGGATAGATTCAAAAACTTTAGAAAGGCAAGAAATCAAAGCATTTGGACGATAGTTGAACGGTTGAGAGCGGTAACTCTTCTTTGGGACAGGCTGAATGAGAGCGAACTTCTACCAAGAAGAAAAAGTGCCAGATGAAAGAATGATGAAAGAGTTTGCCTAGAGCACAGAAGCACAGTTCTTGAAAACATAAGAAGGACCCCATCAGGACCATACGCCTTTTTCGATTTGAACCCATATATGGCAGAAAGAACATCTTTGGAAAATATTCTAATTTCAAGCATAATTGAATCAGAGGGAGGAGAAGATGGAGGAACAGCACCAGAATCGTCCAGGGTTGAGTTAGAGGGGAAAGTTTGAGCGAAGAGTTCAGTGTTATCAGAAGAGACGACAGGCGAGCCATCAGAATGGAAAAGAGGAGGAAACGAAGTAAAATTGTTGGAGAGGTTTTTGGCTAAGTGACAGAACGAACAAGAATTAGAATTAGATAAGTTTTAACATTTTTGTCTGATGAAGGAATTTTTGGCACGACTCTGGTTAGAAATATAAGCAGATTGAAAGTCAGAGTTGGATGGCGACAGTGCCTTCTGAAAGCCTCCTCTCTGTTGTGGATAGTATTAAAGCAAGCAAAGTTAAACCATGGTTTTATTTTGCATTCACAGTAGGAAAAGAATATAGAATGTACGCCTCCATGCCCGAGAAAATCACCTCCCTGATGTGAGCCGAAGTGCAAAAGGTGAAAATGGAGAGATGAGACTGGAAACAGATATAAAATTGTGGTCGGAGAAACCAAGAGAAAAAAGTTTGAGTAAGAAGGAGGAGTTGTTAAAAAAAAAATCCAGAATGTTAGGCCTATCTCAGAGGCGATGAGTAATACGAATAAGGCGCTGTACAATCTGTGCTTGATCATTCAGCATTGAAAAATTGCAAGCTTATTCACCAGGGATGTCAGTAAAATGGGAGAAAATCCAAGGGTGGTGTTGAACAAAATCACCTGAAATGGAGCTTTCAGCGAAAGGAGAGTGCGATAGAATTTATTCCTCTTTGAAAGTGAGGCTGCCATAGAGCTTTCAATAGTCAGTAGAATTAGAAGAAAGGTAGAAGCACAGATGTATTTAGTTGGAGATTGGCATGTAAGCCCTAGCATGTAAGATACATGTACGTGTAGTGAGAAATAGATGGAGAAGTGTGTATGTATGCGTGTGTGAGAGCATGCTGGACTGCTCACTGGGTTGATGAGACAAGGAAAAAAACAACTAAGGAACCCTTTGTAAATATTCGTCTATTTTTATAAGTAGGTGATGAAATAAACTCGTAAGGGAAGCAGGAAAATCGTCTTCAGAAATCAACCGACAAATGGAATTGCAAAAATCAACTGTGTATCGATGACTTGAGAGGGATGAGAGACGGAAGGAAATCTTTGGGGTCGCCACAGGACAGGCGTAAAAAAAGGAAAATGGAAGGAGCCATAAATGAAGCAGTTACAGATGAAACAAGGGATGACCTATGTACTAGCGTTGTTCAAATCAAGGACAACCTTAATTTGCCAATTAGGACTCTGTTAAGATGGGAAAAGAAACTGTTCACAACAGGAACTGTAAAAGATAAACCAAGAACTGACGGGCCATCTAAGTGATAAATGGGTCTGAAAGAAAACGAAAATCAATTAGTATTTTACTGGGATGACAAAGCATTGTGGACACCCTGTACATTTGGCGAAATAAAATTTAGCAACTTTAACTTAAATTTTAGAAATTAATAACCGCGGAAGAGCATCCTGAAAACAATAACTTTGATTCACTTATAAATATACAGGTGTCCAGTTCAGTTAGAACTACTGATGAATTTAGTGACTTAGTCATATACCAACTACCATAACTACTACGGAAACATTTTCAGTAGTTCATTTCTTACATAAGAACTACGGTAGTTTACCAGCCCTTTTATACGTTTCTAAAGTTAAATCTAATATTGTAATTCTCACCGAAACTTGGTTAAATAATGATATAAAAAGTTTGCATCATAACAGAAAATTACAATGCACATCATACACCGTATTTATCTATTTAATAATTAATACCGATATTGGAAACCTTTTTATTGTTAACACAAAAAAAATTAATGCCATTTATTCATTTTATGTAATACAATAATACTGTATATAGACCACCAAACTGTAATCTAAATAGCTTTTTAATTTACTTACATACCTGAGGTGCAACTTTAAGAAATCGAACGCCATAGTTACAGGCGACTTTAATATCAATTTGGTAAATGAAGCAAAGCCTTCACTAACTTGTTGACAATTTTTGATTGGATAGGATAGGATTAATGAAGCGTAATCCCTCTAGCGTCGGAACATCGGGATTACTGATGCCGAATTTAAATAATTGATTAAGCTTAAAACTTAAATAACATAAAACTATGAGATGAATGACAAATGAAAGAATGAAAAATGAATGATATTAATACAGTGAAAGAAGGAAAAGAAAACAAAAACAATTAATGCAAGGTCGTCCGCCAGTTTGGTATCGGGTTAAAAAAGTACAAAACAGGAAGGAGGTCAGTCTCCTTCGCAAACCTAAAACTTTGAAAACGGGGTAGCACGATCCTTTCATGAGCTCCGACGAAAGAGGAAAAATGCCATCCTCCCTTCAAACCTCCGAGAGAACGCCGCTCCAAATCCTCAAAAATGGAACACTTCACAAGCAAGTGTTGCATAGTTATAGTTAAAGAGACAATAAAACCTTCACTTTAGGGTCAAGAGAACCCTCTTATTAATTACCCATTGGATGTCGGATAATTCGAAAGTGGGCAAGGGTAATTTCTCACTGGGGACATACGGGGATACCTCCAGGGACAGATGCAGCCGCAATCACCCGCATCTTGTTGGGGCCAATAAGAGCATTCCATCGCCGTTTCCAGGCGAGGCAGCCTGCTGCTCATATCTCAAGAAGAAAGTCAATGTAATGAAGAGTCAGGCAGGAGCGGACTTTACGGATTGGTCCGCATCTTCATTCCCATTAGCGTACCCAACAGAAGGAAACCCATCACCCTCATCGACTAATAGCCATATCAAAATGTCTAAAATGAAGGGGGCAAACGGCACTCACCGATGCCAAGGGAAGTCCCACGGAATATTAACTAAACCCACCATAAAAATTTAATTACATTAAACTTTGATTCCAAACTTTTGACCACAAATATATTTTGACAGAAGCCTGTTAATATTCCTAAGTGTTTGGTTAACCATGGTTCCCCATTAGCGTGACCATGAGTAATCAAAGAACCTCTAGTACTCTTCTTTGTTAAAAAAAAAAGCTGTTATTTCTGAATGGGTTTCTCTTCCCAATTTTACCTTTCTAAAGGCAGTTCGTTAATAAGAAGAATGGTGCATTATTATCAATAGAGACATACTGTAAATATAGTTCTGAGAACGGATATTTCTTTTTGCCGAATGAACTTCAAATGCAATCCCATATATGCATATGTAGATAGATAGAGAGATACATACATACATACATACATATGTTTTCCATAAAGTCACATTTACCGGCAGTTAATCCCATTTAATAAAACAATATTACAATAACAATGATTATATTTATCAACAAAGAAGTTATGAGTACAAAATCTGACATTGATATTGTAGCATCAAAATGACGTGGCTCAGTCACGTTTTTACAAAGAATAAAGTAACAAACTTCGTCATTTAAAAGCGGAGTCAGAACAAGAATTAAAAAGTTTAGTTGTGTGACATATTTTTGCAATATACATAACCAATGAACGTCCGTCCGCTTTCAATACTGTCAATACTTTCCGATGAAATGGAGGTATAAAAGAGAAAAATCAAATATAATTCAAAGAGTGAAAGGAATTTAATAAATTATTCACAGGTGTTTAGTAAGAAAGGCGAGAAAGAGCTTCAAAAGGGTAAATGAATTCTTAGAAGTTACTCATCCACAACATTCATGTTGCTATACTTTGAATCTCTTTTAAACATTCGACAATATTTTCGATTTAAAAAATGTAAATATATTTACTTTATTACATTATTTTTTTAACTTCAATTAAACGTTCAATTTAATGAATTCGACTTTTTACGCGATCGACACCATTTGCTCAAAACGAGAAGTTCCTTGAATGAACTTTCAATTAATTTCTTTAAAATATTTTATCATCATCTCTCGCTATGTTTACATTAAGTTAAGTTAAACAGGTAGGTTTATAAACATCCTATTTGTCTCATCTACCACGAATAGGCTTAATTACACTCCTTTAGTTCAAAGGTTCTTTAATAAACTACTGCTGTAATGACTTACTAGTAAAACAGTTAATCAAATTCGATACATACTGTGAGTAAACACAGAAGCTAAAGGATCGGACCTTCCTCCTCCATTCTATTTGGGAGCATATATACAGTGTGTGTGTATATATACAATGAGGCTAATAAGTATTCGTACAGGGAAATATTTCATTTATATTCGTCCTTATCTTTTGTATCATTCAGAGGATAGTTATGAAGAGTTTATCGTTCATTTGGAAAAATTTAACAAATAAATAAATTAGTCCAACTCCAAAACATGTAATGCAAAATATCAAAGAATTTGAGGAATATAAAAAAAAAGTTAAAACACAAAAGTTTTCGTACACTTACTTAGAAAATTATTTGATACTTTGTGTGTCCACCTTTTGCATGAATGACCTCAATGATTCGTCTTGGGTATTTTTCTATAAGGTTTCGACATCTCTCAGTAGAAATTTTAGCTCATTCTTCTAAAGAAAAGGGTTTCTCTCGCGGACACCTTTTTTCTAATTAAACCATAGATTCTCCATTAAATTGAGAGCCCGGCTTTGACTAGGTTACTTGAGAAGCTTAAAATTCTTTTGTTGTAGCCATTTCATGGTGCTCTTACATGGAACCAATACAGTTTCTTTCAAAATTATCTGATAATTCTTCGAATTGAAAATTTCATTGATGACAACTAGCTTTCCTGGACCATAAGCACTAAAGCATCCCCAAAGAAGCAAACTACCACCACCATATTTAACCGTAGGAAGGATGTCTTTTTCCTGGAGTGTAGTATTTGATTTTCGCCATACATGGCGTTGCTTGTTGTTCCCGAATAATTCAGTTTTTGTCTTCTTCCTGCCTAAAAAAATCCAACTAGTGATGTAGTTCACTGCTTTGCTGGAACTGGATGAAAGGGACTGCTGTTTTCAGCAAGATGGAACCACTGCCCATACCACCAACACAACAAGTTCTTTGGAACACACATCATTTCAAGGGGCTTGTGGCCACCGAGGTAGACAGATTTAACACCTGCAGACTTTTTTCTTTTGGGGGTTTCTGAAAGACAAAGTTTACCAAAGCAACACCGTAGAAGAACTTAAACGAAACATCGAACATTGCGTTTCCCGTATTGATAAAGTTGTATTGCGATGTATTGCAAGGAACATGATCAAAAGGGCCCTTGCATGCCTGCAATGACCTTAGTATCATTTGCAACTTTAGATACTTTACTGTTTCAATTTGTAAAATGTGTGGGTGCAGTTAATGTACACTAAACAATAACAATATTCTCAAGGTTGCATTTTAAACGGATCGTCATATACGCATGTCGTTCACGGTCAGCTTCAAGGCGTGATTGTCTTTCTTGGGGTGTTTCTCTTGCTCTGGTAGCTGCTACACTTTCTCGGACAGCTTCAAGACGTGATTGTCTTTCTTGGAGGTTTTCTCTTGCTCTGGCTGTTGCATGTCGTTCACGGTCAACTTCAAGGCGTGATTGTCTTTCTTGTGAGCTTTCCTGCTTCCGGGCTTTATTTTTTCTGGCTGCTGATGTAGATCTGCCGAAACTTGCCCGTTTCTTTGGTGGCATGGTAAAGTTGGGATTTTCAAAAACTGCAAAAAACATTGCCACATTAACTTCCTGTAACTATTCGCACAAACAGACAAACAGACAGGCTGACCGACTCTGTGTTGACATTCTTCATCCCATAAGAGGTTCCCGTGCCAAATTTAGTAGCTCTAGGTCAATCGGTTTGAAGTCGTCCTAAAAAATAATTATATGTGAAGCTCAAGATTTTCATGACTGTGTTGTTTTCTATAGTTGACCAAATAATTAGTCATGAAAATGTTAAGATTCAGAAATCTTGACACAATGTGAAGCTCAAAATTTTCACGGCTGCGTTCTTTTCTGTAGTTTAATCGCGGTGTTGGGGCCTTCGGGCCCAGTAATTTTAATTATTTAATTTATTAACATTCTTCATCCTATAAGAGGTTCCCGTGCCAAATTTGGTAGCTCTAGGTCAAACGGTTTGCGCTTGCATAAAGGACAGACAAACAGACAGGCGAAAATATATAATAGATTAATGTTTGTCGAGAAAGATCATAGAAGAAAAGTTTTTCAACTGATCATCGGTGGGTGTTTTATGCGTGTATACACATCTGCTTGTGTGTGTGTGTGCGCATATATGGCTGTATATATATATATAATATATATGTATATATATATATATGTGAATAATGAATAATGAATAATTCTTATATTCATTTGAATAATTGAATAACCTTTATAATAATAAAATAAATACATTCGTTTTACAATTTATAATGACATGAATAATTGTGAAGCTCGACTATTTATTTTATTTAAATTGGCCCTTAAACTTTAGGCTTTACTGCTTTACTGGGCTTTTATTAAAAATAAACAGCTAGTTGGTATTAATTGTTAATAAATAAATAAATAAGTAAATAAGTATTATTAATAGTTAAAACATGTATTAATCTTAAATTATAATCACTACTGACATGCCAAATGCAAGGTCATCATTGAAGGCATTATATCAATACCATACAAAGAAACCAATATTATACATGAGAGATAAGAACTGAACAATCCCAAGAAATGTTTTTAATACTAGATTACACACGAGAAATAAATAATTAATAAACAATAGTAATGGACATTAATCCTAGATTTTGTTAGTATGCCATTATTAATCGGGATTTCAACTTGGTTTTAAACAAATTTACATTCACAATATTTTTTATATCGGCATGCAAGTCATTCCATTGTTTCGATCCAATGAAAATGGGTAGTTTTTGAGATGAAGACAATCTAAATTGAGATATAACAAGCTTTGATCTATTTCTGGTCTGATACGAGTGGATTTCTTGATGAGTTACAAAATATCTAGGAGCAATCCAAGAATAAGCACCCCAAATCAATTTAGGGTGCTTTTTCTTGGATTGGGGTCGAACGAGGGTGCTTATTCTTGGATTGTTCTAAAATGAAGTTAAAATGGAGTTAATTGCTCTAAAATGGTTAATTGAATGCTCGGTTAGGTTAATTGTATGCCCTTGACGATTGGTTAGGTTAAGTCGTGATATTTTCGTTAGTTTTAACGAAAATATCACGACTTAACCTAACCACTCGTCAAGGGCGTACAGTTGACCTAACCTGGAATTCAATTAACCTAACCAGACATTCAATAATTTTACCGTACGTTTCGATATATATATATACATATATATATACAGGGCCTATCAGAGGGGGGCTAGGAGGCCATTTGGCCTGGGCCTCAGGCTTAAGGGGGGGGGGGCCTCAAATTTAGGAACTTTCAGGTTTGACTATAATGTTTTGCAGTGAAAGTAATAATTGGGTTTAGCTACGGGCCTCAAAAGCTGAAAGTGGCCCGGGCCTCTCTGGACCTCTGAGAAGGCCTGTGTATATATATATATATATATATATATATATATATATATATATATATGACCAATCCAAGAATAAGCACCCCAAATCAAGTTTGAGGGCAAGATGACAGTATCAACTTTTCAAACTGAAGTGTTACCATTATTGGGTGAAGATCCATTGCCAGTAATAAATTGGTGTAAGGGAAAAAATCTTATTAAAAAAGTGGAATGTTGATGTTAAAATCCTTTAATTTGGATTAAAGTCGAACTGGGGTGCTGTTTCTTGGATTGGGGTCTAACTGGGGTGCTTTTTCTTGGATTGGGGACTTTGGGCTTTGGGGTGCTTATTCTTGGATTGCTCCAATATCTATTTACTCATTGTAAATTAATGATTTTGTCTTACACTTGTAAATAAAAGTAAAATGTGCCAGTTTGATTACATCATCAGGTTTAGCTCTTTAAATAATGCACTAGAGTGATCAAGGAAATCAGCATCAGATAATAACCTTATTGCTCGTTTTTGGATGACAAAGATACCATTTAATGCGTTGTTAGCGGAGTTTCCCCAAACAAGGGTGCAGTAGTTATATAAGGAAGAACAAGAGTATGATAAAGAGTCAATAAAACTTGTTTAGGGACTACATTTCTAAGTTTAAACATTATAGCAACGCTCCTTGAAATCTTTTTCGCGATATAATTTACATGATCACTCCATTGCAAATTCTTATCTAGCATTACACCAAGAAATTTTGTTACAGTACACTCCTTTATGCGATTTCATTAACATTAAGTTCATCAAGATATACATTTCTTTTATTAGTAAAAATCATGAAATTTGTTTTACTGGTATTTAGGAAGAGTTTATTGGTGGTCAACCATTTCATTACACTGATGAATTCTGAATGAAATATATTCTTAGCTGTATTAACATCTTTGCAAGAAAAGACATTGTATCATCTGCAAACATTATGAAGTTCAGTATATCAGATGAACGTGGAAGGTCATTTATATATAATAAAAATAACAGTGGACCCAGAACTGAGCCCTGTGGCACACCATGTTTGACAAGCGCTTTAGTGGGCAAACCTTATTTACTGATACAAAATGATATCTATTGGACAAATAACTTTTAAACCAATCACTGATTGCTCCTCTAAAGCCGTAACAATATACAATTTATTAAGTAGAATATTATGGTCTATTACATCAAACGCCTTACTCAAATCCATAAATATTGATATCATTATTTCTTTGTTCTCCTTAGCTTATTTACATTTTCCATAAGATTTAAAATAGCCATTTCCGTTGTTCTATTATTACGGAAGCCATATTGATTTGGAGATAATAAATTGTAGGATTCTAAATATCGCTGCATTCTACTTTTTACAATTTTTTCAAAACTTTGCTGAACACAGATAATGAACACACCGGCCTGTAATTTGTTGCTAGTGTAGGATCACCCCTTTAAAAAGGGTGTTATACAACCAGTTTTTAGCATTGATGGGAATATTCCTTTGGAAATACTTTGATTGATAATTTTAGCCAAAGTTACAGATATCTTATCTTTAACAAGTTTCAATAGGTACAGGAATGTTGAATGTTATTTTTTGTATTTTTTAATTTACCAATAATATTCTGGACCTCAGTAGAGGTAGCAGGAACAAAAGAAAATGAATTTAGTCTGGGTGGCATATATTCTAGAGGTGAGTGATCATTATTTATTAATTGTGAGCGAAGCTTATCCGCTATTGAAGTAAAATGTGCATTTAAAGAGTCTGCAATAGCAGTATCATCAGTAATTTCTTTATTATCAACATTTAATTTCTCTATTGATTTTTCTTAATTTGTTTTCCGAGAAGATTGTTTATGGTTGTCCAAGTGTTTTTCATGTCTCCTTTATGTTTGGAAAATTGATTGTTATAATAGTTATATTTTGCAATTTTGATTATTTTAGTTAATTTGTTTCTGTATTGAGTATATTGTATTTTAGGAATTTTTCTGCAATTGCAATTTGAATAATTTATCTCTTTCTTTATTGAAGTGATAATTCCTGGAGTGATCCATGGATTTGCGACACTTTTGGGCGAAACTGTTTTTCTTCTTAAAGGAAACCAAATATTAAAAATATGGAATAAGATGTTATAGAAGAACTAAAACATATGATCTGGGTCATTTAAAGGTTCGTCACAGTCAAGTCGAGTATTTTCTACTGCCCCAATAAATTTTCTTTTGTTTACCTCTGAGAATATTCTGTATTCAATAGTTGTTTTGTCCGCAACCTGAACAATGTTATTGAATATAGCGTACAGTAAGTAGGAAAATTATCACTGATGTTTGTGGTTATAATTCCAGAATTTACGAGGGCATTGCTATTTACAAATATATTATCAATCGTAGATTCTGTTATTCGATTGCCATAGTTGCAGACTCGAGTGGGTTTGGTAATAGTATGACTAAGATAGAAAGAATTCATTAAGTTTAAAAATTTATGAGAGATTGCTTCAGATTGCAAATTGATGTTGAAGTCACCTGCAACTATGGCATGGAAGTTGCACAACATGTTATCTAAGTGAAATAAAAAGCTATTGATATTAGTATTAGGTGGTCTATATATTGCATGGACAGAATATACATTACTTTTGTCTTTTATATGAACAATCAGGTTTTCATTATCACCATTACATATAGAAAATACTTCGTTAGAGTTGTAAGTTTTATTATGCACATACACAGAGATACGCCCCACCAACCTGACCATCTCTTACAGTATGATAAGCAACGTAATTATCTATATTATATAGGTTTTTAATACTACTATTTAACCAGTTTCCGTGAGAATTATAACACTAAATTTGACCGTAGAAGTTTTCAAAGGGCCAATAAGTAGTATTAGTTCCTAGGTAAGCTTCGAATGTTTAGATTTAGCATGAAAGATTTTTATAAATATCTTTTTGTAATACAAAGGCATTAATTCTATCCGATGAGACCATGCAATTGCCTACACCAGATTCCTGTTCTAGATTCTCTAAACTGGATACAGAATTTTTGTAATGAATTGAAATGATTAATATCGACATATACTATGAAAGTCTTTATCGATGAAAGCCATTTAACAGTAGTTCTCAAACAATTTCACTAAATACAGAATACGGAATAAGGGTTACCGCCCAGTTGAGCCGAGAATGGGAAAGTCGACTGAGGAGATTGTATGCGGAGTTATTCGCAGGCCTCCTGTGTGCCGACTGTCGGCTGGCGTTTTCGTAGTTCTCATAGCTTCGAATGTTTTCACTAACAAGGTGAACTCCTTTGACCGAAGTATTCCGCGTGGAGGAGTCTCTCTTTCTTTAATAATTAACTTCGCTCCAAGGAAGTAGGCAACTTTCCCGAGTCTCCTCGCTTCTATGAGTTTAGGGAGCTTTTCTTTACGAATTTTACGTGTTTCCTCACATACGTCGTCATTGACGAAGATTTTTGATCCTTTCAGCTTTCTTCTGTTTTTAGTATTAAATCTCTGTGAGTTTCATCCTCACATACTTATAGCTGAAGTGGGCGTCTTAGATTCAGTCGTGTCATTAACTCTAGAATTTGCTTTTTGTGGTGGAATTTGTTTTTTTAATCTAAAAGCATTTTGATCTTAATATTCCCCAAATTCAGTCTATCTTTTATTATGTCCTCCACCTTTTTCTTCGTTTCGCCGTTTGTTTCTCTATTCATTTCAGATACCCCCATTATGATTAAGTTATTGGCACGTGAATTATCGTCTAGGCTGTTTAATTTATTCCTAATTGAATCGTGCTCGTTTTTATCATCTTATCTCATACTTCGATTATTTTTAGTAAGAGTTTAGACTAGAGTTAAGATCCTTTATCTCATCGTGTGCATACTGAATGCTCTTTTCGAGCTCCATATTTCTATATTCCAGTTTTGCATTGTCCCTCTTTAACAATTCGTTATTATGTTGCACAACTTTTATTACTGCCTCAAGGTCTTTGATTACACTATTACTTTTGTGCACTAAGTCAAAGAGGGAATTATACTTATTTGCTAGATCCTTCTTCATTTCAATTTCAGGGCGTTTACCTGACCTTTGGAAGCCATTTTGAGCAATTTATGGGGTTAAATTCACTTGTTCGTTTCGTTCGTACGTTTAAAGGTCTCGTTCGTTCGGTTGTTTGTATACCCGTTACTTCAAGGTCACTGCTTGCCGTAGGACTATAAAGGAGTGCCGGATGTCGCTAGAAAATTTTGAAGATATATTTTATGTAATATTACTAGTTAAGTATTGCAGTTTATCTGATGAGATTGTAACTGCGTAATCTTGGCACATTCACAAATTTTAGTGGAGAAGTAACACAATGTTTCACTGACTTTAAACACTGTTAATTTTGATAGGAAGAAGGAGCACGAAACTGACAAGCGTCACCGGCACTGGCACTCTTTTGAATTTTTGCAAATAAATTTTTGCATATAAAGTCCAAACACGCGTGACACTCTAATTGTATATAAAACTCAAGTTCGGATAAATTTTTTATTTTCTTTCTAGTTTATTTTTGCTGAATAATTGATGAATTATTTTTTTTTAAATTACTTAATTTTTTTAGAGTTAGCTTAATAATGTTCGTGTTAAATTCTGCAATGTTCATTTTCTATATACATTCTCTCTTCGTTGTTAAAGGTGAAGTCATGAATTGCTTAACACTTAATCTTAAATTTTAAGCATTTAATTTTGGCTCATATGCATGTTTAATTTTAATCCATAATAAAATGCATATTCCAATTTCCATTTTTAGTTAACTCGGCAGATCATGATAACATCAGATCTGTCAGTATGCGGTATAAAATAAAAATATAGCTTCATCTTCAAATATCTTGCTTATCTGTCTAGACGTTGCTACAGCTAAAAATTTACCTTATCTTCAAATATTTTGCAAAAAAATTCAGCCTATTGAGAATAAAAAAAACAAAACAGGTCAACATTAAATAATAATTAAATAATAATGATGTCACCAAAATTTATGTATATAAACTTGTAGAATTTCTCCAGTGATCATTCTGATTCTGTCTGATCTGACTTAGAGGCTGAGCATTACCTGTAACAATATCTTTGACTTGTCCTTCGAGCCTTGCTTTCTTCAGAGAACTTAGTCTTGAAATAGAGAAAAATAATCTCCCGATACGCTACAAGAAAATCGGGGAACCCTTAGAGAATTTATTAAGCTTCACAGAATCCTCCGATCCCCTACACGAAGAAATAGGAGAGTAGTATAAGAGAAACTACTGCGATTTCCTACACGGTACCAGCTACTCCAAAGTAACAAATCCGTTGCTGCCACCTAACCAGAAACCCCGTCAACCTCGAACTGCCCAAGGCCATAGATGGAGGGGTTAACATATATATATATACTTACTTTGTATGGGTTCAAACGACGGTTCAGGATCGACCATGGCCTTCAACTTTTCCTTCTTTGTAAAGATCTCCCAAATTTCTCCCGATGTTTTAACAAAGTTCTTATCCTTCTCTCTTTTCTTGGTCAATCTTCGAATGGTCAAACCCGAGATACTGTAACAAGGAATACGTTCACACCGAACAAAGTTGGCCGGGCAATTATTTTTGGGGTGTCCAACTCAGGGACCTCAGTTGAACGGGGATAAACTGAACAGCCAGCCAGCCACTTGGAGCTTCCTTTTACTAAAATCTTCTGACAAGTGTTTAGCATGGATGGAATAAGTCGAAAAATGCACTGGAGGGGTCGACCAGCGGCCACCCTGATGACTAGTGACTACAGACAATTCCGAAGAATTTAGCCGAAACCTTTGGCCTTGACTGGAGCTCGCGCTTGAAACCTCTGCGCAGAGAGGTTTCAAAACGTAAATTCCTCCAATTCAGCTCCAAATATTCACAGATTTTATTGCCTTTGAAATATTTAATAGACTTCTATTTTTTTTTCACTTTCTACACCAATTAACCTTTAGTTTTCAAAATGATTGGTCTTAACATCAGCACCGACGACTTTCTCACAGCTAACACAGCGAAAAACTCTCCCAACCCTTTCGTTCCTTTTCTTACCTCATGCATTCATTTCAAGCTAACAAAAGACGATCGCGCACACACACACACACTCATGGACGCATTCATACATCTAAAAAAAAACATCGCTCTACTATATTTCAAAGGCAAAGTGAAAATAGAAGAAAAGAATCAGGGAGACAGCTTCTCAACCACACCCTCCTACATTGTCATGAAACTTCGTTATTTTTCTTCCATGTTATGAATGGGAAATTAAAATCTCAGAAAATGAGAATATTTGTTGCTGGAATTTCAAGTAATTTTAATGTTTTCTGTTTCATTTGTAGCAAATTGGAATAAACTTTTTGTGCTGTTTGGTGGTCTGTAGATGTTCATAATCGTTAGATTCTGTTCTTTTACTTCTATGATAATATAATAACTTCGACTATGCTGTTTGATTTGTTTACCTTCACTTCACATGTATTTTTCACGTAGATGCAACACCCTCCCCTTCGTCTAGCCACTCTATCTGCTCTGTGTATGTTGTAGTCCAGCAATGCTAATTCAGTATCGTCGAGGCAGTTTTCACATCCTTTTTCGCATTTATACAAGTGTGTTTCCGTTAGGCATATGATAGCTATGCTGGCTTCGGTAGCTAAATTCTGTAAGTATTGTAATTTGCAGCCTGCATGGTCCGTGTAGAGGCCTTGAATATTTGTGTATAAAACATTTATCGGGTTTCTAATTTCCGTGTTCAGTTTTCCTATATCGTGGTCGTTTCCAGGTCGATGTCGGTTTCTGTTTGGTTTATTGGTTTGACCGCTGCATTTGGGAGAATTAGGGTTGCGGCACTTGATACCACTGTGGTTGTTGTATTATCGGTGGGTGGTGTTGGAGGGGTGATGGATGTAATGGTGTGGGAATATACCTGCGGAGTCCTGTCCTTTCTTGTTAGCAGGGCAAGCTGTGCTTCTATCGTTCTCATTTCCTCTAAAAAATTTGTTTCCTTGCTCCTATTGTTACTTCTAATACGGATAGGGTCTGTTCTTCGCCGCTCTCTTCTTTGGGTATCCTTTATGTAAAAATATGGGCACTCTATATTTAGGCATTTTCTCTCTGTCATTGACTGTCTGTACATCTGAGGGTGGAAAAAGTGGCAGTTTTGTCCGTATCTGCATCTTCCATTCCTCATCATATCGAAGCATTTTTTTGGGTGACTGTACCTGCAGTTTGCTCCATATATGCACGACCCTGTTTTATAGTATTCGCATATGGCCCGTCGTTTAATCTCCTTATGAGCCCTATGTGATTCGATTGCTTTCTTCTGTTCCGCCACCACTTCTTCCCTACTCAGTGTTTTTTTTGTCTTCGGCGAGTTCTCATTAGTGTTCCTGGTATCTTTCTCTTTCTCTTTCTCCTTTGTGTTCCTGGTATCCCTTTCTTTCTCTTTTGTGTTCCTGTTATATATCTCTTTGGCCGGGGGTATTTCATCCTCTGAGGCTACTTTTGCATCTTCCTATAGCGTAGCGTGCTGTAGCGTGCTTTCCTGTATTGTGTTGTCCTGCGCTCGTGTTCCTGCTGTAGCGTGCTTTCCTGTATTGCGTTGTCCTGCGCCTCGTGTTCGTTTGTGTCGGCGTTTCCTGGTGTTTCCTTGTCATCTGTCGGTAACCATGTATTGCCCATTTTCATTGTTCTTTGTACCATATTCTTATTTTTTCCATGCCCTTAATGCACAGGAAGCCATAAATGCCTACGATTTTGTTATTCATTCCGTTTATCACTTTCCCGTCTTTTTTACCTAGATTCATGCATTCGGAATGTTTAACGGTATTGCACAGAATGCATTTTACGCCCGTCGTCTGGTCTGCTTCATTTTTACAATCGCAGAGCTGGTGCGCAGCGCATTTCATTAAACATAATCCAGCTCTATTCAGCTTTCTGAATTTACCGCAATTTACACATTTCTTCGTATTTTTTGACATCCTTTCCTTTATTCTTTCTTTATTATTTATTATTCTTTATTCTTTATTTATTCATTTATTCCCTTATTCTTTCCTTTATTCTTTATTATTTCCTTTATTTTGCCTCTTTTCTTCTCACTTCTCAAATTTCGTCTCAAAAACTTGACCTTCCCGTTTTATGGCTCTTTCGAATTTTCTCTGACCTTCTTTCCTTGTATAGGCCCAATGTAAAAATCTCAGGGGCTGATTTTCCGTTTTTCTTTGTACTCGCTATATGCCACCGGCTTTCACTTAATAAATTATTACCACAAATTCACTGATGTTTAACACACACACTGGTATAAGATAGCATTTACTGCTAAACTTATAAACACTAGTTATTTCGATATTACACAAAGCAGAAACAAAACGTCCGTACACCACGAGTTAGAAACACAAACATATATAAACACGTATATGAACACAAACACATATATATATATATATATATATATATATATATATATATATACACAATAGATAATCCCAAACCGGCCGCAATTGGTGTGCAGGGGTGGCGGGTTTGGGGAAAATGGGTTACGGGAGAGAACTTAATAGATGATTAAATACGTAGTTTTTGACTTGGTTTATTATTGTAGTACATTTAATACGTCATACTAGAATGTTAAGTATAACACAGCAAGGCTTGAGAACTTTAGAGATAAAAAAAGACGGATTTTTTGGCATCATTTATTAGTACATTTATTAGACACCGCGAGAATGAGGCAGCACCAGCGTGATGTGCCTATGCACTGGTTATAGAGGAGGCGGGTTACAAGGTAGCGGGTTTGGGAGTATCTACTGTATATTATCTTAAACATTCGTATATACTTAAGCTCATATTTTAAGTTCGAAAGACGAAATGAATCGAGCAAATAATAGGTTCCGCCCCACAACTGCCTACAAGAAAAACAATGCATATCTTCGTCACCCTTTCGCAGACATCGGTGGTGTGTGTATGTGCGTGCCGCTGTTCTCATGAAACTATGTGTATATGTATGCGTCAGCGTGTTGTCGAAGTTGTGTGCTCTAGGTTGGGCTACGTTAGGTTAGGTTTATTATTTTTGTCGTGACTGTGCTCTCTCGGTTAGGTTAGATCAGGTGGCCTCTAAACCTTATATACTTTCAATTTTTTTACTTTTTTCTTTTCAAATTATGGTGGCCGCTAAAGTTCATAGTGTGACCTTATATATATATATATATATATATATATATATATATATTATATATATACACCTCGGTGGTGTAGTGGTTAGCATCGCTGACTACGAATCCATCGGCCCTGGGATCGAGACCTGGTGACAGCAACCAGCGCGCAGCAAAACTCAGCTGTTCATCCTTCCACACGATAAAGAAAGGGGTTGGTAGATGAATGGGTACCCGGGTGGTCTAGTAGTTAAGACGCTGGGCTGCTGGTGGGGCATGATTCGGATTCCACGTGAAACTGTAGGTCTAAGGTGGAGTGAAAAGCCTGACCTTCGTCAGAATGAACAATTCGGGCAGAAGAAAACCAAAAGGTTACCTAAAGGTAAGGTTATATATATATATATATATATACAGGGCGTCCCAAAAAAATGTATACACACTTTAACAGCTGATAGCTCAATTGATGTTTCTTTCTTTCCAAGTTAAACCCATTAGAATTAATAATGGCAGTCAGACTAAGCTTTGAACAAAGGAAATTCATTCTAAAATGCTACTGGAAGTGTGAAAACGCAGTTGAAGTGCAAAGACAGTTTAGGAGGGAGTTTCAAACAGATCCACCAACGCGACTTACCATCACTCGAATTAGAGATAAGTTTGAAGCCGATGGAACTGTTCAGAATGTCCACAAGAAGCGTTCCGGAAGACCACGGACATCGACAAGCCCCACAAAGCAGGAAAGAGTACTGGAAACGTATCACCAAAGTCCAAGAAAATCTGTGCGGCAAGCGAGTCGTGAGGTAGGAATTTCAGAATCGTCTGTCCAACGCATTTTGAAGCGCTGTCAATGGAAAAGTTACATTCCAAGATTAGTCCATGCTATTAATGAAGATGATCCGGACCGAAGAGTGCAGTATTGCGAGTGGTACTTGGCACGATGTGGATGTGGATTGGACGAAGGGGTTTCGTAGAATACCCTCCGCGTTCACCAGACCTCACACCACTAGACTTTTTTTATGGGGATACTTAAAAGACAAAGTCTACTATATAAAACCTGCAACAGTCGCTGAATTGAGAGCAGCCATTGAACGAGAATGCACACAAATACCAAACGAAATGTTTCGTGATGTTTGCGATTCCATTGCTTCGCGTTATCAGCAGTGCCTGGACCAGAACGGACGTCAGTTTGAAAACAGGCGTTGACAAAACAATTAAATAATGTCTGTAGATTCTATTACATTTTGAAAATGAAATGTATTTTAATAAACACTGCCTTTCTAAGTATTTAAAGTGTGTATACATTTTTTTGGGACGCCCTGTATATATATAATATATATATATATATAATATATATATATATATATATATATATATATAATATATATATATATACGAGGGCCACTCAATATATTTTGCCCCACCTTTTTTTTTTCTTTCCAAGTTTCCTTGTAAGTTCCAGAAATTTTGTACACAAGTAGTTACATACCTTTTTTACAAGTTTTTATTTTTCCACATACTCTCCATCCTTTTCTACGGCTTTCCTCCACCTCAAAACAAGGGCCTTTATTCCTGCTGGTAAAAGTCCGCTGGGTTCCACTGGAGCCACCTCTTAACCTCCTCAACAACCTCATCGTCACTCTGAAACTTTCTTCCACTAATACCATCCTTCATTGGCCCAAACAAATGGAGGTCTGAAGGTGCCAGATCCGGGCTGTATGGAGGGTGGGGTAACACAGTCAAGCGCATTTATGTGATGGCCTCCCTTGTTTGCAAACTGTTGTGTGGTCTTGCGTTATCGTGCAAAAGAAGGACGTCCTCCAGTTTTCTCTCCAGTCGAACTCGCTTTATACGTGTCTGGAGTCTCTGTAGGGTCGCAATATATGCCTCTGAGTTGATTGTTTGCCCTTTCTTCATAATGTCCACCAGAATCACCCCTTTCATGTCCCAGAAGTTGGTGGCCATATCCTTTCCTGCAGAGGGAACCATTTTGAACTTTTTCTTGCGTGAGGAGTCTGCGTGATGCCACTCCATGGATTGGCGTTTTGTTTCAGGTTCAAAGTGGTGTACCCACGTCTCATCCCCAGTCACAGTTCGTAAAAGAAAGTCATACCCTGCTGTCTCGTATCGAACCAACGACTCAACAGCAATTTGTTTTCTTCGGGCTTTGTGATCTTCAGTCAGTTCGCGAGGAACAAACCGTGAACACACTTTTGAGTACCCCATTTGCTGAATTATCGTATTCACACTTCCTTCACTAATTCCTAGCTCCAGTGATGGCTCCTTGTATGTGACCCGCCGATTTGATCGAATGATGCTGTTAGCACGTTGCACAGTGTAAGATGTCACAGCCAATGCCGGGCGACCCTACGTGGCTCATCATCGAGGCTGGCTCTCCCTCTCTCCGATGTTCTCACACATTTAGACCAGCGTTCAACTGTGCTTCGATCAACAACAGCATCTCCGTAAACGTTTTGTAGACGTTTGTGAATATTTCGAATTGTTTCCTTCTCTGCGGTTAAGAACTCGATAACAACTCTCTGTTTACGACGCACATCACTGTCAGACGCCATTTTCGAAACTGTGTTAACCATCGTTTTTATACAAGGGCGTTCAAAAGCGGTTTTAAACAAGGAGGGGAGGTTCAAACTGGAAAAATCCGGTTATGTGAAGCGCAGCAAGTTCAAACTTACGGCCCAAAAGACATTTGAGCCCCATGGCCTATTATTTAGCTAAGAAAAAAGGGCGGGGAAAAATATATTGAGTGCCCCTAGTATATACCTTATGAACCTTATGTTGTTTCGTGTGTTGGTCTCTCTTCACACGGAGGTCAAGCTGGTGACCCCGCCTCTAGGTCTGGCCTGGTGGCGGAGCGAGTTACTTTCTTGCGCTCTCCACCGTACATATCCAGGCACGCCCGGCTCATCTGGTACTGTCTTGAGCCAGGCATACAGTCTTTTCTTGAAGACTTCAACTTTGACCCCCGTTACGTTTCTGAGGTCCTTAGGAAGCTGGTTGAAAAGTCTTGGCCCCCTGACAACCAAGCTATTTTCCTTCAGGGTTGAGGAGGTCCCTTGTCGTGCTTTTAATTTGGGAACACTACACATTCTGCCTTTCCTATTTTCCAGTGTTGTTTGAATGGTAATTGGGTTTAGTTTTAGGTTTGGTACCAGTTTTTCGATCATTTTCCATATGTAGATTATGATGTACCTCTCTCTTCTTCTTTCCAGTGAGTACAGATTTAGTTTACGTAGTCTTTCCCAGTAGTTGAGTTCTTTGCAGCCATCAATCTTGGCTGTGAAATGCCTTTGCGTTTCTTCTAGTTTATTAGTTTCTTCCTTTTTATATGGGGACGTCAAAACTGAGCAGTATTCAAGTTTTGGTATAATCAGTGTTTTTAGCAGGGGAATCATTACTGTCCTGTCCCTTCTCTTGAACGTTCTTAGAACCTGTCCGGCGACTCTTTTTGCTTTATTTATCGCTAATCTGATTTTGTGTTTCGAATTTCGCATCATCTGTCATTATTATCCCGAGATCAATCGCTTTCATGCTTCTCTGAATTTCCTGTCTATCTGGAGCATAATATGCAGTCTGTTTAAGTTCTTCTTTTCTACCATATCTCAAGAGTTGAAATTTCTCGGCGTTGAATGACATGTTGTTGTCTTCTGACCATTTGTATATTTTGTTCGTGTCCCTCTGCAAGGCCTCCACGTCATGTACATCGCTGATTTTTCTGCTGATCTTTGTATCGTCTGCAAAGGATGTTACTATACTATTGCTGTTTACTCCGCTGTCTATGTCTGTTAGCATGATAATGAACAGGAGTGGGGCCAGTACTGTCCCTTGTGGTACTGAGCTGCGTACTTCCGATTCTGATGATGATATACCTTGAATTTTGACGACCTGCAGACGATCACTAAGGAAGTTGTAGATCCATTTTTTTCCCACTTTGCCTGTTATTCCCATGTCTTTAATTTTATGTCCTATTATACCATGGTCACATTTATCGAAAGCTTTAGCAAAATCTGTGTATATAACATCGTAGTTGTCATTGCCTTCCAATGCATCTAGGATATTGTTGTAGTGCTCTATTAGTTGTGATAGGCATGATCTACCTGATCGGAATCCATGCTGATTTTCGTTGAATCTTTCCCGTGTCTCCAGGAAATCATAAATTTTCTCTCTAACTATTCTTTCAAATACTTTGGTGAGGTGGGACGTCAATGACACTGGTCTATAGTTCTTTGCTTGAGATCTGTCCCCTCCTTTATATATAGGGACAATGTTTGCTCTTTTCAAGATGCTCGGTATTTCCCCAGTGTCTAGGGATCTTCTCCATATCCAGTATAAAGGTGTAGCTATTTCATTTTTACAGTTTTTAATCAATAATGCGTTCCAATTGTCCGGACCTGCAGCTGAATGTAGTTTCATTTGTTCTATAGCTCTCGCTACATCTTCTGGTGTAAACTCAAAGTCTGTTATATACTCTCCTTGCAATTCCTCTTCAAAGAATGCATTTATGTCAGGTATCGCTTTGTCACTTTTTGGGGTACTGAAAACTGATTCATATTGAGCTCTCAATGTATCAGATATTTCTTTTGGATCGTCGGTTAGTTCATTATTTCCCGTCCTTAAGGGCCCAATAGCGGCGCGCGTTTTTGTTTTCCTTTTTGCATAGCTATAGAAGTATTTGGGATTTTCCTTTATTGCTTCTACCGCCTTTTCCTCTTCCCTCTCTGTATGGTCCTTAATCAGGGCTTGTATTTCCCTATCGATACCCTCCAGTTTTTCTTTTATTATTTTCCTGCCATTATCTCCGCAGTTTCCTAACTTCGCCTCCACTCTCTTTCTTTTGCGGAATAGTCTTCTCTTTTGCCTTTCTAGCCAGCTCCTCTTTCCTTTTGGCTGTGATTTCGGAGCATATTTTTCTAAAATTCTCAGCGTATATATTTTATTGTCTTTCTTAATCAAAAGGATTAAGATCTTATCAGGAATTAAAATTTTGCTGTGCTGGCACTCCTCTTTTTCCCCTCTTTCACTTTTCTCTCTCCCTTTTCCCCCATCCCCATCCTCCCGTTCTCCCCTCGGCATTTTTGACAAAATTAATGCATGTTGAAATGAAAGTAAAAATATTCTTTTGAAAAAGATGGAAAACATTTTACTAAAAAAGGCATTCTCATGAACAATTTACTTCTGTGAATCAACCAAATCCAGTTTTCTGTGCGTAAAACTTATAATGAAACTGAATTTTACAACTTTTGACGTAAAATTTAATTAATTTAATGAGTGTCTTGTTTACAAAAGGGAAAGAATATTCAGAAATTTTATCTTTTAGAAAGTCGACCAAATCTTTAACAAGAACTTTAGTGAATAAAGAACATGCGTCAAAACCAGGGGCTCCTCCAGAGGGGGTGGCTAAGGTGATTAGCCACCCCCTCTTGCCTTAGTAAATTTACTTTTTTCACAATTTTTATGTAGAAGAGAACAGTTTTATGTGTAAAAGACATTATCTTATATTATTTGAAAGTATGGCAAAATTTGTAGCTCATCAATGAACGAAATAGAAATCAGAAAACGTTCTTTGGAAGCTATTTGACGCAGATTTTTATACCAGCCACCCCCTTCACCCAAATCCTGGAGGAGCCCCTGCAAAACTAAACAGTTTCAAATTGTGATCATTAGAAAACTTCATTTTGAATTCTTTGATAACCTCAATAGGTTAATTTTGTCTTCGTACAACTCATCCATGAAAACCATTCTTTTTCAATGTACGACGTACGGTTGAAGAATGGACATCGATCTTAGACAGTCTTAATGTTTGGTAAATATCACCTGCAGTCACTCGTTTCATTCGCAGCAGCCATTCTTTCAATCCGTCTAGCTGTACGCTCTGAAATCCTGCAAGGTCTTCCACAGCTTGGTAGAGTTTTGATTGCTCCAAAGCCTTTCCATTTGTTTATAACTACAGCAACCGTCATAAATGGAATTCGAAGTTCTTCTATTTTCCTATAACTTTCCAGACTCGTGTGCAGCAATAACAGATCTCTTAAAATCTGTAGTCAGCTCTTTACCACGACGACCCATTGCTTACTAATGGCTTGTACAATCATCCGTCTTCTATGAAGATCCACAGAGAAAATTCTATAATTCAAAATTGCCAACAGTCTCTAATCAACAAACAGCCAACTACTGATAAATATTTTATATTCTAGAAACACAAAGTACGAGTATTAAACAATTTTGTAAATAAATGTACGAAACCTTTTGCATTTTAACTTTTTTTCTAATTTCCTCAAATTCTTTGAAATTTTACATTATATGTTGGAATTAAAATATTTTTTTTATTATTCAAATTTTTCCAAACGAATGGTAAACTTTTCATAACTATCCTTTGCATGGTACAAAAGATAAAGACGAATATAACCGAAACATTTCTCTGTACGAATACTTATGAGCGTCAGTGTAGATATAAATTTTGCCTCTTGCCTTCTCCCTTCATTCCCTGATGAGGTGTTGTTAAATACACGGATGGGCTTGGAATCGCTTTTTATTTTCCCTGCCAGTGTGTATCATATATATATATATATATATATATATATATATATATATATATATATAAAACCTTTGGTTACCTTTGGTTAGCTTCCGCCCGAATTGTTCATTCTGACGAAGGTCAAGCTTTTCACTCCACCTTAGACCTACAGTTTAACGTGGAATCCGAACCACGCCCCATTAGCAGCCCAGCGTCTTAACCACTAGGCCACCTAGGGTACCTATTTATCTACCAACCACTTTCTTTATTGTGTGGAAGGATGAACAGCTGGGTTTTGCTGCGCGCCGGCTGCCGTCGGGTCTCGAACCCGGGGCCGATGGATTCGTAGTCAGCGACGCTAACCACTACACCACTATATATATGCGCCTCGGTGGTGTAGTAGTTAGCGCCGCTGACTACGAATCCATCGGCCCCGGGATCGAGACCCTGTGACTGCAGGCGGCGTGCAGCAAAACCCAGCTGTTCATCCTTCCACACAATAAACAAATTGATTGGTAGGTAAATGGGTACCCTGGGTAACCTAGTGGTTAAAACGCTGGGCTGCTGGTGGGGCGTGGTTCGGATTCCACGTTAAACTGTAGGTCTAATGCGGAGTGACAAGCTTGACCTTCGTCAGAATGAACAATTCGGACGGAAGCAAAACCAAGGAGGTTTTATATATATATATATATATATATATATATATATATATATATATATATATATATATATATATATATATATATATATACTAATGGTTTTTTTAACTTTTTATACTTTTTATACTTTTTATATTTGTATATTTATATTTTTATTTGTAGTTTACAAAACCCAAGTGATTCAACAGATTTCTCTGACGTCATGAACACTAACTGATGTATCCAAACGCGTGAAATAGTGAAATTTGAGAAGATAAAGGGGAAACACTATTGTTTGAAACAAAAATGCTAAAGCAGTTCAAGGGATCCTCCCTTTTCTTCACTCCTGTCTTTTATACCTAATCAATTTTTATTGAGAAATTTAGGTTTTGCAACGGAAGGGGGAAATGCATGCAACGTATTTGTTTGAATGACTCCGTTGATTTTAATACAAAGAAACGAAATGGGTTAGATTAAGGCTTGTAAAGGAAGAACAACATTGCGGAAGTTAAATTCTTCAATACAGTAACAATAATTAGCTTTACAGACATTTTTTTTTTTATGATCGCTTTGTATCTTTATGAAGGTAAAGGACGTGAATGAGGGACTAAACTGTTTTAAAGGAAACGGCAAACATCTGAGGACAAGAGAAAATGTGTATCGGGTGATTTTTCATACATCTGATACCTTAAAATTTATATATATATTTTATTAATTCATTTCCTTTCATGAGAAAAATACAAAAGTATGAATTTTTTTTTTTTTTTTTTTTGTACTTTCTCTACACGTGGGGAATTAGTTCTCCCGTGCAAAACATGCTCTATGTAATGTCCCTTTGAATTTTTAACGACATTTTTTTGTGTGTGTGCGTTTCTTGTTCTGTTTTTTTCTAGGTTTAATATTATACACAACAAAAAGATTTGCCTTTTTTCAGGGCGCATTTTTCAGACTGGTCAACCTCGATAGATCAATTCTGGTCAATTCGATAGATTTTGCGTTTAGTGAAATTAAGGAATAATATACTTCATTAAATACTGTACCTTGTGTCAGATTAAGCACAACAGTAAATGCTTGATAAAAAAGAAAAATCCTCCACGAGGCTTCCAGTAGAAAACGTCATGTTTGAGAACCGTCTGAAGTTGTTATTGTTCTATTGAAATGAGCCTATAGATATTTCTGGGGGCAGAAAATTTTACTGGTATTCTAAGAACGTAACCTAACCTGACTATTTTTCCTTAACCTAACCGAACTTGACCTAACCTAAAAATGTTGTTCATAGAATGTCTTGCTGGCAAAATATCGTGAACCCATATAAAATGTTAATTCTCTCTGTACTAAAATTCATTTATTTACTGCACTATGAAACAATGTTATTTTAGCTTTGTGTAAATGGTATTCTTTATTTATTTATCTTTATGAGCAAGTTAAATCAACGGAAAGCATACTAAAGACCAGAGAAGCTATTCAGATCCCTTAACAACGTTTAAAACGCGGATCTTGAGATCGAGCTTCACTACCTCTTGAGGTGAAAGTGTGAGACTCCAGGTAGGAGGTGTAAACAGAATCGCGTATGATCTCACCCAATAATTACTTTCGTTGTCAGTGTAGTTAAGGCTAAATTTTAATTTTCAGCTTAAGTTAAGTTAGAAGAAGTGTCTTTGAATGACCCATGAATGTCTATGAATTCCTGGTCATCAAATTAATTGGGATCACCTGAAGATCCGTCACCCGAGCCTTTTTTTAGTTAGCTTTATAAGGTTAACTAACGAAAATATCACGACTTAACCTAACCAATCGTCAAGGGCGTACAGTTGACCTAACGACTGGTTAGGTTAGGTCGTGATATTTTCGTTAGTTAGCCTTATAAAGCTAACTAAAGAAGGCTGGGGTGACGGATCTTCAGGTGATCCATTAATTGTTTAACTCGGCTCATAACATCGGTTCACCAACACACACTCGTCCAAAGCATGAAGGTGACCTTTGAAGTACCAGCTTTGACACGTGCGATACTAGATGGATTTTCACTTATGGAGGTGTTAAGGAGGGTTTCACTCTTATGCAAAGTTGTGAACCTTTGAATCGCGTCTTGCAGTCTCTCCACTAAGTTCCAATAAATGTGACCGTAAAATTTATTCTGTAAATTTACATATCAAAATAGTGCTGTTTATTTTCCGTAAAACTGTATCGCTGTTGAATAACTCGTCTCATCTCTTTTGTGACTATTCAGCACTTGGTTACGAAGTGGAGTTATCTACAAAATTTCTATTTCTTTCAATGCGTTCATACTGTTTAAGTAGGTTATATCGAGTCTAATAGCGACAGTAGGTTGAGGTAATGCGCTACATTGTTGTTACATCCTAGCACCGCTTTCGTTTCATCAAGTTATAATGGGTCTGTACAGTAATTGATTGGGTGATCGTTCACGCGTTCGGATGATGTAATGGCCTTTACCATTATAAAAAGACGAACAACTCCAAACAATATTTGGTGCTGGTTAAGTGTGCGGTCTACCTAGCTTTTAGTTAGCCTTATAAGGCTAACTAACGAAAATATCACGACTTAACCTAACCAATCGTTAGGTCAACTGTACGCCCTTGACGATTGGTTAGGTTAAGTCGTGATAGTTTCATTAGTTAGCCTTATAAGGCTAACTAAAAGCTAGGTAGACCGCACACTTAACCAGCACCCATTATTTTTTAGTATTCCGAATTAATGCTTATGAATTATTCCTGTCCTATCACAGCCTAATAATTCAGTGAGCATTGATTTTAAACTCGTTTCTACTGGTGTCAAACTAGTTCAGAGAACCTACTAAATCCCTTCTGATTTTTAATCTAAAATTTAACAAGTGTTTTGCTATTAATGACGTCAGTGGTAATACTATTCGGATGCTAAGCAAATACATATGGACGGGGTAATAATAGATCATTCTGTTGTATATTAGAGTTAGTCGATATTACTGTGTTAAGTATTAGTAACATTTTGGACAAGTAGAGGTCGCCCTGTTATAAACAGGGACGCATTATTTAAAACAAAAATGGAAAATAAACGATTGTAATTTTAGGGTTCACATGAAAAGAATTTTAAGTGATACGGTCAGCAGTGAAATGAATATGCAGTTGTACAGGGTGCCCAATAAGATCCTTTACCCCCCCCCCCTTTATCCTCACCCTATTCTAGTGGGAAAAGGTTCAGGGAGGGATAAAGGGCGGTACTTGTAGGTTATCTTCCCCCAACGCTTGATTTGTCATCGTGGCAAATAGCACGCACGCAGAACAATCAAACGAGCATTTCGTTCTAGAATGTTTGATGCACATTGGTTGTTCATTTGTTATACAACTTACATTAACTTTGGATCACCTGATCTATCAGGGTCCCCAGCCTTCTTTAGTTAGCCTAATAATAACGCTAACTAACAAAAATATCACGACCTAACCTAACCAATCATTAGGTCAACTGTACGCCCTCGATGATTGGTTAGGTTAGGTCGTGATATTTTCGTTAGTTAGCCTTATAAAGCTAACTAAAAATGGCTGGGGGCCCTGATCTTCAGGTGATCCTTAACTTTATAATGGCGATCCTTCAGAATCCGGCCATAAAGTAGTTTAAAAAATAAATCGTATCAATAATTATTACATGAGCCAAATTATATATTTAATAGTATCTATTTCAGTATTTCAGTAGATATTACCAATCCTTTGCACAATTTAATTATTGCTTTTTCAGCCACAATGAATTTACTGCGACTTCATGCTATTTGCCACGATGACAAATCAAGCGTGGGGGAGGGGGGAGGGAGATAACCTACAAGTACCTAAAGGGCTTTATGTAACACCCTGTAGAATGAATTTCGCCGGGGAGAAATCTGTGGAAAAGATAGTAAAAATTTAAAATATTCAGTGATAGTTCATAAATGGCTAGTAAAAATAATCTATCAATAGGCAGAGAGTCCCTCACTTTTATAATTGGGTTTTGAATACAATTGACATCCCAATCAACCAGATTTTTTAGTGCTCGCACAATGAATTCGTGCCAAATGCTGTCAAACTGACATTATTTCTCATACATTTTTATTTCTTTTGCTAACTTAATTATACTTCCTGTAAAATTCATCGACACAGAAATTGCACTCTACATTTTCGATAATATATATATATATGTACAGTGGCGTGCGGTGGGTGTGTCCACAGGGTAAGCGGTAGCTGCAAATATATATATATATATATATATATACGTACATTATACAAGCATCATAACTTTATATTATTTTTCGATTACTGTAGTAATATACTGACTTTTTGTAATTTGACTTTTAACTGGGTAGGCGGTGCATGCCCCGCTTACCCTCACTGCACGCCATTGATTTATATATATATATATATATATATATATATATATATATCCAGTGATGGGCAGTATCTAGATACATGTATCGCCGATACGTATCGATCGATACTTTTGTATCGGTATCGGTATCGCTTTAGCTACTTGACAAAAGTATCGATTTATCGGTATCGCTAAGGTCAATTTTCTTAAATGTATCGAAAAAAATCGATACTTCGATACATCGATACATTAGTAACAATTTTTAAATATTTAAATAGATGTTATAATATGACACTACTGAGTTATATTTATGAATATACATAAATAATAATATTATTAAATATTTATTTAATGACAGTACTACTCTACTGGTCACGTCACACAGTACGGCGCAACATTTAAACACGTTTGTACTTGTGTTATTGAGATTAATTAACCATAATATAGAAACGCTCATAATATAGAAACGCTCATATAATATAGAAACGCTCATTGGTGTTGCAACACTGTAGAGAAGAAGCTAGAGCGTTTCCATTCGGAGGCATTGCGTCATTGTCAGCCACTTCTCAATGCAGTCACAGTAGGGTTCACTAAGCGGTTTGAAAAGTTTCTGTGCCTTGATGCGTCGCATGAGTGTAAAGCAGCAATACTGGCATCGTCTTCAAATCCTCTGTTCAAGTTAAAGTGGATGACAATAAAAGGCAAATTTAATACTAACATTGTCAAAAAGAGGGTTCAAGAAATGTTGGTTAATGCTGTTAAGAGCCTCAGCGAGCAGACCCCCAGCAACAACTAAGTGATGCTGCATCTGACGGAAGTGCAGATGATTTCTTCTGTTATGAGTCTGCTTCCACTAATGTCTCTGCAACCCAAGATTCCACTGAGATGGAAGTTTTACAGTATCTGGGTGACGGAAGTCATTCCTCCAATCTCTGAGGCAGTACCCAGGAATTCTACGGGTCTTCCTGAAGTATAACACACCACTACCATCCTCTGCTCCTGTAGAACGGTTGTTTAGTTTGGCTGGTCACATTCACGCTCCAAAAAGGAATAGACTGTCTGACCAGATGTTTAGCCAGCTGGTATTTTGAAGGGTAATAGTAATTACTTTTAATTGTTAGTGTAATATTTTCAGTCATTCATGTATCCTACAAAATTAAAACATACTTTCATTAAATAAAGCAATTGTTTTTATTTACATCTATAAAACCCATTAAAATGTCGTTGATTTTACTTACAGTGCGTACAAATTACTAGTATAAACAATAATATCTAATACCTACATATTAAATTAATAATTATAAAAATGTACCGGCGATACATGTATCGGCGATGCATGTATCGGTATCGGTATCGCTTAAGACATCTAGAAAGTATCGGCGTATCGGTATCGCCTAAGACGTTCATGTATCGATGTATCGGTATCGCTTTAGCGATTTTCATGTATCGATGCTCATCACTGTATATACACCATGGGGTTGAAGCCTGGCCTTCGTCTTCGAAGCCGAAGCCGAAGCCGAACCTTATAGAACCGGGACCGGAAGACGAGTTCCGTAGTTAACCTGTTCTAAATTAATATAAATTAACTATTTTTGGTTATAAGTATTACTAATAAACAAAAATATTAAAATAGCTAAATAAAAAATAACCCTCTCAAACTATACAAATAACCAGGTCTCGAAGCCGAAGCCGAAGCCTACAAAGCCGGCTTCAGCCCCATGTCTGAATATATATATATATATATATATATACTCGATCTTTAAGTGAAATAAAAATTGACCAATGTGAAAACTCAGCTTATTGAAAATGTTCTCTAAAACTTTTTCAAAATACAATAATTTCAAAGTTTGAACGATGATTGTAATTTCATGTTAAAAATTTGAGGTAAAAACATTATTCTCCTCACACACACACCACACACACACGAAAGGAGGAGTAGGAAAGACTATCATTCAACTTCTGTGTTTACTTTCAGTTTATATCGAATTTGATTAATTGCTTTACTCATAAGTCATTATATTAATTTATTAAAGAACCTCTGAACTAAAGGGGTGTAATTAAGTCCACTCATGGCAGATGAGACATATTGGCTGCTTATAAACCTAAGTGCTTAACTTAACCCAATACACACAGACCGAGAAATAACATTAAAATATTCTAAAGAAACTAATTGAAGTTGTATGTTCATTTGAGGAACTTCTAGTCTTGAGCAAATGCAAAACAGTGTCGAATGTTTAAAAGAGATTCAAAGTGTAGCAACATGAATGTTGTGGACGAGTATCTTCTAAGAATTTATTTACCCTTTTGAAGCTCTTCCTCGTCTTTTTTACTAAACACCTGTGAATAATTTGTATTTATTAAATTTCTTTCACTCTTTGAATTATATTTGATTTTTCTCTGTCATACCTCCATTTCATCAGCAAGTATTGAAAGTATTGACAGTATTGATAGCGGAAGGACGTTCATTGGTTATGTATTATAAAAATATGTCACACAACTAAAATTCTTAATTCTTTTTCCGACTTCGTTTTCAAATAGCAAAACTTGTTTGTGTATTCTGTGTAAAAACACGACTGAGCCGCGTTGCTTTGTTGTTACGCCGTAAACAATTCAATGAAGCCCGGGATATATTATTGTACCTGAAGTACCCAATTGTACTTTAAAGTTCAATCATGGCTCTTCTTTGATCAGAATTGGTCGAGTGACGTACTTTTTTGTACTACATTAAATTGCGTACAATATGCAGATCATACTACACTTACTTCTTCCCATCATAATTTCTAAAATCTGATAAGTTAAACGAACAGGCAATTAGAAACATGTATAAATGAATGTGTGCTAATAAACTTTCGCTAAAGAAAGTCATGTTATATGATTACGAGCTGTTAGGCCCAGTACTTGCTTGGGGTAGGCTGAGTGTATTAAATTTTAATTATTCAAATCGTTTTTTATGTTTCGTCGTATCCCCCAGTAATTGGAGGTGCCTGCGGTCCCCCAATTACTGTCGATTCAATTATTTGGTCAATAAAACTATAGAAAAGAACGCAGCCATGAAAATCTTAAGCGTCACAAATCTTGACACAATGTGAAGCTCAAGATTTTCATAGCTGCGTTCTTTTCTATAGTTTTATTGCGGTGCTGGGGCCTTCGAGCACAGTAATTACAACTCTAGGGATGTATATTCTTTTATATAGTTTTATTGACCAAATAATTGAACCGACAGTAATTACAGAACCGCAGGCCCCCAATTTCTGTCCTTGTTAACCAACTTAACCTGACCAAATCCAAAATCATTCCCTCAACTTTTTTCCTTCTTATCCTACTTTTAAAAACCAACCAACCAACCAACCAACCAACCAAACAAACAAATAAATATAGGAAATACAACTATTGGAAAGATAAGTGAAGTTAAAGTGCTTGGCATTAATTTAGGCGAAAAACTAAATTTCAAAAGTCATACATAATATATCAGATCGAAAATACCAAGATTTCTATCCATATTACTTAAACTGAACTTTAAAAATCTCTTCCTCAAAGTGCACGTCTTACCCTGTATTATTCCTTCATCCATCCACATTTTTTGTATTGCATTTCAACACAGGGTAGCCCAAATAAATATATAAAACATCCTTTGGAAGTTATTCGTAAAATATGTCTGCGAATCTTTTGAAATAATGTTACCAGACAAAGTTACAATTTCCCAGTGTTTAAAGATCTAAATATTTTAAAATTAAATGACTTATACAAATTCAGTGTTGCTGCCAGCATGTTCAAAGTTATTAATAAAAACCAACATACATCACCCATTCAAAGAGCAATCACGCCCCCCCCCCGTACTATCAAATTCATCATTATTATAACATTAGACTCCCCAGAGAGTTTATACACAAATCAAACTATACAATGGAAACTGCAGGAAATGCATTCACTTTCAAAGGAGCGGATGTATGGAATGCAATTCCCATAAATATCAGACAGGTTTCATCACTAAATGTATTTCGCAAATCACTGAAGAACATTCATTAGCTCCTACTGATGTATAAGTTCACCAATGCCATTCTTACCATAGTAATTAAGTTCACACTTTATAAATAACTATTTAAAATAGTCTTATTTCATTGAGCACTTTCAATATCATAATTTACCCTTTTTCCACTAAGCATCATTTAGCTTCTACTAAATATATGGTTGATAATTTTATATAAAACTGTGTAAAATTATCAAACACTATTTTTGTAAATTTTTACTTTTTGTTTACTATTGTATTATTATTATTATTACTACAGTAGTACAGTTCCCGTCGCTTCGCTGACGGTTAGACAGGCTAAACTACAAAAAAAGAACCCAGCCGTGAAAATTTTGAGCTTCACATTGTGTCAACATTTCTGAATCTGGTATCTCCCAAAACCTCCTCACCCCCATTCATGCAACTTGGGGGCTAACCCCCCCCCCATTACCCCCACCCCTCCCCATTACCCCACCCCCACCCTTCCCCCAAATAATAATAAGAGCTGGGCACTTGCGGCATATTTTGCGGTACTGCGGTACTGCGGTACTACCAAACTACCAAACCGGGACCGCATAACGCAGTACCGCAAAGGATCGCTGAAAGTACCGCAGTACCACTACCGCATTCAAATTTCCGCGTACCGGTTTGGTACCGGTTTGGTAGTTTGGTAGTACCGCAGTACCGCAGTACCGCAAAATATGCCGCAAGTGCCCAGCTCTGCATGATGATGATGATATCACGCAGAGCTGGGCATTTGCGGCATATTTTGCGGTACTGCGGTACTGCGGTACTTCCAAACTACCAAACCGGCACCAAACCGGTACGCGGAAATTTGAATGCGGTAGCGGTACTGCGGTACTTTCAGCGATCCTTTGCGGTACTGCGTTATGCGGTTCCAGTTTGCGGTTTGCGGTAGTACCGCAGTACCGCAGTACCGCAAAATATGCCGCAAATGCCCAGCTCTGGATATCAGATATCTAAACTGTAAAGAAAAATATCGAAAAATATCGTAAAACTTTATTTAAGTTTTCTGTTTTTCTGAATAAAGACTTGTTTTTTTTTAAGATAAAAACTTCTACCGAAAGGGGATTCACTACTCCCCCTTATAGCCAACCACTTTTATAAAAAGAGGGTACGCGGAACCTTTTCGGGCACCTTAGTATTTGTGGTTGAAGCGACGAGGTTTCTCACCAACGGGGCATAATTCCAAGTTCTATACCTTGGTCAGAGACCTTGTGGCAACGGATCTGTTTCAATTATCCTGGTCAGAGATTCACTTCACTTAAATTTATCAGTATAGACACTTAGGCCGGCCGCACACAGGATCGTCTTGCGACCGTCAACGATTCGCGTCGCGGTCGCTGTAGTGTGCGGGGCTACCATTCTGTCAATGTAAAATTACACGCGACTTGAGTCATCACGACCCAAGTCGTCAGTTGTGAGTCGCAAGATAATCCTGTGTGCGGCCGGCCTTACAGTATTTTTCGAGCATGATGACTAGAAACAAAATATACTTGGTTTGAAAGTTGTTCTTCTTTATGTTTGTCCCTTCTTTATGTCTCTTCTTCTTGTCCCTTCTTCTTCTTGTCCCCTTCTTCTATATGTCCCTTCTTCTTTTTGTTTCTTCTTCTTTTTGTCCCTTCTTCTTCTTCTTGTCCCTTCTTCTTGCCCCTTCTACTGTTCAACGAATTACGTAGTTACAAAAGATAAACTTATGTTCAGAATGATGTTTTGGACAAAGAAATTACGGAAAAGGAGCCCAAAGTATTAATAAAAATTTGTCCCACTCTGTAGCTACATTTCTTACACACTAACTGCTTTCTCGAAGAAGGATTTGAGGCAATCCCTTAAAAAGACGCTGACGGCGCTTATGCTCAATGTTAGATACTAATTACATAAATTTACTTATAAAGAGGGCGCCCGGTAGCTCAGTGGTTACAGTGTTGGCTCTGAAAGGAGATAAAATCTGATTCGCACCCACCTGCTGGCTCATGGGTTGGGTTGGATTAGCCGCTTACCCTGTCATTACCCAGGTTAAAGGTGACCCTTGGCGAACACTCACACCCACATCGTGAGGAAATGAGCTTCCTAGCTGTTACTTTTTTTTCACTTATAAAGATCGTTAGAGATAATTTAACAATTTTTATAGTAAACCAATTATTCCGCTGATTTAAGTAAATGAACCAATAATGAGGAAAATATTGATGAAATTCGCGCAGAATCGATAATTTGAATGTAAGTATAATTTGGAAAATGACTAATTCGATTTTCGGTCATGAAAAATTCGCATGAAATAAACTTATCAGTTCGTTAAAGAGATCTCTAAAATGAATTTGGTAAATAATTTAGTACGTCCACTACTGCCAAGACAATACAAGTTCGTACATACGATATGATTCAAAGTTAAATTTTTATTTAAAGGACGAACAAGATATTTAATAAGTAGTGAAAACTTTTATGCAAACAATAGAGGGCGCAGAAGAAGTTTTGGGGAATTACACTAAATGTTCTTGAAGCGAAGTAAGGGATGAAATGTTTTTAAACGATCTCTTTCGTGCAGCTTTTCCTCCAAAATAAACGATCTCTCTCTCCTCTCTCTCTCTCTCTCTCTCTCTCTCCTATATATATGCGGCTTGGAGGTGTAGTGATTAGCATCAGTGACTACAAATCCATCGGCCTCGGCTTTGATTCACGGCGAGGGCATGTGGCGTTCAACCCGCCCAGCTGTTCATCTTTCCATACAAAACCAATTAATTAAGACGTTCGGCTGCTGATCGGAAGGCATGAGATAGAGTCTGGCGAGAACTTTGTTATTTCTGACCTCCTTGGTAAGTCGGGGGTTCGAACTCCACGTTAAACTGTAGGTTTAATAATGTCCGAATAAGCTTCACCTTCGTCAGAATGAACAATTCGGACGGAAGTAAAACTAATTTTTTTTTAAGTAGAACTATATATTGAGCAACTGAATCGATGGAAGAAAATATAAGGGCCGTTTAAGGGCATATATAAGGTGGGAGAAAAGTCTTTAAGGATTTTATGCATACAAATATCGTAGGCTATTTCTTATAATAAGTGTGAAGAAAATTTGCGTTTATTTCAAGAAAACTATAATAAACCACCACCAAATGCAACCACTCTTCGATGCTGGAAGCTCAAACTTTTGGAAACAGAGAGCCTGGTAAAAGATCGTCCGAGGAGCGGAAGGTCAGTAATGGCGACCGTAGACAACAACAAAGAAAATGTCCTCGCCGGTTTTCAAGTCGATCGAACAACTTCAACGAGAAAAGTCGCAAAGGAATTGGGTATTTCCAAATTTCCAGTAGCAAAAATATTGAAATCACAGGGATACGACGATGACAAACCCACTTACTTTCACCTCATATACGACGATGATTCTGAAAGACGGTTGCAGTTTGCTAAAACAATGAGACAGACGTTCAACAGTGATCCAGATTTCGTTTGAAAGATCAGATTTTCAGATGAATGTGTCTTCGGTTTAACGAGTAAAGGAAACAAAACATAACGTTCACTACTGGGCACAAAAAAGTCGCAAAATACGATTGAGTAAACCCGTTAAAACGGCTACACTATAACAGTTTGGGCGTGCATTGGTTATTCAGGACTCGTTTCCTTTGACATATCGAGAGATACGATGGATGGAAAACGTTATTGCCAGATATTGAGAGGCAAAGTTTTGCCACAGTTTACAAATGGCGTTGACAGGAATTGGCTTTAACATGATGGAGCGCCGCCACATTACTCTGCAGTCGCCCGTGAGATTCTGGATATGAACCTTAAAGGAAGGTGTCTTGAGTGGCGAGGTCCCATCGAGTGGTTAGCCAAATCACATGATTTAACCCCATGTGATTTCTGGCTTTGGGCTTATTTGCGTAACAAACTCTACACTCCAGGTTTCATCTATCCAAATGTGAGTGCCCTTGGCCGCAGAGTAGATGAACAACTAAAAAGGATCCCACTCAAATATGTTCAGAAGAACAATGAAGAGTTTCACAGAGAGAATCCACAAATGTATCATAACGGATGGAGAACTCTTTGAAGATTAAATTACAATTTAACAAAATATTTGTCTGAATAAAATTCTTATAGACTTTTTGTTTGATTTGTTTCATCATTTGAACACTTATCGGTATAATGTTGTTAACTAAATAGTTCTATGTATAAAATCCTTAAAGACTATTCTCCCACCCTGTAGATTATGTATCATACTTCTTTTGACGCTTTTCATCAAGACTTTAAAATTTTTAAAGACCTTATAAACAATGGTTTACCATCGAAAAGCATATTAGAAAATTCCCTTCCTCAAAAAAATACAGTCCATTGCTTGCTTGTTATACAATGCTCAAGGAGAAATTTTACTTTACCCTCCCTTACTTCGGCCTCCAGCTCGAGAAACTCAAGAAGGAACTAAAATAAATACTAACATCATTTTACTCTCAGGTTGAGTTCAAAATAGTACTAAACAATCCGACTACAATTGGGTCACTGTTTAAATTTAAAAACCAACCAGCTGCAGGTATGCGGTCATTCATTAGCTATATACAGGGTAGCCACAAAGTCCCTTTGCATAAAAAAAAAACGGCAACATACAGATATGCTGTAATTTCACCGCAAAGGGATTTTGTGCCACTCTGTAATTCAGTTGTGCGTGTAAACAAGCGTCGTACCTGGGTTTACCCAAGTGCACGCTTCACTCACGTTTCTCAAAACACACTGGACGGTCCGGTCCGTTCGCACAAACTAGCTTCTGTGCAGACCCGATCCGTCCCATATAAGCGATCATGTGTTACAGTGTGATGGAACTTTTACCATGGACAGTATTAAAGATTAATTTCCGTGAGTGACACTTCAGCTTTATATATTTTAGAATATTTGTACATTAAACGTTTAAACCTCCATTAAATGGTAATAGTTTATCTGCGTCACTTCCTATTGTAAATTAATTGTGTCCTTGTAAATTTTAATATTAATTTTAACTTATTCATTTTACAGTTAATTTTGTGCACTGATGATGAAAACATGATCCGAAAAAGTTTGCGAGTATAATAAATTAAAAGATGAGCCCCTTCACTTCAGCAATGATCTTCATGTGTATATATATATATATATATATATATATATATACACAGGTTCTGATCAAATGAACTAAACAAAGTGAAATCATCTTTCCCGTATGAGACAGTTGAATGACAGCAAAAAATAATTAAATAACGAAATAAATAAATAAATCACGCCATTTGACGTTAAAAGAAGTGGACACATTTCCTGCCTTCGTTTTGGGTTTTTGTATATTTAATATACTGTGGGAATATTATATTCATTTGTGTGAGTTTTGTGATTATGTAAACTGAAGTTCATCGGTTCAAATCAGTGGTTTCCAATGTTTTTAAGGCCAACGTCCCCTTGTGTCCATCAATATTTGCTGGTGCCCCCTCATAAAGATAATAATATTAGAGGATAAGTGATAAGTGATTTATTAATAGTATGTGACAATTTTACAGTTTCCTAGCGTCCCCTTAGTAATTCTTAAACGCCCACTGGGGCAGCGGTGGCGCCCACGTTGGGTACCACTAGTTTAACTGATCAAATAACAAATTTTTAGCAGTTTAATGTAAAAACCAGCAGTGATTTCCCTCAAGAATGTAACTTATACGTACATCATCTTCCTTAAAATTAAGAAATAATTTTAGAGTTTAGAAAAAATGTGAACTTAACACATTAAATGTTTTAATTATTGGTTAAATTAAAGCCGGACCATTTTAAAGTTTGCAAATGCAGGAAGTCAGTTCAGTGGAAGAACAGACGTCTCATCATACCATTTTCATTTAAAAAATAGTTCCACCGTTTGGGGGTTCAGATTTACGCTACAGATCACCCCTTTTTTCCCACGTTTTTAAGCGTTGGATAGCTCGACTCTGATAGATTTTTCTGGGCAAAGAACGTGCCAGTAAGACCTCCATAACTTATTGTCCACCACTCATTTTGATCTTAATCAGTTCTATTTGTTTTAAGAAAAACTTTTCTTTTTCTAAAATACAAGTTCTACGAGTATAATTTCAATCTTTCAAATGTTCCGTGCAATGATTCCTCATTTCAAGAAGGTCAAGCTTGTCGCCCCTCCTCTCAAAGTGATAAATAATTCAGCTTCAGACCAAATTATTTTTTGCTATCTTTAACAGTGTAACAACCCTTCGTCAAAGTGTGCTGAAAAGACGTGTTCAGATTTATCAACTATATATAGCCATTATAGCCTCTTAGGAGGTTGATCTATAAGATGAAGGATTAGGAATATCGATTAACCCTTACGTTAGAGAGTTCGACAGGAAACGAATGAGAATATGTAGAAAGTCTAGTACTGCATTATCTCCTTAAAGGAGGAGGCATGCAGTTAGAGAGTTCAGAAAAGCAATGTCTGTTATAATAGCGATAGTAAAGAGAGCGCGGGTCTGATGATGGCCTCACATAGGCCACCAGCTGACTTGGCCTACAGTGTTTTTATTTCATCGTGCTAAGTTACTTTGTTACATAGTCTACAAGCGCGCAACAAACTCTCAGCCTAACCGTATAGGCTCTCTGAAGTGTTTTCATACCGTTAAATCGAACTTACGTATTTACGACCGCAAGAAGGCCCATTTATTGTTGTGCATTAAATATCGTATATTTTGTTACCTTAATTTTGTTTCTTATCATAGTTGTATCTTGTATTATTTATTTCTTAACCTACATAGAATCATTTATTATTGTTAATAATAATTAATTTATAATATTGCACAATACCATACAAATAATTGTTAATCGCCGTAAACAAATAATTCATTTATTTTTCCAAATTAAACTAAAACTACAAAGTCATTTCTGTCTCTTTTATTAAATATTGTTTATTTGGTCGAAAGACCAAATTGGTGACCCCGCAAACCCACAAATTCAGTGTCTTCACTTCGGTTAGAGGCAAACGGTGTTACCAACTGCGCTACGGGCGTCATCTAAGATGTCCTTATGATTAAAATGACTCTTTCAGGGAATGACTTTTAGATTCTGTAACTTTATTCTTCCCTATTTTCATTTAACTTTTCAAATCCACGAAATAGTTTATTTTTAAAATAAAAATCATTAAAATTCATGAAAGTCAAAGAAAGTTTCAAACCGAAATTAAAATGAAGAAAGTTTACTTAATACTTTAGTTTTCTCTAATTCTAAAAGGAAATAACTGTCATATAATGAGTGATATTTTGATTTTTAAATAAGAAGTTGCCAAAATAATATTTTGTTTTAAGGTGCCAGTATTATATATATATATATATATATATATACACAGCATATATAGGACGAACAAACACTAACTGATATGCTTGAACGAGGGTTGAACGAGGGAAGAAGTGAAATTGTAGGAAATAAAGGGGAAATACCATTGTCTGAAAGAGAAAATCCGAAATCAGTTGCAGGAACCCTTCCTCACTCCCTACCTTTGAAATCTGGTCAATGTTTATTGAGAATTTCAAAACTAATTTTTACAACACTCGCAAAGAAGTTAAAATAAACTGTGAAACGATGGATTTTTAACACGATCAAATTAAAATTTATAACGTTTATTGCTATTTAATTTTCCTTCAAAAAAAAAAAAAGCCTGTTCCCAACTGATAAGTATCTTGCTTTGAGAAACATTAACGGGTTGGAAATGTTTTTTGAACGTTGAAAAACTTCAATGAAATAATTTATGTTCCATCGATCTCACTTTGAGAGTTCATTGAACGCACTATTGACTCTTTTGATGAATATGTTTTTTTAGTTTTTATAAAATATTGTTGTCATTGAAGCGAATTTCTACCCGACTTAAATTGAAATTTTCACACACTCTTAATTCCGGATCATTGAATCAAATAATTCTAAAGTTCTAATCAGATGATTCATTATAAGAACCCTCTTTACGCATTAATAGATAATAATTACCTCTGACGGAAGAGAATGGATTAAACGTATTTCTTTGAATGAAAACGTTGATTTCAATAAACAAAAATGGGGTTAAGACTCAAATCCAGACTTCAAAAGGAAAGGAAAATTCTTTAATGAAGTAGGAATTAGCTTTTCAGACATTTCTCTCTCGATCTTTTACGTCTCTTCATAACAGTAAAGCATTTGACTCAGTATTTAATTGACGTTAAAGAAAGGCACAAATGTCTAAAGACAATACGAAACGTGTGTACATAATTTCACACAAAAGAGAAAATAAACTTGTTTTCTTTCACAGACTTATTCTGGGTTGTAGCTGTTTGTATTATAATTTAGTTTTACATCATTTGTATGTGTGTGTATATATATGCAGTCTGGGTGCCATTTTAAAAGAGGAAATACCATCATATAATAATGTTTGAAATAATGAAGCTGAATATAAGAGAGATTTAAATGTAAAATTGAGGGAAATATTTAAAGATACATTTCATCATATTGTCTGGAGAGAAAAATCATCCATGCTTCAAAGATGCAACTACAGTGTAAATTGTGCGAGCTAAAATGAGTTCTGCAACGTAGGACTTTTCAGATTTAATTATTCCAAAAAGATTTTATCATATTCTGGTTTCCTGTTCCTCATATTTGAGATTACATTATTCTTGGAAACAGCTTGAAATACTATTTACATTTTGTATATTAAAGAAGAAAAGCTAAAACCGGATTACAGATTTGTATAATATTAGTTTTACTATTAAGAATCGTAAGTCCATTTACTATTTTTAATTGATATTTCTTTCGTATTTTAACATACACGATTCGCACTCACTGCCTGAACATTAATTATTATGCAAATTGCATTAATAGTCTTTCTCGGAGTCCTTGGTCACGCCATGTTTATTATTCTTCATTCGTTCTTTTTATTCTTTGAAGTAATTAAGGGTTATTATGATTAACTGAATATTGTATTTTCTACCATGTTAAGAAAACAGTTGGTGTTTGAGAAGGGCAAATGATGTCTTTCTCCTCAGTAAGTCTCACTGAGTTATACCACAAGAGGATATTATTGATGTTCGATAACTTGTTACGAATGTAGCAACGTGTGAAATTATTTCATTTTTACTTATAAAATGCAAACTTAAGTCTAATAATTTAATTAAAAAGTATTTACAATTCCTTTAATTTGGTTTTTAATTTAACTTTGTAACCATAGATCACGGCATATCATGTAAGAGTCACATGAACGTTATCCTTGCGTCTCCTTATGTAATATCGCATCTTATTAACAAACAAACAAACAAACAAACCTTTAGTCAGAAAAAGAATACAACTTACATAAATTTTTACAATATTTTCCAATATTTTTTCTGTACATTTTTTATATTTGATATGACGTTAAAATATCCAAAGTATTCTAATCCCAATATGCCGTTAAAAGCATGGAAGCATTTTAGGCAAAACTAATGGGATTCAGTTTATTTATTACATAAAAGAAGTGAAACTGACAGGTAATAGTAATAGTAATAACAAATGTATATAATAATAATAATAATAATAATATTAATAATTAACAAAAGGTAAACATTTAAAAAAGTAGTTTGATTACTTTACACATTTTTAAATAAAATGATCAGTTGTATATTTATTTATTTAATAGAAAGTATGATTCTTTTTTTGAGGATAAGTTATAAAATTAAATGTGATTGATGAAATTAGCCTATTTTAGATAGTTAATTATAAAATGGGAACTTAATTACTGCGGTAATAATGGCAGTAATAAACTTATACATCAGTAGTTGCTAATGAAAAACTTCGTTAGTGATTGCAAAATACATTTAGTGATGAAGCCTTCTCTAATGTTCAAAGCGCTAAATATTTTAAAACTAAATAACTTATACAAGTTCAGTGTTGCTGTCAATATGTTCAAAGTTATCAATAAAAATCAATATACATCACCCATTCAAGAAGCAATCACCCAATTATGACACTAGACTACCCAGATATTTTACACGCAAACCAAATTATACAATGAAAACTACGGGAAATTCACTCTCTTTCAAAGGAGCAGATATATGGAATTCACTTCCCCAAAATATCAGACAGTCTTCATCATTAAATGTATTTCGCAAATCACTAAAAAAGTACCTCATAGCTCCTACTGATGTATAAGTTCACTACTGTCATTTTTTCCCACAGTAATTAAGTACCCATTTGATAAGTAACTAGCTAAAATATGCTAATTTCATGAAATACGTTTAATTTAACAATTCATCCCCAACTATTTTTTTTTACCATTAAGCATCATTTATTTTCTACTAAATATACAATCGATCATTTTATTAAAAATTGTGTAAAATAATGAAACACTACTTTTGTACATTTTTACTTTGTATTTATTATTATTATTAGCATAATAATGATTAGGAAAGTAGGTAGCACTCCCAAAACGGTTCTTCGATCCATGTATTTCACTATGGTGTACCCACACCTACAATACTGCATTAGTGTTTACGTAAGCACACGGCAATATTCGCTACAGCCATTGGTGGTAATGCAAAGAATAATAATTAGGAGAATCTACAGGGTGATTCAAAAGTCAGGTTACATAGGGATATACTGTATTATGTAATGATACAGGGGAATAGTCACATCACATGTGTGATATGGCCACCGTTAACGGCAATGCACTTGAGCAGCCAGCTAGGAATATCACATCAATGCAACCTGACTTTTGAATCACCCTGTATAATTCGAACAAACATAATGAAAGTACAAATCAAACGTTCCACGAGTTAAAAATTCTCAAACTAGTAAAAATCTACAAACTAAACATTGCTTCATATAATATATGTATTAAATCGTTCATAATACTGCATCAGAAATCATCCAAAACAAAATATTAACTTTCCAAACACAACACCGCTTTTATACAAGACAATAAAAAACATTAGAAAACAAAATTACACTCCACATTGTGCCACTTGATCTTTATTCTCCACGGGACCAAGCCTTTGAAACACAATTGATCGAGAGATAAAACAATCTAAAACATAAAAAATTTTCATAAGAAAATTGAAAGGCAAATTCATCAAATCATACAAGTCATAATGGTGTATCCCCTGTCTTATTTCCATAACAAAATTTAAATTATATTCTTATATATGTATGTATACAGAGCCGCATTAAGAAATCTAGCCCTGGGCTCTCTAAAGGCCCACTTATGTTAAAATAGATCCGAATTTTAATCAAATTATTAAAATTACATTCATAGAATGTATTGTGATGGAAATGTAATATTCATAAATGTAGCTATTTGTTTTGATACAAGCAAAAAATACAAGCATTGAAAATTTCGAATTTTTAGAATTGCACAGTTATGCAAATATCCGAAAAATTTCGACACTTTCGTCAATTATTTTCCACGTATAAATTATAACTAAAAGTAAACAAATAACTGTCTAAATACTGACTAATTCTTAAGCTTTATTTTAAATTTTTATCGTATTCTATATAATAATTACATATATAACATAATATATGACCACTCAAAATCACTGAATTAAAAGGCACAAAATCAGCCGCTCCTTCCAACATGGCAACTAACTAGTAATTGGTAAACAGTATTGCCAACATTGGCTCGCCAAAAATCCTGAGATTTTATCCCAAGGTAAGACAAAGAATATCAGTGTTGACACACACACACACACACACACACACATATATATATACATATATACACACATATATATGAAAATTATTTCACGAAAGTAACACGCGAATAATATTTATGATGAAAATAACTACGAAGGAAAAAGGAAACACAGAATGGTGCTCAAGCGCTTTCGTCTAATGACATCCTCAGGAACACTGAAATAAATAACAAGTTCGAGACTATACATAGGTCACAAAAAAATTAAATAAAAAAATATAAATTGTAGGAGGCGCATACAAATTTATAAGGAAAAGCTACCAGTTTTTTAGCACTTTGCCCCTCTTGTCTAAATCCGTTCTGAACGAATTCAGAACAACAGGATCAAGCGAAAAAAGACCCTGGCTAATGTTAAAATTATTTGTAAGTTGAATAATGGTAGACTCAAGAATATTTCTATTAATAATGTTGCTTGAGTGAAACAAAATTGAAGCATTATTCCCATCAATACAGTGGGATAACTCTGACAAATGGACGAAAAGGGCATCAATATTCCGTTAGAACGGGACAGTCGTCCAGTGCCCTTTTCGTCCATTTATCAGAGTTATCCCACTGTATTGATTGGATATATTTCAATATTAGTCAGGGCCTTTTTTCGCTTGATCCTGTTGTTTTGAATTCGTTCAGAACGGATTTAGACAAGAGGGGCAAAGTGCTAAAACTCTGGTAGCTTTTCCTTATAAATTTGTATGCGCCTCCTAAAATTTATATTTTTCTATTTAATTTTTTTTGTGACCTACTGTATATATAGTCTCGAACTTGTTATTTATTTCAGTGTTCCTGAGGATGTCATTAGACGAAAGCGCTTGAGGACCATTCTGTGGTTCCTTTTTTCTTCGTGGTTATTTTCATCATATACACACACACCTTTGGTTAGCTTCCGCCCGAATTGTTCATTCTGACGAAGGTCAAACTTTTCACTCCACCTTAGACCTACATTTTTTAAATTGGAATCCAAACCACGCCCCATCAGCAGCCCAGCGTCTTAACCACTAGGCCACCCAGGGTACCCATTTACCTACCAACCACTTTCTTTATTGTGTGGAAGGATGAACAGCTGGGTTTTGCTGCGTGCCGGCTGCCGTCACCGGGTCTCGAACACGGGGCCGATGGATTCGTAGTCAGCGACGCTAACGACTACACCACCGAGGCGCATCCGCATATATATATATATATGTGTGTGTGTGTGTGTGTGTGTGTGTGTGTGTGTGTGTGTGTGTATTTTAATATATTCCTATATACTCTTATTTTTATAATAACAAATTAATCTATATTTCTACATAAAATAATAATAATAATAATAAATAGTAAAATATAAGCAAGATACATCTTTAATTATTAATAATTATAGATTACACTTTTAATTATATATTATTCAATATTTAATTATGTTTTAAAATCTATTACCTCAATAAATACGAAAGTATAATCTTAGCTGAACACCTACATTACATGTAATTATGTATAGTTATGTGAAGGTGTAATTTTAGCTGAATATCAGCGCTGTGTGTATTTATCTATTTAACACGTCTGTTTAATATGATACGACTCAGAATGGTAAAAGTTATCTCAGGAGGGGGCAGGGACAATTCGACGTGGCCGACTCGATGCGACCCGACTCGATGTGGCCGACTCGATGTGGCCGACTCGATGTCAGGACAACTCGATGTCAAGCCAAGTCGATGCCAGGCCAAGTCGATTTCATTTCTTTTATATTTAATGTAGGTTAACTGAATGCCCGGTTAGGTCAACTGTACGCCCTTGACGATTGGTTAGGTTAAGTTGTGATATTTTCGTTAAAACTAACGAAACTATCCCTTAGGGATATCACATCGAGTTGTCCTGACATCGAGTCGGCCACATCGAGTTGGGTCGCATCGAGTCGGCCACATCGAATCGTACCCAACCCCTCAGGAGACTATTCTGAGTTGTATCACATTAAAGAGACGTGTTAAGTGGCTCGAAAATGGACGCCCAAAGTTGCCGGTTGAGGTTTAAATTTTGGATTTTGGCTAAAAATACAATAGTTACCCTTTTTTTTTTATGTGAAGTCAATTCGACGCAAAAGCGTCTTGCGTATATGGAGTGTCTGAATTTAGCTGGCTAGGTTGGTTTTAAACCCTAGATCCTCTCCCAAAGCTGGGTCTTATCTGCTTAGTAGATAGCAGGTGAGGGAAGCTATATTTTGGGGTCTCTTTGCTACTGACCCATTATGGAAAATAATAGAAAAACTACTCCCTAATCTGATCTCATTGGGACCCTTTAACCATTCATACAACTGTGGAAAGTAGGAAAGGAATAATGTTTCGTGTTCCCAAACTAAAGGCTCTAGAGGAAACATTCTTACCCTGAAGGAAAATAACTTTGTTGTCAGAGGGCCAAGACTATTCATCCCGCTGCCCAAAGCACTTCGGAACACGAAGGATGTCGAGGTGGAAATTTTCAAAAGAATACCAGATACCTGGTTCAGAATTCTAGATGAGTTGGATGTACCCGGCTATGTGAAGTGGAGAACCCAGGAAATCAACTCCCTCCTTCACCAGACCAACTCGAGAGGTGGGGCAACGGGGAACAAGTGCAAAGTTGAAAGGTATTTTACTAATAAAGCGTACTGGACCGATTCGAGACCCTGTGATGATCTTTTTATATTCCAGTTTACTTCGTTATTTTTAATAATAAAATACTGTATGATGTTCATATTTATGGAACTTGCACTATTTTCCCCATCTATTTCAGATACAAGGTTTTTTTTTCACAGTGATCTTCAGTTCGATAAATTCTACCAAATGGCCCTTCGAAGTTGGAGTGCCGTCAAACTTCCATTGTATTCAATTCCGTTCGATTTTGCCTCACGTGGAGGTGAGTGTGCTCCCAGGATCAAACCAGCGCCACACCGCTAGGAGACCGCCACCGTAACCACTAAGCTATCGGGCGCCCAAAGATAATCACTAACTTTTGATATGTGAAAGGTAGTTTATCTATCTTCATATCTCTTCGAACTATTTGTCATCTCAAAATTTATTCTATTTTAAACCTTTATATTTTAATTTTATTCCATAAATCCAATTGGCGAAATCGGGTAAGTTTATCTTTCTTTTGTGGTAAACATTGTAACTCTTTTTCTGAAGCTTTAAAGATAAACTCAACATAAAACAAAAACGAAACCAAATATTTTTATTCAAAAAAAGAATACAAATGAGTTTTACAATATTTTTCAATATTTTTCTGTATGTTTTAAGTATCTGATATGGCATTAATATATTCACAGCATCTAAATATCTGATATGGCATTAATATATTCACAGTATCTAAATATCTGATATAACATTAATATATTCACAGTATCTAAATATCTGATATGACCTTAATATATATGCGCAGTATCTAAATAACTGATATGGCATTAATATATTCACAGTATCCAAATATTTGATATGGCATTGATATATTCACAGTATCTAAATATCTGATATGACACTAATATATTCACAGTATCTAAATATCTAATATGACACTAATATATCCACAGTATCTAAATATCTGATATGCCATTAATGTATTCACAGTATCTAAATATCTGATATAGCATTAATACATTCACACTATCTAAATATATCTGATATGGCATTAATATATTCATAGTATCTAAATATCTGATATGGTATTAATATATTCACAGTAACTGAATATGTCGTTGGAAGTATAGAAGCTCTTTGGGCAAAATTAATGGAATTCTGTTTATTTATTACATTTATTACATAAGAAAGTGTTAAAAAATTTATTATGAGAAAATGGAATTTCTTAACACGATTGTTTTTAATGGAAAAACAAAATTATACATTCAACAAATATCATAAATTTTATATAGGAAAACGTTTTCTATTTATATATAAATATAGGAAAACGTTTACTAGTTATATATAAATATAGGAAAACGTTTTCTATTTATATATAAATATAGGAAAACGTTTACTATTTATATATAAATATAGGGGAACGTTTTCTATTTATATATAAATATATGAAAACATTTCCTGTTTCTATATAAATTATATAGGAAAACGTTTCGTATTTCTATATAAATTATATAGGAAAATGTTTCCTATTTCTATATAAATTATATAGGAAAATGTTTCCTATTTCTATATAAATTATATAGGAAAACGTTTCCTATTTCTATATAAATTATATAGGAAAACGTTTCCTATTTCTATATAAATTATATAGGAAAACGTTTCCTATTTCTATATAAATTATATAGGAAAATGTTTCCTATTTCTATATAAATTATATAGGAAAATGTTTCCTATTTCTATATAAATTATATAGGAAAATGTTTCCTATTTCTATATAAATTATATAGGAAAACGTTTCCTATTTCTATATAAATTATATAGGAAAACGTTTCCTATTTATATATAAATAGGAAATGTAAATATAGGAGAACGTTTCCTACTCGTATACAAATATAGGAAACGTTTAATATATATATAATATTTCAACTGCAAACAAACACAGTATAATTAATGTAAAGAACGACGTTGTGTAGAAGAGCGTCCGCACAAGATGAGGAGGGAGAACGAACAAATGAAAAATGAGGTACCACCCGGGAATCGAACCCGGGATCATTCGATTGCCGGTCAGATATGCTATCCACTACACCATGGACCTCGATCAATCTGACTGGCAATCGATGATCCCAGATTCGATTTCAGGGTGGTACCTCATTTTTCATTTGTTCGTTCTCCCTCCTCATCTTGTGCGGAACGCTCTTCTACACAAGCGTCGTTCTTTACATTAATTATACTGTGTGTTGTTTGCAGTTAAAATGTATATATGTACGGCAAGCGAAGGTGCCCCCTCAGGGCATTGGTTTCTGCTCGTATGTAGGAGAATTACGACTTCTGATTGATCGAGGTCCATGGTGTAGTGGATATCATATCTGACCGGCACTCGGATGATCCCGGGTTCGATTCCCGGGTGGTACCTCATTTTTCATTTGTTCGTTCTCCCTCCTCATCTTGTGCGGAACGCTCTTCTACACAAGCGCCGTTCTTTACATTATATATATATATATGCCCCTCTCAGGGCATTGGTTTCTGCCCTATGCAGGAGAATTTCGATTTATGATTGATCGAGGTCCGTAGTGTAATGGTAGCGCATCCAACCGGCAATTGGAAGGCCCTGGGTTCGATTCCCGGGCGGTTCGCCTCATTTTTCATTTATTCGTTATTTCTCTTCCCCGTGTGCAGAGACGCTCCTTATTTACGTCGTTTCTATTCATATATATGTATGTATATACAGGGTGTCCGAGAATTATCTGTACAATTTTTGGCTGTTATTAAAAGTCAACCATGAAGTGTAGAAATTCCAGTTTTGTCCCATTTTACAGAGAATCTCATTAAGTTTTTTCTGATACCACGTTTTGACAAGTTTTTTAGAAATGTACGGGTGACAGACATTGATGATTTAAAAGCAAGAATCACAGCTGCTATTGAGCGAATTGATGTGGATATGCTGCAGCGTACATGGCAACATTTGGAGTATCGATTGGATGTTTTGCGAATCACTAATGGTGCACATATCGAATGTTTGTAACAAAGTTACTTTAATAAAAGAAAGTTTTGAAAATACAGATTCTAAATAATCTTGTTTAAGAATTTTACGTGTGTTATCAAGAATTTTATTAAAAGATGAAATTGTACAGATAATGTTCGGACACACTGGAATTTCTAAAAAACTTGTCAAAACTTGGTATCAGAAAAAACTTAATGAGATTCTCTGTAAAATGGGACAACACTGGAATTTCTACACTTCATGGTTGACTTTTAATAACAGCCAAAAATTGTACAGATAATTCTCGGACACCCTGTATATATATATATATACAGGGTGGGCGGAAAGTAGCTCCCTATTTTGGATTGGTAAAAAAATACGTATATTATCCATTTATTTCAGAAGAAATAATATGAAAAGGTAGGCATACATGGTAGGTTTTCTCTAAAATTCAATGTGGGCTCCAACTCTTTCCACCAGCTTCTGGAGCCGCCCAGGAATGGCGTCCACTGACTTTAGCAGGAACTCCGGCGGGATGGAGGACATGACTTCCCGAATTCGGTCCTCCAGTTCTTCCAATGTCCTCGGTTTGGTGCGGTAGACTTCTTCCTTTATCCACCCTCAAAGAAAGAAGTCGCACGGTGTCAAGTCGGGGCTCCTGGCTGGCCATTGATGTGGACCACGACGACCCATCCAACGCCCAGGGAAGTGGGCATCCAGCCACTCACGGACAACAAGAGGGGCGCCATCTTGCATAAATATCAGATCGTCGATGTTCTCCCATGTGCTGACAACCGGCCAGACCTCGTTTCGCAACATAGCAAGGTACCGCTCAGCATTCATGGTGTTGCGCAGAAGGAACGGGCCCACAACCTGATCTGAGGTCATACCACACCACACCGTTACACTGAACCGATTCTGCAGTTTTTCAGCGGTAACCATGGGATCCTCTCCTGCCCAGTAGTGGCAATTGTGGCGGTTGACAAAGCCTCCGACGTGGAACACCGCCTCGTCGCTCCAGAGGATGTTGCGGAAGAGATGGGGCCAGTCTTCATGCCAAGCCAGCATGATTTCCCCGAACTCCATGCGAATGTCGCAGTCCTCGTCCGAGAGAGATTGGCAGTAATGCGGCTTCCACGCACGCCAGTTCAGCTCCTTCTTCAGCACAGTTCGCACTGAGTAGCGGGAGAGTCCACTTTCCCGAGCTGCCTGGCGAGTTGACTTTCGTGGACTCCGTGCGAACATTTCCTGAACTGCCTGCACCGTCTCCTGGGCCCTGGATGTCGAAGGGCGACCACATCTTCGAACATCTGCCACAGACCCCGTGGTCATGAGCTTCGAGTGGCAGTTCTTGATTGTTTTCGGGTCCACTTGGGCACGTGGTCCGTGAATGGCCCGCCACCATCTTTGAACTCGAACGACAGATTGCCAAACTTCGTACCGTGCCGCCAACTGGGCACGCTCCTGCAGTGTTAAACGCTCAGCCATGTTACCCTTCAATCTGAAATGAAAAAAAAAAATGAACGTTACAATTGTACCACTTTAGAGAACACAAAGAGAACACTTTAGCGAAAAAAAGATTACCGTTACAATTGTACCACTTTAGAGAACACACCATAACAATATAACAATACAATCACAATTTATACATAATTTATATGTAATTTAAATTAGGGAGCTACTTTCCGCCCACCCTGTATATATATATATATAGGAAAATGTTTTCTATTTATATATAAATAAAGACATAGCTTACCTTGACGTTTTATGAATTGTGACATTTCATATGTACGTCACAGGCAGTTCCCACTGCGTGTATTATTATTAAAAACTGATGAGGGAATTTTGCATGAGATTGTCCATATAACAGTGAAATATTTCATGTTATATGGACACCTGTTTTCCAAACTCGAATTTGTATATTCATGTTTCTCTGATCTGCGGAACAACACTGAATAAAATATATTTCCTGAAGCTCCAATTAAGATGTATAATGCTTCTTGCGGTTAATAAGCATCATTGAAGGACTTTTAGACTTTATTATTTAATTCTTGTTTATTATTATTTAGTTTTCAAATCAAAGAAAATAGTCTTTTTTTTTTTAGAGAAATTATCAAGACTCGTGAAAGTAAGAGAAATTTTCAGAGCAAAATTAGTTTGAGGAAGATTTCCTTTGAAATATTTTATGATTATTTAATTCTAAAAGGGTGCCAGTGTTTGATATACAGTTCATATGTAAAAATGAACAATGAATAATTCTTATATTCATATATTCTTATATTCATATATTTTTATATGCTTATATTCATTTTACATATAGAGTCCAAACTCGCATAACGCTGACACAAGTTCGGATAAATTTTTTATTTCTTTCTATTTTATTTTTGCTGAATAATTGATGAATTATTTCTCTTTAAATTACTTAATCATTTTTTTAGATTTAGCTTAATAATGTAATCTTGTTAAATTCTGCAATATTTATTATTTTTATACATTATCTCTTCGTGTAAAAGATGAAGTCATGTCTTGCTTAACACTTAATTTTGAATTTTAAGCATTTAAATTTTGCTCATATACATGTTTAATTATAATTCATAATAAAATGCATATTTCAATTTCCATTTTTAGTTAACTCGGCAGATGATGATAATATCAGATGTCAATATGCGGTTTAAAATTAAAATATGGCTTCATCTTCAAATATCTTCCTTATCTGTCTTGACATTGCTACAGCTAAAATATTTATCTTATCTTTAAATATTTTGCAAATTAAATCAGCCTATTGAGAATAAAAAACAAAAACAGGTCAGCATCAGGTAATAATGATGTCATTAAATTTTAAGTATATATATACGTGTGAAATTTCTCCAGTGTTCCTTCTGATTTTGCCTGATCTGACTTAGAGGCTGAGCATTACCTGTAACATTTTAGCAGTAAACTACAGTAAGAGAATAGCTTTGTCTTCTTCGAGCCTTGCTCTCTTCAGAGAACTTAGTCTTAAAATAGAGAAAAATAATCTCCCGATACGCTACAAGAAGAATCGGGGAACCCTTAGAGAATTTAGTAAGCTTCACAGAATCCTCCGATCCCCTACAAGTAGAAATCGGAGAGTAGATAAGAGAAACTACCGCGATTCCCTATACGGTACCAACTATTCCAGAGTTACAAATCCGTTGCTGCCACCTAACCAGAACCCCCGTCAACTCCGAACCGCCCAAGACCATAGACAGAGGGGGTTAACATATATATATAATCAAAAAAAAAACGACGCAAAACAGCAAGAATCCGGCTGGTCTCTATGAGGTTGTCTGTTTGAGGAGGAAGGTTAAAAGATGGATGAAAATTTGAAGAAAAGTGAAAATTTTAAAGGAAAGCAAAGAATGGAGGTTGAAAGAAAGCAGGAAAATTAAGATAAATGAATATTATAAAACAGAGACGAGAGAATCCGAGCGAAATTTCTACAATACTTTTATGCGCTAACAAATGCTTCAAACTGGGGATTTAAGATAAGATAAGATAAGCATCTAGTCTCTTTTTAAAGCACTCTATCCAATTACTTTGAACTACGCTGGCTGGCAATCTATTACACAAATTATTGAATTGAATTGAATTGAATAACCTTTATTAATAATAAAATAAATACATTCGTTTTACAATTTACAACGACATGAATAATTGCGAAGCTCGACTATTTATTTTATTTAATTTGGCCCTTAAGCTTTAGGCTTTACTGGGCTCTTATTAAAATAAACAGCTAGTTGTTATTAATTAATAATAAATGAATAAATAAGTAAATAAGTATTATTAATAGTTAAAACACGTATTAATCTTAAATTATCACTACTGACATGACAATTAACTATACGATTGAAGAAGAAATGCTGAGTTTCATTAGAATTAAAATGTTTACCCACTAATTTGAGACCATTACCGCGAGTTCTATCTGCATTTGTGAAGGCGAAATATTTTTTCGGCATCAACATTTTCAAAACGTTTAATCATTTTAAACGCCTGAATTAAATCTCAAATTCGCCTCTTTGCGAGTGAGAATAAATTTAACTTTTCGAAACGGGCAGCGTAGGATTTGTTTCTAAGACAGTGAATCATCTTTGTAACTGTCGCTGCACTCTCTCCATTCTATGTCCTGCCGTAAATATGGGGACCAGAACTGAACGCAATATTTCAGGTGGGGGCGTACTAAGAAATTAAATAATGTTAGCATTGGATTCGTCAACTTAAATTTAAATGATCTACGAATAAATCCTAAGATTCTATTCGCTTTTCTAACCGCTTCGATACACTGCTTACTCGGTTTAAGAGTGTCGGCAACAATAATACCCAAATCTTTCTCTTCCATAACACTAGTTAGTCTTGTCACGCATAAAATACTTTTCTTTAACATTGTTCCTACCGATATGCAACGCTTTACATTTATCTATATTAACCATTTCAGGCCTGAATTATGATTTTTTTTCCTGTTCATGCTAAAATAACCTCTAATATTCAGATCGTAATGCTCAAAATCGATTATCAAGCTCATGTTACCATAAGGCAACGGTCGGCGTTAAAGGTTTCTATCCAATCGGGTAACTTATTAATGATGTCTTTTCAAACTGCAACCGTCCTGACGCTGATTTTGTTCATTCCCCTCTTTGTTATTATCCTCAAATTTTGAAATTATACTCTTAATTCCTATGTCGCTGTCACTCCTCTGCAGGAGGAGACTGTAGGCCCCAATCGACCAGGAAAGTACTCTGGGGAGGACGTTAGGCAGGAGACAGAGAGTGACTGGAACTCCCGTTTCGCCTGTCACTGTCCTCTTTAGCTGATCTTTTTTCCGTGTCTCATCTACCCTGTGAACCCTGTGCATGCTCGCAAACACACTTCTCTCTCTCTCTCTATTCTTCGCTACACATACATACATTTTACACACTACACGATCTTTTGAAAATTAAAAAAAAGGCATTGTGAACCTTAGAGACCTTGATTTCGGCTCTCTCTCTCTCTTTCTCTCTCTCTTTTTATGTAAGAAGGAGAAGGCTAAGGGCTGGTGCCCGCAAAGGTGACTCCTTCGCAGAAGAAGGAGAGAGCCAAAAACAAGGTCTCCAAGACTCAATCATGCCATTTTTTTTTTTTTTTTTAATTTTGAAAAGATTGTGTAGTGTGTAAGATACAGCTATGTGTAGTGAGGAATAGAGGGAGAAGTGTGTGTTTGAGAGCATGCTCACAGGGTACATGAGACACTGAAAAAGATCAGCTGAGGAGAACAATGACAGGAGAAACGGGAGTTCCAGCACTCCCTGACTCCTGCCTAACATCCCCTCTGGAATACTTTCCTGGTCGACTGTATCTACAGTCTCCTCCTTCGTACATATATATATATATATATATATATATATATATATATATATATATATACTCTGTATACATTAAACTAATAGTGCATTTTTATTTAAGAGGAAACCTTTTCGAGGAACAAATTTTGGATCACTTTAACATATTGCTTCCCAGGAACCTTTTTTTAACATATTGCTTCTCAGTGTATATCACTTTAACATATTGCTTCCCAATATTTAGGATAAGGAGTACGATAAAAATGCTGGATCACCTGAAGATCCGTCACCTAGCCTTTTTGAGTTAGCTTTATAAGGCTAACTAACGAAAATATCACGACTTAACTTAACCAATCGTTAGGTCAACTGTACACCCTTGACGATTGGTTAGGTTAGGTCGTGATATTTTCGTTAGTTAGCCTTATAAAGCTAATTAAAAAAGGCTGGGGTGACGGATCTTCAGGTGATCCAAAATGTTCGCTTTAATAAAGTAAAGGCATAAAAAGTAAATCATAACATGTTAAAATATTAGATTGAAAATAAATTTATTAGAATTGTTGCGCTATATGGTCACACAAAGTGATCAACCATCCTTTCTCTTTTTAACATATTGCTTCCCAGGAGGAATCACTTTAACAGATTGCTTCTCGAATGCTTTGGGAAGCAATATGTTAAAGTGATCCCAATTTTTTCTTCTTTTTATAAAAATACTTTGAATTCATACCCTTAAGAATTTAGGTGGTTCAACTGATTTTTGGGACAGGATGATGAACACTAACTAGTTCATAGGTTTGAACGAGGGAAAAAGTGAAATTGAAGAGAATTAAAGAGAAATAACATCAGTTAAAAAGCAGCCTTTTTATGAGCCTTTTTAAGCCCAATCAATATTTTAAAACTCAGTTTCTTTACAAAGTTCACAAAGAGAATTTTAAAACTCAGTTTTTTTACAAAGTTCACAAAGAGAATGTTAATAAACTGGGATGGAATTCCTGGAACGAGAAAATGGAAATTTTTTACAAAGTCGATTGATATCTGATTTTCCCTCGAAAGAAAAGCTGCTCCCAATTGCTAAAAATTGCGTATCTCGTAAATAAAGTTTAGCTTTTGGTGGAAATGTTTCTTGCGAGTAGAAAAACTTTGATTTAACTCAATTTCTGAGTCAACTAAACACATTATTGAGTCTGTTAATAAATTTGTTTTAAATTTCTTGTAAAATATTGTTGTTGTTGTTGTTGTTGTTTTTGTTGTTGTTTTTGTTGTTGTTTTTTATTAAAACAAAGTTTTACCTGACTTCAATTTAAATTCTATCCATACAATCTTAATTCCGAAATTAGTAGCTCAGATAACCCGAAAGAGCTCTTCAAGTGATCAACGATTCTCGTTATGGATTCGTAGATGATAACGAATCACTTGTTGAGGAAGGGAGAGGCTAAAACGTACTTCTCTAAATGGATACTACTCCGTTGATTTTAATACAAGAAAAAGATGGAATTAAGACTTTAAAAGGAAGACCAACGACTGACATTAATTCTTTAACTCTACAGACATATTTCCCTTGACCCTTTTGTTTCCTTGTAAAAGTAACAGACATATCTCCCTTTTTCCTTTTGTTTCCTTGTAAAAGTAAAACGTTCGAATCAGTCATTAATTTAGCTAAAGATAAGCACAGACGTCTAAAGACAATATGAAACGTTTATATACTTTCAAGAAAAGAGAAAAAAACAGCCTATTTTTTCTCTTTAACATTTATATTAAAAATAGCATCATATAACGTTTAGAATAACGAGAATAAATATACAGTAGGAGAGATTTACGTACGTATATCTATTTAAAGATACGCTTGTGTCGCCCTTACGTACGTATATCTATTTAAAGATACGCTTGTGTCGCCTTATCTGGAAGGCTAAAAATAATCCTTGCTCCAAAGATTCAGCTACTGCGTAAATTAATTTTGCGACCCAAGACCAGTTTTATAATGAGAGTCCTTTCATATTTAATTAATTTCAAAAAGACTTACCATATTCAGTCTTCCTTCGCCCTTTTTACGACTGAGATTCTATTGTTCTCGAAAATCACTTTCGAAATACTGTTTCCTTGGTTAGAATTTTAAGCATCATACAAATGAAATCGGATTATCTGCTCGTATAATTTCAAGTGTAAACAACCGTAAATCTAGTTACAGTTCTGAATCGAGATTTCTTCCATATTTTAATGTATACGGACTGAGTGCCGGAAGTACTTTAATGTATATGGCACTGAGTGCCAGAATATTAATTATTCTTATTATATAATTTACATTTATTTCCTTGCTCAGATCTAACTCTCGCTTAATTTTTAGAAAAGTATGTTCAGAATTTTATAAACTCTTTATAAAATACAATATTTAATTTAATGTTTAAAATTTTTTAAATCTTTAGAAAATACAGTATTTAATTTAATTTTACACTATTAAATATAAAGTAGCTTTATTCAGTAGTTTTTCCGTTTAGAGAAATAAGGGATTATTGCTTTAATTTAAATACTATATTTTTTACCAGATTAAGGATAACAGAGGGTGTTTCAAAGGACAAATGCCATTCCTCTCAGTAAGTCTATTTGAGCTGTATCAACAGAGAGCTTAATTAATATTCAAACCGTCAAAGACTATGATTGTTCCAATGTGTTTATTTTAAAGGTCACCTTGAAATCGGCCTACACACATTTCGTGGATAGGAAATTATATCGACTACGCCACTCTTAATGTCATTCCCATTCGTGGTCCGAGAATAAGAATGTAGAAAGCGAGAAATCCAGATTTGAGAAGAGTTTCTTGATTTGAAAAAGAATGTTACTCCCATTCACATTCGCTGTGAAGGCGCAAAATGAGAAAGGCCAGTATTTCCTAGCCTAGGAAAAGGATAATATAATTTGGATGCTGATATATCAACATAAAACTCTGAAGCTAGCCAACACTACAATAAATCTATGTTTAACCTGAATAGGCCTATGGTAAACACTGAATATTAACAAGATTTCCTAGCCTGGACCAAAACAGGAAACTCGTGTATGAAAATAAGAATGACATGAAATGAGAATGGACTGATTTGAGAATTGCCTTCTATGAGTGGGATGATACCATGAAGATCTGAGTGGTGGACGATACTGAGTGGGATGATACTCTTAACAACTTAAACTTACCTGTCCTTACCGAACTGATGCTGACATAATCCAACATAACCTAATCTAATCCCAGAAACCCAATCGTTGACTTAGCCCCAAGTTTTTGGACGAAAATAGATTCTATTTTTTTTAAATTTTGTTCTGAGTTTATTTACCTTATTATTAATATTGAAAATAATTTCTTAATTTAAGTTTAGTAGGAATTATTGGGACGCCATTTTGACTGTCGTTTTCAGCTTGGAAAAGTCCTATGATACTGTTTGGAGGTATTGTATTTTATGTCAGTTTAATGCCTTGTGGCATTTTTGTTGAACCGTATGTTTCGTGCTTGTATAGGGTCCACCCTTTCGTTCTTGTTCCACAGGTGGGAGGAGCAGGGAAACGCCCCCCTGTACCACTCTCTTTGCTGTTGCCATTGACGACATTTTGCCGGCGATTTCACCTGTACTCTCTAGCGTTATAACTGAACGATTTTCCGATCTCTTTTCCCGGGACTAAAATGTCAGTGGTTGAGAGTCACCTGCAGATTGCTCTGGACTGGGTGTCTTGGTGTGTAGTAGTGGGGAGGTTGAAAGGCTTCGTTCGTTGACTTTGAAAACGGTACTCGTGTACTTATACCGAATCCGAGTTCACCAAGACCCAGACCTCCTTTGTGGTCGTTTGTTTCAATTTGTTGACCAGACACAGTTCCTCGGACTGGTGTTTGATCGGTATTTGAGTGAACTCTGGATTTGTGTCGCCAGTTGCTGACCTTTGGGTGTTCGCATCGCGTCCAGCGGCTCCTGGATTCACCTGTACTTGAACTTTATGGGAATCTGTTCCACTTTTACGACCGTCACTCTTGCTTTCCCCAGCCTTCTGGTTACTGGGCCCACTGTTTGGTGGGCGAATTTCAACCTCCCTGTATACTGTGACATTTCCCACAGTTTCGTTGTGGGAAATGCGCAAGTTTGTTTTTCTCGGTATTTCATGGATATCAAGTCTGATATTTCCGTTAATGGACTGCGTTTCATTTTTTTTTTTTTTTAGCTTCTTTTTTCTGTATAGACTCGATTCCAATGCTGTTGTTAGGTTTGCAGCCGTATTTCCTGCTTCTTTTTGCAGTGACATCTTACCTACAGCTGTGCTTTCTCTTTACATTTTTAGCGACTTCAAAAATGAACCCCAGTCTATGGAGTCGCTTATTTCCCTTGACCTCATAGTTTTGACATTTTACAGGGATTATATTTTAAATGGTCGCCGTAAGCGGTGGATTTTTTCTGTTTCATTCGGGGTTTCCTTCTGTTTCTTTATTCCCCCTAAAGTAGCCGTTATGGGGAATAAGGATGTGGACCAGTCCGCAGAATCCGCTGCTTTCTTTCCCACTGCGGCTGGTCTCCCGCTTTCTTACGGGGATTTCCTTCAGGGGACTCAGGTTGCAGTTTTCGTCGTCTGGCAGCGTCGTTAGGATGCCTTATTAGTCCCAACAAAATGCATCAGGTCGAACTGCAATTTATTTATGTCTCGACGATGAAAAACTACCCTTGCTCGACTTTGAATTGGCTATACCCGACTTCCCAACGGGTATTTATTAGAAAGCGGCCATCGACCCTACTTTGATAACTGTATTGTTCCCCTGACTGTACAATACTTACTAGTCGAGTGTCCTAGTCTTAGGGACTAACAGCGGCGTCATCTCTCAAAGAACCGAAAGGAATATGACACCTATCTTTTGTCTTCGGTGGTCGGGGGAAGAAACGTGCTACTCCGATAGCAAGGTTTTTAGTTTGTTAGAGGTAATCCTGCTTCCTTTTCTGTAATGCTTTCAACCCTGTTTTTTGTTGGTTTTCATTTCCTCTTCATTAGTTCCCTTCCTTCATAGCATTCACTCATTTATCATTCAACTCATAGTTTCAATTTCAAACTTTATTGGGTAACTTTCTTTATTCTGCATCGTGACCCACGATGTTGCGACGCCAGAGAGATAACGTTCAAACAAGGAAATTAAATTATCTGAAACGCTGCAATGTAGGATACTATATTTTTATCTATATATTACAAATGTAACACTGATCGCAAAAGTCATCGGGTTGGTGTTGTACAATGTATTCCAACTTTTGTAATCGACTGTATACAGTACTGTATATTGAATGTTTTCTTAATATTTTTTCCAGAATTTATCACTCTTCCATCAGAGTGCCGAGTATTTGGTTTATTTTTATTCCAAAACCAATAAAAACTTATTTAAGATCCATTTTATCTTTTTATTTGATAAAGTAGTAATGCAATTTCAAACCAATTATAACTCCGAATGCATTAGCGAGAACAGTACTCTGTGCGTTTTGTGATACCACAGGGAAAGCTGTTGGAATGCAGCAAGGGTATAAAAGTTATATACATGTATATATATCTATATATATTGTGCACAATTCAATATAATATACTTATTGTAGTTAATAAAGAGTTAAATAAAACGATTCTAAACAAAAATCAGGAAATTCGGTTATACTTCATGTGATAAATGTAAACATAACAAATTCTAAAATAACCGTGAATTATTATTTGTTTAATTTTAAATCAAATCCATTTTGAACGAACATCATTTATTTATTTTAATTTTAACAAAATTGGAGTTAAAATTTTTAAACATAAAATGTCATTTGTCTAAAACAGTGGTTCCCAACCTCGGGTCGCGGGGCCCTTAAGTAAGGTCGCGAAGGGTCACTATATTCACTATTTCTTAATTCAATTTATATTTATATACATGATGAGTAAAACCACGAAGGAAAGGAAACACAGAATGGTGCTCAAGCGCTTTCGTCTAATGACATCCTCAGGAACACTGAAGTACATAAAGAGTTACAGCCGATATATATAGGTTACAGATAATATATATATATATATATATATATATATATATGTATGTATGCAATAAACAGAGAGGTAAAAAAAAATTAAAAATTAAAGGATTATCGGAGGCATACAAATTTGTAAGGAAAAAATATCGATTTTTAGCACAAGATCAAATGAATTATTTCCAACCAATGTTATAAAAAAAAAATATATAAAAAAAAAATATTAAAAAATACAAATTTATACTGGAAATCTGCCCGGGTTTTAACACTCTGCCTTTTTTGATTAAGGTTCGATGTATATAAAAATAATTAAAATTAAAAGTTAATAGGGTACGGTAGCATACAAGTTTACCAAAGATTTAGCGTTCTACCCTTCTTATCTAAATCTGTTCTGAAGGAATTCAAAACAACATAGGTCAGACGGGAAAGGATTTGCACACACGTATAAAACAGCATCAATATTCCGTTAGAACAGGACAGTCGTCCAGTGTCCTTTTTGTCCATTTGTCAGAGTTATCCCACTGTATTGATTGGAATAATGCTTCAGTTTTATTTCACTCTAGCAACATTGTTAATAGAAATATTCTTGAGTCTGCCATTATCCAACTTACAAATAACTTCAACATAAGCAAGGTCTTTTTCAACTCGATCCTGTTGTTTTGAATTCCTTCAGAACAGATTTAGATAAGAAGGGTAGAACGCTAAATCTTTGGTAAACTTGTATGCTACTCTATTAACTTTTAATTTTCATTTTTTTATATACATCGAACCTTAACCAAAAACGGCAGTGTTAAAACCCGGGCAGATTTCCAGTATAAATTTTATTTTTTTTTTTTTTTTTTTATAACTGGTTGGAAATAATTCATTTGATCTTGTGCTAAAAATCGATATTTTTTCCTTACAAATTTGTATGCCTCTCCGATAATCCTTTAATTTTTAATTTTTATTTTTACCTCTCTGTTTATTGCATATATATATATATATATATATATATATATATATATATATATATATTTTTTTTTTCTGTAACCTATATACAGGCTGTAACTCTTTCCTGAGGATGTCATTAGACGAAAGCGCTTGAGCACCATTCTGTGTTTCCTTTCCTTCGTGGTTTTATTCATCATAAATATTTTTCACGTGTTACTTTCGTGAAATAATTTTCATTTATATACATATTTAAATTTTATCATAAGCCTGAAGGGCGGGAGATCCTGTTGGTGACCAATTTAGGGTCGCAGCAAAATAAGATTGGGAACCACTGGTCTAAAGTTAAAGCAATTTTTTTTTTTAATTAAAAAAAAATACCTTTTTAAATTAACTGAAAAGATTTTTAATGTATCAAAGCTTTAAGTAACTCAAAATTTTTAAAGAAAATAAAAATTATTAACAAGAAATGAATATACAGTACAACTTACATTTACATAAAGTTTGTACAATATTTTCAATATTTTAGCCTACAATTTAGATACCCGCTATAGAATTAATAGATTTAAAGTATTCTAATCTCAGTATGACGTTAAAAGTATGGAATCTTTTCAGGGCAAAATTTAGGGAATTTAATTAATTTATTACAGAAGGGAAGTAACATGGCAAGTAATAATAATAATAATAATTTGTTGTATTTACATATGTTGAGGACACACATTATGTGCAACAAGAAATGTGTGTGTGTGTGTGTGTGTATATAAACTATATATACAGTTATGCATGCATCGATATACAGTATACACACACACACGCACACATATATATATATACATATAAATGGTACAGTTAATGGCTTGCTATACATAGACAGCTGCTGTTTACATGCAAATTTTTATGCTCTATTGGCAGAATGGGGTTATATGACAAATCCTGTTAGATAATGCGGAGAATTGACGTTATTTACATAATTTTAAAGATAATGAGACAAAATGAGATAAATGCGTAGATTATTTGCATTGAGTTTAATACATATGCAGTATTTGTTTACAGACAGAGAATTCAGTTAAAATTACACATTTAGGGAGAACCTAATATGCCTATCGTATAGTTTAACTTATAAGTCATATTTCAATAAAAGATAATAATTTATATAATATTGTATAACTCCGGATTGCCTTGGTTTTGGAGTAATGCCTATTGGAGTTAGGGGAAAATTACCTACACCACCGGAACAAAACGAAAGAATATGCAAAAATACACATGAGTACGTATGAAATGAAACAGAAGTTCTGTGTAAATTAGTGGAGACAGACAATGTATTCGTAGGCCTATCCTAAACAGAAAAAAAGCTATAGGTGTAAGTAACTTAGGGCGACTCTAACTACTTTCATTTGTGGACCATATATATATATATATATATATATATATATATATATAATATATATATATATATATATATTATATATGCGCATATAACTGCAATGACCGCGCAGTTATATATATATATATATATATATATATATATTATATATATATATATATATATATATATATACCACGTGACCACAAAAATTGTCCCTGTTTTTAATCGCTTATTACTCAGTCATTATTGCAGCTTCACAAATGAAATAAAAAGCATTCGAAGAGAACATTTTAAAGTTTTAATTTATTCTACATGTGTTCAAAGTGACGTCCCTGGACATTCTTACATTTCACACAACGGGAAAGGAAGTTATTTATTACATTTTCCAAAACGCTGCATTCAATGGACTGTACACTCTCTACCACCGCTTGCTTTAATTCTTCGATAGAGGATGGCTCTTGCCTGAATACTTTGTCCTTGACAAACCCCCAGAGAAAAAAGTCCAAAGGTGATAGATCGGGAGATCTTGCGGGCCAGGGAAACTGCGAGCGATGAGAAATGAATCTTTGTTCAAAAAATCTTGTTAAACATTCCAGTGATTGCCTAGTTGTGTGGGCTGTTGCTCCGTCTTTTTTTACCACAAAAATTGTCCCTGTTTTTAATCGCTTATTACTCAGTCATTATTGCAGCTTCACAAATGAAATAAAAAGCTTTCGAAAAAGAATATTTAAAAGTTTTATTTAATTTTTTCGATATCCTGGATACGAAATCAGTACTTATAAAAAAATGACAGTTTTATCCACCCCAATCATGGGTTATTTGTCGGACATGCAACGTGTTTTCATCGCAGAAGAGATGATCAAACATGGCTCGGTAGTTGCCACCCAACGGTCTTTCAGACGACAATACGGTCAGCAAAGGACCATACTGTAGATCCCAAAACGATTCGCAGGATTTTCGCAAAATGGAAACATCACGGCTCAATCAAGAGCAATCAAGAGCATTCGGAAAATAATCACGTTGGATTTGAGAATGAAGTCATTCAAAATTATGTGTTTGCAACAGCTTAGCGAACAAGACTACCAGCGTCGTTTGATGTTTTGTGAACGCATTGAAACAATAATTGAACAAAACCAGATAAGATTAAGTGACATAATATTCAGTGATGAATGCCACATCTATCTCAATGGGTTCATCAACAGACAGAATTACCGGTGTTGGTCACAAAACAAGCCAAATATACACTTGGAGAAACCTCTGCATTCACCAAAAGTTACTGTCTGGTGTGGTTTGAGTAGCAGCAAGGGTTTATGGTCCTTACTTTTTTGAGGACCCAGAGACAAGGAGACCGCTTTCAGTAACTTCAGAAAGATATGTAGAAATGCTGAACACTGTTTTTGAACAAGAAAACTGCAGTAACAAGTGGTTTCAGCAAGACGGAGCAACAGCCCACACAACTAGGCAATCACTGGAATGTTTAACAAGATTTTTTGAACAAAGATGCATTTCTCATCGCTCGCAGTTTCCCTGGCCCGCAAGATCTCCCGATCTATCACCTTTGGACTTTTTTCTCTGGGGATTTGTCATGGACAAAGTATTCAGGCAAGAGCCATCCTCTATCGAAGAATTAAAGCAAGCGGTGGTAGAGAGTGTACAGTCCATTGAATGCAGCGTTTTGGAAAATGTAATAAATAACTTCCTTTCCCGTTGTGTGAAATGTAAGAATGTCCAGGGACGTCACTTTGAACACATGTAGAATAAATTAAAACTTTAAAATGTTCTCTTTCGAATGCTTTTTATTTCATTTGTGAAGCTGCAATAATGACTGAGTAATAAGCGATTAAAAACAGGGACAATTTTTGTGGTCACGTGGTATATATATAGAATATTAAGGTATGTTTACCCTATTCTTTATATGGGCAATCTATACCGAAAACCGAGACTAGATTACCATAATTAGCTGTAAACAAGATCTCTTGCAGAAATACACATGCAGTTACAACGAGAATACGATGTTCTTTTGTTTATCACCGGCTAGGCATTAACTCCATTGGAAATTTTCGACGAATCGTTTGTTCGATAAGCGATCCAAAGTCTTATAGATTTTATAGGGTCTCATTTGTTGGGATATAAGAAATATAATATAGGTCCACCTCGCGAATGAACCTTTTTTCCAGACTTGGATATCTTTTGACACTTTACACATTATTTTATCGTTTATTTATTTTTATCATTTTCGTCTGACTATACAGCAGTGGTTCCCAACCTTTTTTTGCTGCGACCCTAAATTGGCCACCAATTGGACCTCCCAATCCTTAGGCTTATGATAAAATTTAAATACGTATATAATAGCGGTGGACCGGATGTCAGTTTTTCAACATCTGCGGATGCGGATTTTTAATTTCAATATCCGCGGATGCGGATATTTAGTTAATCTATCAATATAATATAGAATTATGAACATATGACATAATTTTTCAAATTTCGTGATATTACTCTTATGGCAGGCAATGCATAAGAATTAAAATTAATATTAATGTTTTCATTATGATAAAAATAATAACTTTCTCAAGAGTTTCAGCCACAGTGGAGTACGCATAGCGGCACAGGCAGTGTTTGTTGATTTAATGGTATTTATATTTTGAGGTTTATATATTTGTTTGTTCATTAATAATTAATACTTTACATGAAATGTGCACGACTGGGCCTTATAAGCTACTTTATAAGCTAATTTAATTGTAAATTGCATAATTTATTAGAGGTAATATCCGCATAACATCCGTAGTCAGAAGTGCGGATGCGGATGTTAAAAATTATGCGGATATCCGGCCCACCACTAGTATATAAATATAAACTGAATTAAGAAATAGTGAATATAGTGACCCTCGCGACCCTGATTTGGGTCGTGACCTGAGGTTGGGAACCACTGCTGTACAGGAATATAAATTAACTTATTATTAATGTAATTGGTGAGATTTTGTGTGTGTGTGTGTGTGTGTGTGT
>JAJOZX010001038.1:600000-785000 GCA_023014485.1 Bathynomus jamesi | reverse complement strand
TCGGGGAAAATTATTACGGAACTGTACCAAGCTGTTTTACTTGCAATTTTCAAAGTGCCCTCCCTCGTGATCGATGCACAATTGCAGCCGAGCAGGCACAGAGTGGCACACACGCCTGCAGAGTTCGATATCAATTTCCTCAAACTTTGCAGTGATTTGAGCCTTCAATTCCTGAATGGTACGAGGCTTTTCACGATAAACAAGGTCTTTCATGAGCCCCCAAAGAAAGAAATCTGGAGGTGTAAGGTCTGGGGAGCGTGCCGGCCACTCGATCGGACCGCGGCGGCCGATCCACTTTCCGGGAAAGTTTTCATCAAGTCACTGACGAACATGACGTCCATAATGAGGTGGAGCTCCATCTTGCTGGAAATAACAGTCCTGATCTTGTACCCTGGGCCAAAAGAAGGTTTGCAGCATATCCAGGTAAATTTCTGCAGTGACAGATCCCTCAAAGAAAAAGGGTCCAATTATCCCTAATGGAGATATGGCTGCCCAAACTGTCACGCCAGGTAAATTTACCTCCTTCTCAACTGTCACTCTTGGGTTCTCCGCAGCCCAGTAGACACAATTGTGTCTGTTAATTGTGCCGTTAAGCTTAAAACATGCCTCATCTGACCACCAGATGTTGTCTAGCATTGTGTCCTCTTCGTCAAGTTTAGCTAAGAACTCTTCGCAAAATTGAAGACGGCAAAACAAAAATAAACTAAGAAAATTAATAATCTGCAAGACAATTATTAACAACATGACTTCCCAGAAAGAATCTGACAGCCGAAAAAAACAGAAATCGGGCGCTACTTTTGACTCACCCGTATATGGTCAGAGAGACCCCATTCATATCTCTCCTACACATGTGTCACATACCTCTTTCAGCATACCTTTTTCACGAGCACATACTCTCTCGTACTTCCCTCACTATGGCTATAATTTGTTCTATACCAGATATACTTATACATTTTCTTATGTTCGAAAAATGTATTCGTTATATGTAGCTTTCTCTCATTGTGTATATTCTTTCAGATTACACCCATTATCATTCATTTCTGGTACACCATGCTTCCCCAACACATCCTCTAGATTCCTACCAACTTTCCCATTCATGTCTCCTGTCACAAACATTTTGTAACATTCAGGCACCCTTCAGTAGTTTGGACGTAAAAATTTCGAGTGGAGGAATCGGGGTATTGGTACCAGTGCCAAGGAGAGTGGTGAGTGGCAATGCCACTATCACTGAGGGTGATGAGAGTACCAGAAGGGGAAAGAGGGAAAAAGGGGGAGAGCCAGAGCGGAGTGCCAGTAGAGCAAAATTTTAATCCTTGATAAACTTTTTTTAATTCCTGAAAAGATTTAATGGCTTTTGATTTAAAAAAGATAAGGGAAAAAATAATATATAAAAATAAAATGTTGTGACAACACTATGAACTTTAACGGCCACCATTTTAATAGTAAAATTTTTTAAAGTTACTGATGTAAAGGCAGTAGGAGAGCAGATACTATTTCCCTCCGCCACCAAATCTTGCAAATGAGGCGGATGCTGCAAGGGGGTCAACTGTAGGTCTATTCTGAACCGTCGTTCGAAATCATATATACAGTATATATATATATATATTGAAGCTATACAAAGGACTTTTACATCTAAGATAGAGCAAACGGAAGTGAAGACTACTGATCTCGACTACGATCAATGAAACTCTACTCTCTCGAAAGAAGGCGCGAGCAATACACACTAATATACATATGGAAAATACTTGAGGGCTCTGTCCCTAACCTTAGAAATGAAATAGAAACAAGCTGGAATGAGAGAAGAGGCAGATTTTGTACAGTCCCAGCTGTTGTGGGGGACAGGGGGCCATGAAACAAGGATGGAAAATACTCTCAGAATACGAGGCCCAAAGCTTTTCAATGTCCTACCAAAAGAAGTGAGGAATCTCCAGCACACCGACCTGAATAACTTCAAGAACCAACTGGACAGATTCCTGTGCAAAGTCCCTGACCAGCCATGCGTGGCTGGCTACGAGGGCGAGATCAGACAGCAATTCCCTCCTTCACCAAATCCCGCAAATGAGGCGGGATGCTGCAGAGGGGTCGACCGTAGGTCGATCCTGAACTGTTGTTCGAACTAACCTAAAGCATACCTAAAGTATGTACATGTGTATATATATATATATATATATATATATATATATCTCACCCAAACCCGCAAGGAAAAGAACTAAAACAGTGTTTAAAAGGCTAATTAATTTCGGCCGGTCACAACCAAGCCCTTTTCAAAGCCATAACTAATTAAATGCCCGACAAGGTTAAAAACTTCCGACCTGCGGAAGAGCTGAAGTATAAATAACTGTCTTAAGGCAAATCACGGACACAGAGATGATGGCTTTCATACGTCTGGCAGTTGACAAAGGCAAAATTTTTTTTTTTAGATTTCAAACATTCAAGGTGAGAAATCTTTAAGTAAAAATCAGTCCTGTACATCTGGCAGCCAGTCACGACCCGAAATTGCCCTAAAATATTTTAAAATGTTAAAAATAAGTTATCCATACTATAGGACAGCTTAATATTTGAAATGGTGTTTTCTCATAAAATATAAAATGCCTCAAACTTCACTTTTCTTCGTGAAGGTCAAAATATGATAATAAAAACCCACTCTAATAGACAGAATTTATTTCCACAACAGTTTCGATGCCCACTGGCATCCTCTTCGGGTGGATACCCGAAGGGGATGCCAGTAGGCATCGAAACTGTTGTGGAAATAAACTCTGTCTACTAGAGTGGGTTTTTTATCATATAAAATGCCTCGTATATTTGTCTCTGTTCCTGGTCCCTGACCTTCAAAATAGGTTTAGAATCCTGAAAGTTAAAAGTATGATTATGAAGTTCCCTTTGCTGAACCAAGCTACTGTAAGTATTACCCGATCTCAGGTCATGTTTGTGGGAATTAATCCTTCTCTGAAAATCAATTGTCTCTCCCATGTATTTTTTAGGGCAGCCTCCACATGGGATTTCATAAACTACGCCAGAATTGTTGAAGGCTTTTGTAATAGGATGACGGATGAACGAAGACAATTTATTTAGCACAGTGGACCAACTTAATCTGCTGTGGCAAAAGTGAGGAAAGCCCTTTGTTAACCTCAAAAGGTACTTTCAGGAATAAAACGTCTTTATCCAGATTCCTAATTTTTTACGAGAGAAGAAAGATCCCCTAGAGGCGAAATAAGCTCGCTTAATTAACGGAGTAACCAAGGACAGAAGTTCAAAGTACGTAGTTTGATCCATTCTTAAATAGTTGAACCAATCTTCAGGTTCTAAAAGTAATTCATTCATCAAATTGGTATGTGATAGTTCAGTTCGTTTTAATAACCAGTCCTTTGTCCACTTTCCTCTTTTTTTTTTCTTTTTTTTTACACCATATTTTACTTTCAACCCAACAGCAATACCAACAGTACGTAATTGTTCCTTAGACACAGACATCTTCACCGCGTTACTGAGTGAAAGAAACTGAGGTTTGAAACAACTTATATTTGCACGTCAGTGGGCAAGTAGTATAGCCGAAAAGGGGAGAGTGCAAGAATGTTGCAGGTTATTATGTAATGTTGGAAAGGGGGTGGTTGTTGAAAGGGGGTTGGTAGTAGTATAGCCGCAAAAGGGGAGAGTGCAAGAATGTTGCAGGTTATTATGTAATGTTGCAAAGGGGTGGGGGTTGTTGCAAATGGGGTTGTTGCAAAGGGGGTTGTTGCAAAGGGGGTGGGGAACTTGGAGGCGGCGTTATCCCAAGAGAAAGGAGGAGGAGGAGAGAAAGGAGGAGAGGTGTTCACCTGGCAGGAGCCAAGTGCACATTAAGACTTCAGCCGAGTTGGCGTTGTTTTATAGGCTCCTAATCAGCCAGTTGGCGTAAATGGCTTGAGTTGCCAGATACCGCGATACCATTGTATACATTATTATAGACTTCTAATCAGCCAGTTGGCTGTAAATGGTTGTCAGATACCTCTTTTTAGCAGTATTATTGCATAAATTATTATTATATACGCCTAATCAGCCAGTTGGCTGTAAATGAGTTGCCAGATAGCGCCATGTATTCCGAAGACAGAGTTGCCAGATACCATTGTATACACTATTATAGACTCCTAATCAGTCAGTTGGCTTAGAAGGCTTAAATATTGCCAGATACCGCAATAGCGTTGTATACATTATTATATTTCGAATACCGGTAGTAGAAGGCATAACAATAAACAACATTGCATCATTCTTTTTATTATAAATATATAGAAAATAAATATACATTTCAGGAATATGCGTATAACAGAAATATATACACACAATTATGGATATATATATAAAATAAAATATACATTTCATATACACTTCAATAGAAATATGTACATAACAGTACAGGAGAAATATACACACACACACACACAATTATGGTGATATATAAAATAAAATATACATTTCATATACACTTCAATAGAAATATGTACATAACAGTACAGGAGAAATATCACGCAAAATATATATATATATATATATATATATATATATAACCAATCAATAGAAATATGCGTATAATCGGGGAAATGTCAAGCAAAATATAAATACAATTCACTTTTTTTTCAAAATACTAAACTCGGTCTTAATCGAGTTTACAATTACATCATTATTGCTCTGCATTACGCAGTATATGCGGCTTAATAATATTTCAACGCTTAAAGTATAGGGAAACCTGTACTCGATATGAAGAGCTTTCATATCGTTCAGTACTATTTTTGTTCCCACTTTACAACCGGTTGGTAAGTCATCTTTAAACACGTCTAGAATACAATCAAAAGCACGCACAAAGAGTTCATCGTTAGCTACATTATTAAACACAAGTTTATAAGAACGCTTTTCCAATCGAGGGTTTATTTCTACCGACTCGAGCTTATCAATCGTGAACTCACTCAACATAGCGGCAATTGAAATAATCTTCTAAATCGTTACGACAACTTCGCGCTATATAAAGAAATAGTTCTTCAGGGTGAACGGTGTAGGTGAGCTCAGCCTTGTACCGATCAATTGCTTTGTACCAAAGTTCATGGTATTTCAAAAGAGTCTAAACTTTTTAAATAAACATCCAGCACTAGACCATTCTCACCAGTCCTACACTCGGTAAACCCATCGAGCAGAACGGTGTATGCGTATTCAAGTACTGTATCAAAATAAAGCATATCCGTAACACGCGCGTCTAATATAGGTTTCAGCTTACGGAATCCGACGATTTCAAACATTCTGTCGAGGAAGAAACGGTTTCGCGTAGGAATAAGAGCGTTATTATCAGAAGCATTCTTCCACATCAGCCTTATATCAATGCACGGCCGATCGTTATTTATACACAACGTACATACAACGGCGTATGAGGGTGCGTCACTAATCTGCTCTCTTCTTGTACCTACGTTAGCAGGTATTTTATAACGATCTTCACTCCACTTCTCACTATCACAAAGATTCTATTCATCTCCTCGATACTTAAATAAACCTTTGTTTGTCGGTCTACATTCCGTTTCCAGTACATAGCTAATGGTACCGGTATTACGCCTGAACACGCGCAACGATTTCGTCACGGACACATCGTACGAGGCGTTGTGAATGCTGCTCAAAGGAAGTTCCATCGTATTCGAAGAGCGCACGTCCACTCGGCTCAAGCTCTGAGATAACTATGAGCCGTGTGAGGCACGCAGGTAGGCAGGAATGGTTCGACGGGCGGCTGACTCGATGATACGTGAATGGGCTTGTTCCGCGAGTCGAATTGTTGTACCGGTACAAGAATATCCCTACCAGCCTACGCACCAGACAGTTTGGATAAGAACTAGGAACATTTTACTAAACATCTCCACACTCCGGCGCACTATTTGAGAGGAACATATGTTCATATTTTTCCTTTCTGCCCATCAAACGATACTCGTCTCTAAACTCTGTTAAAATTCACGCAGGGCACTAGCCACAACCTCACTACGAACCTCATCATGATACACGTTAATATAGTGATAAAATACTTAAGATTGTCCATGATCACGAGATTCACATTTCCAGTCGTAGGGTAAGAGTAATCGACATGGTGTAGCATGACGTAATACCGCTTGTCACACCACCCATCAGCAAGACTCATTATCCATACCTGCTGCTTCTCTTCTGCACGCGTTGTTTCTTTTACTTCACGGTGTATGTGGAGACTTTATAAAGTTTAGCTCTGCAGTATACTTCAGCACATCGTCTGTGCAACGAAAGCCTTCAACGGTCTCACCAGAACATCCGTAGAGTATTTGTACATCTTGGAACTTCGCACAATCCAATGTGTTTTTAAAAGAGGCATAGGAGGGATGAATAGGAAGTTTTTCGGTATCCACCACATCTGGCACTTTACTGAATACCATTTCGTAAACGTTGTACAAGCAATATTAAAGGTAGCCATTTGAATACACGTCTGATCTGAATACACGTCTGATCTCTCAGGCTTACTGCGGTCGACTGACCACGCAGGGACTCCCAGATAGTAGCATGACTCACGGTCTTACAGTGGGCGGAGCTTAGAACTTTCACCTACACACACACACACACACACACACACACACACACACACACACAAAGGAGAAAGTGAAACGCTATTTGAAACATGATTTATTTAATAAACGAGATATTCAAGTTATATATATTTACAAATACGATTTAATAAACGAGATATTCAAGTTATATATATATATATTCAACCATAGGTTTCATTCGCTTACAGCATTTCTTTTTTGATAGCCTTTTACGTTTAATACCACGTGACCCCTTCTTCTTCCGGGGAGCCCTCTTCTTCTTCCCGCCACCACGCATTTTTCTCTTTGCATCTTTGATGATTTCGTTCCGTGTACGCTTTAAATGTTTTTTAGAGCTTCTTTAGGTTTAGCCCCGGCCAATATGTCTTCTGCAGTGTTAAGGCCTGATTGTAGCGCTTTCCTTCCAAGGTATCTGGCACCCCTCTTCAGCAAAGGAACAGCCGTACGTAGTATGGATGAAAAAATGGATCCAAGTCCACTACCGCGCTGGTATCGCATCCCTCGATAGACGGTGAAAGGCTTTCTATCCATTATAACTCAGTGCGTCGAAAGTGTAGCTTCACTGTTAAGCTCCCGTTACCGAATGGGAAGTTTTCGCCCTCAATCGTTCTTATATATTGTGATATTGGTTATTAAATTAGTTGCGACATTCACATAATGGGCCTGTCATATGTAATACTCAAACTCCTTCCTCTATGGTTGGGGATGTGAGCAATGCGCAGCAGGCGTGCCTGGGTATCCCCAACAAACTGGTGCTCCACTATATTACTGTAAATATAGCACATGTCTGGGGACCTTTCAGCCAATTTCTCCATCTTCAATTGATACATTAATCTGGACAAGTTATACTGTGTCTCGTGAAATGTGTCTCTTTGGAAGGCTGCGCTATATCGGCCGTTGGTTAGAATTTTGAACTTTCTATGTTCTTTAAGACGTCTGTTAGTCTTTGATTTTTAGTGTATGTGCAGGGTTGTTTACGATTTCATATACTAAATCATTCGTAAGGTTTGAGTTTTTTAAACTCACGTTTAAGCCTCTCACAACATCCTCGGCCGAACCATATTGACCCGGCCCTAGTCTTACTTCTGTACTGTAATACCGTGTAATCTTAGTCCGTGCGATGCGCATAGTTTCATCCATAGCTACCCAGCTTTTTCACACTCGTCAATGTCTCTAAGAATCGTAAAAACGGTTTCTTTATGTTCAATATTTAAAAAGACGGTGTCCAGCTGAATTTCGCATATCCCCACCTCATACGAATCACGGCCCAATTCAATGTGCCCATGGAGCTCTGTTACAAAGTTGGCTAGCGTGTTGTTAGGGTGTACAGACAGGACGAGGAGGACGGGAGTGTGACGTAGAAATGGTTAGGAGCCATGTTGCATACTATTTAAGCTTCATTATTGCATCAGCTTTTATATAGGTGTTGAAGCTTTCTGGGTACCCTAGCCATTTCACCAGGTACATTTTTCTCTTCCTGAACCTTTGCTTCCTAAAATTTTTCTCAATTTTAAACACATTTTTTTCTAAATTAAACGCAACTTTCTGCAATTCCTCGCGGTAAAAGCCTCCTGAGATTTCTTCCCCATTCAAATCTTCAATGTAATACATCATTATCACACCTTTAGGTCTCACAGCCCTAACTTTAAAAATCTCGCGTGTCCATCCTTGCTCAAACCCTTTGCGAATTTATTCCCCGAACGCGACAGCCTTACATAATCATTGATTTTGAAGCGCACAGAGTGTGGTGGTGGTGGTGGTGGTGGTGGTGGTGGTGATCCATCTCTTCTCGGGAGCGTACCTCTTTCTAAAACTTCGTTAGGTGTTGCCCCAATCGTGCGATGGTGTGAGCGGTTGTAGGATGATGCCAATGATTCCAGAATGTCTAGAAATCTGTATGTGTTTTTTATGTGTAAAATAACGGTGCATGCGTTCCTTTATGGTGCGCTGAACTCTTTCAGCTAAAGAAGCCTTATGTTAGAATTGGTTGTGTAATAGCTGATATTAAACTCTGTCAACATATTCTGAAAAGCACGGCCTATAAACTCCTTCCCCATATCCGTACAAAAATAGGCAGGAACCCTGTTTTCTTTTAACATTAGCGTTTTGGTGGCTTTAGCAACTGTTTCAGGTGATTTATTTTTCAGAGGAACTAGCCACAGATATCTAGAGAATACGTCTATTATGAATAGAATGTAGCGGTAACCATCGTTATACACAGAATATATTTGCATGTCTGTTAAATCTGCTTGCCAAATAGAATCAATCGAGGAAGCCGTTGTCTTGGCTGTTTTAAACCTTTTTCTCACAGGCTTATGAAGCGTATAAGCGTCCTGCTCCCTCAAAAATCTTTCAACATCTTTTTTTCCTACTCCGTAAACACTTCTGTACAGTCTATCTACGCCGCCGTAAGAGGCTGGGGTAGAAATGTCATAATAGCGTTTAGTTAATACGTTAGCCATTTGCGTATTTTAGAGGCACGTGGTAGGTTGGTTTAACCTCTTCTTGCTCCTCTTCAAAGGTGTTACCGCCGGGGGTGACGGCGCCTTCAATTGTGTCACAGGCGTTGCATGTTCCAAGTCTTTTAACCTGTTCAGATTTCCTATCAACGTTTTAGGGACATTTATTTGTTGTAGTCTTGCTTTAATATGCTTCCATCCTGATGGTGATGGCCTATCCCACTTTCTCACCAGATCATGGACAATGTCTACGATATTCGATCCCTGTACCTTTGATCCTTCCACAATGATCTCCCCTGTATCGGTCCATTGTATGGCGGGATCCTCACTCAATAGATTATAAAAGACTTAAGCCTTTACTCCTCAATGTAATGGGAGGGTATTTTTAATACATGTTCGATATGTTGTGTGGCTAATCTTTTTGGTTGGTCAGCTGTGTCGTCGGGTATAGATCCTATGTCGCCATCGTTCCCCGTGCTGTGCCTAATAACCACAGGAATCTCTGTAGGGCTCTTATATTTTCGTACTCGTGAAGAAATTTCTGCAGAGCTTCTTGGTATAAGATTCTTTTCTCATCAGATGTTTTTTCACTGTTTAATAGGGCCAACAATTCGCTTTCCATTCTTTTAAGTCTGCTTTTACGGGGATCTAGAGCCGTGTCTCTTTGCAGTGAGGCGTACACCTCGTGGGGAATCACTACCACTTTCTTCATTATATTAATCTAGTCAGTAAAGGACCCAAAACTGAAATAAGATGGGAAGAAATGACCCTCCTGTTGTACATAATTCGCTTTTTTCTTCGCTACAGTTTGGCTTTTACGAGCGAGTGCACGTATTATGTTCTTGTAGCGGCGTAGGCGAGCCTTCTGATTGGTTTTCATTGATACATTGCAATTTATAACGTTAAGACAGATTTCACAGATGCATTTTAAAAGTCGGCGTCGATATTTTTAATAAACATCTGCTGCATTGCCCGGGGCAGTCGATGATAGATTTTTATTAATTCACGGTATTTCTTTAGTCTCTTTGTCATTCTGGAATATACACCGTTTCAGGCTCGTTTGGAAATATATTCGTTCGCAGAAGCACTCTAAACGTGTTTCGCGGATGAAGGTCGCAAAGCAATATCCGTACGCGTGCTTGTAGCTTCTTTATAAACTTCCAAAAACTCCTTACGCTGATTCGGGAACATTTGATTGGCTAATACCCCAATTTGTACATCTCTACGTTGCGCGAATAAGACTAGATATTGCGTATTTAACGACACATCGCGCATGTATCTATTTTTGAAAAATAGATTCTGATTGATGAAGAACACGCTTATGTTAAGATGGTGGAGATACTGTAAATGTCTCGGCAAACGTTTTATCCTCTCCAACATGAGATCGTCAATTACAATGATTGTATGTTCATTCCCTTTAACGAATTAACGTCATATACGCCTTTGTGGAACAAAATATCTTGGTACTCGTTGAACACTGATTGATACGTCGAATAGCACCATATAACTTTACGCACAAATTTCGAGAACATCTCCCCCTTTTCTTAATGATTTTAAGCATAAACACAGTTTTACCACATCCTGTAGGTCCAGATATAATACATGTGGATGGGCTCGTGAATCTGAATTTTTCTACAGAGTCCATTTCTAACACGTCACACTCCTAAGTGAGTCATTTACAAAATATTACAAATTTTGAGTGCTGATCCTTATATTTCTTCTCCCAGAACCGTGAATGACGATGAGGTAGAGCAGCCCATCATTACGGATGACCTCGACGACAGTGTAGTTGTGATCTCCTCCCTGAACCCTCATCAGCGATACCGGTAACACGTCCAAAGCGGAGGTATGAGATACCACGTCAGGTATAAAGCGACCGAAATACGCGTCTGTTGCAGCGGTAATAGAGCCCAACCCTCAACCTCTTACGCAACAACACCCCCAGCAGCACCTAATATATCCCCTTATTCATCCGCCGCCCCCCTTTCTGTTAAGTCTACAATAATAGAGCCCCAACCCTCCTACGCAACAGGGCCCCCATCAGCAGCACCTTCCGCTAATATAATCCACTAATTCATCCGCCCCCCGTTCTGTTGAGGATGGTATAACGCTGGAATTGGTGCGATCCGCAGCCCCACCCCAGCCTTGACTAGAAATCGGTATAGAGTCAGGGTAGACCCTAGAGTCATGTATAGCAATGGTATTGAGCGCGGACTACGCCGGTTGTAGAGCGTATTATAGAGTTTGCTCTTCAGAATCGTGACGAGCGTGAAGTCAGGACGAGTATGTCCTTTGGATTCGGGTCAGATGACGGTGATGTAGACGATTATTGGGTGATAGTGCCATTTAGACGTTTGGCGGCTGAAGATGTAGAATATATATTAGGGTATAATGCAAGCCGCCCAAAGTAGTATAGCCTTCAATATGGACAACTTCACGTAAATATTGACCATGTATACCGTGTTGCGGGTCATAGTGCCATACCGTATACTCTTAACTTCAATTCTCAAGCTATTTATAGACGGCATATAAACGTCGATCGTGGTTGCGGCTTTATAGCAGTACTCTTAGCACGTATTTTTACTGTACAAAATACACGAACTCAAAAAATTTGGTTGCCTACAGTCGTGGAGCGTGCCCGTAAACTAGCTGAAGACTGTGAACTGAATTTGACTGTAATATGGGTCCTGAAGAGCTGAGAAGGGTAGAACAGGAAATGAATGTCCGCATAGTTTGTGTTTGGGTTGGATGATCGTCCGTAGGACTGTGTATGTTTTTAAAAGCTGTGTGAGAGATCGTACAAGGCCCCTACTTTTTTAGGATTGTCAGGGACAACGTATCTCCCCATCCGTAATGTAAGGTGGCTTTACGCGAGTTATGACAAAAGTCGAAAATATGGAGACATCATGATTTGTGTAAGGGGTGCCTCGAGTTTGCGGATGATATAGTGAGACATTGTAAAGAATGTCACATGGTATGTGAGCAGTGTAAAAGCACCAAATGTGAAGCCGTGTAGTTGAAGCTGAGAAGAGAGACTGTGATGTGTGTGATACGCACATTTTTCAATAATAGCTGTTTTGATTTCCATAAATCAATTGGCACGTGCAGGAAAATGAGAATCTGTGAATGTGGTATGTTTCACACAATGGATAATTGGGGAAATTTAAGCACAAGTGTGACGTAATTCACTGTCCCTACATGCCAGGAGGAATATAAGGCGGATGGAGTAAAGCTGTATGTTATATGAAAGATGCTAAGCCTAAAAATAACCCCTGTATAACTGTATACTACGATATAGAAACATATACGAACGCTGAAACCAAGAGGTAATTCCACATTTACTTGTGAGCCAGACTATCTGTAATGAGTGTATGGATATCGATGTGACGAGTGCCCCAAATGTGGTAAACGGACAAACGTTTTTAAAACGAATGTCAGCGATAGTCCTGTGAAACTATTTGTGTCCTATATTGTCAAGTTAGCCGACAAGTTCAAAAAATGACTGTGTATATTCTCGCCCATAACGGGGCAAAGTTTGACACGCAGTCCTTTATAAGGAGTTGCTTGAACACGAATCCTGTGAGATATTTACAGGTGATCTTGAAAAGAGGCAACAAATTAATACAGATGCAGATAAGAGGCAATGTACAATTTAAAGATACTTTATTATTCACACCTTGTAAATTAGCAGCTACCCAAGGTGATGGGAGTAGCAGCTGAAGTTTCCAAAGGATACTTCCCATACACTTTCCTCACCAGCGAGACTTTAAACTACGTAGGCCCACCACCCCCCAAACATTATTTTGACTGCATGGATGAACGTGAAGACTTTGATCGATACTACGACAGTTTTAATGAAAGTAACCCTTATAATATAGCTGATGAAGTGAGCGTTATTGCGTGAATGATGTGCGCGTGCTTAGAGTATGTTTCCAGTCCTTTAGAAGGATGTACATAGCCCGTTTCAAATGCGATCCACTGCAAGTCGCAACCACCATCGCATCATTATGTTTTACGGTGTTCAAGAATAACTTCATGCCTAAAGACACCTTAGCCATTATTCACCGAAACAATCCCGCAGTTACGGGCACAAGGCTATTTACTGGCTCATACACCTACAGCAACAGACAGGTGTAACATAAAGCACGCCCGCAACACGGGTGAAGTACCCATTAAGATTAATGGACGTGTTTTTTGGGTTGATGGGTTAAGTGAAAACCGTGTCACTGGTGTGAAGACTGTGTACTCCTTTAACGGTTGCTGGTGGCATGGATGCCCCCGTCCTGAGTGCGGAGTCACCGGAGATATCAACGGTAGGTCTCCTGCCGACTGTCTTGCATCGACCCGCACCCGCGATCAACTTATAGGATCACAGTTCACTCACAAAGTCTTGTGGGAGCATGAATATGATGCACGGATGGAGACAGACGAGTGTACCGTGAGGAAATAAAAGCGATCAAGCGTTCAATGGTGCTGGATCCTCTCAATGTGGTGATAGCTTGTTTGGAGGACGTACAAATCCTTTCAGACTATACTTCCCACCTACGGAGGGCGTGAAGCTCCATTACTACGATTTCTGTTCTTTATACCCATACGTGATGAAGAGCAATCCGTACCCCGTGGGCGCTCCTGAGAAACTGGTGGGCCTAGCCTACCATCCATCAATGAATTTTCAAAAAATTTGAATGATCGTTACTTTGGGATCTCTTTCGTAGACGTACTCCCCCACGCAATTTATGGATGCCGATCTTACCTGTCGTTATCGACGACAAGCTCATGTTTCCCCTGTGCGTGAAGTGCGCGGAAGAGGATAACGGCGAATGTAACCATATACCCCACCAGCGTAAGATCAGAGGCGTATATACAAGTCCTGAGTTGGCCCTAGCCTTGCGCCATGGTTATAGAATACTGAAGATACATGAGGTGGTGGAGGTTTCAGAAGCCACCCAACCTTTTCACACCATATATAAACACCTTTTTGAAGGATAAGGTTGAGGCCTCAGGGTATCCGCGAGGAGTTGATACCGAAGATGAAAAGTCTGCCTATATTCCACGTTACCGCGACCGCGAAGGTATACAACTTGATCGTGTCCAAATTGTAAAGAATCCTGGCAAGCGCTTTAGTGCAAAGTTGTGTCTAAACAGTCTATGGGGAAAATTTGCGCAGAATACCGGCAGAGGGAGCATTCATTTGGCACAAAGTTATAGCGATGTCTGGGATTATGCCAATGCCCCCGATAAAGAGGTCATGGAGATCGTAAATGTAGGTAATACTTACGTAATAAAGTACAACAACACTGAATTTGCCACAGATACCTCAAGGGTTACAAACATACCTGTGGCCAGCTTCACAACAGCCTACGCCCGTATAAAACTTTGGGGTCTATTGCATTCTCTTGAGCGGAGAGTATTGTATGCCGATACAGAGAGCGTGATATTCACAGAGAGGGAGGGTGAATACATGCCCACTATTGGGGAGTTCCTCGGCGAGCTCACTGATGAGATCAAGGATGAGTATGGGGACAACGCATACGCCGACTCTTTTGCCTCAACAGGACCTAAGACTTATGGGGTACGGGTCAGGGTGGGGGATGAAATGAAATATATCGTGAAGGCAAAGGGTATTACGCTCAACCATGCGAATCGGGAGGTTGTTAACTTTGAGTCGTTGAAGGATCTAGTATGTTTGGATGACAACCTCACCAACTAATTGTAGGCACCCACAATTTTCGGGCGCAGAAGCTGGAGGGCGTGAAGGAACTTAGGGGTACGATGGTGTGCCGTAACACCTATAGGAAACGTTACCAGTTACCTGGTACCTATGATACGGTACCCTTTCGATACCAATGATGCTTCTAACTCACACGTCTTGTATATAATCGTATCTATTTGTAAATATATGTATTATATATATATAATAACTTGAATATCTCGTTTATTAAATCGTATTTGTAAATATATATAACTTGAATATCGTTTATTAAATAAATCATGTTTCAAATAGCGTTTCACTTTCTCCTTTTGTGTGTGTGTGTGTGTGTGTGTGTGTGTAGGTGAAAGTTCTAAGCTCCGCCCACTGTAAGACCGTGAGTCATGCTACTATCTGGGAATCCCTGCGTGGTCAGTCGACCGCAGTAAGCCCGAGAGATCAGACGTGTATTCAGATCAGACGTGTATTCAAATGGCTACCTTTAATATTGCTTGTACAACGTTTACGAAATGGTATTCAGTAAAGTGCCAGGATGTGGTGGATACCGAAAAACTTCCTATTCATCCCTCCTATGCCTCTTTTAAAACACATTGGATTGTGCGAAGTTCCAAGATGTACAAATACTCTACGGATGTTCTGGTGAGACCGTTGAAGGCTTTCGTTGCACAGACGATGTGCTGAAGTATACTGCAGAGCTAAACTTTATAAAGTCTCACATACACCGTGAAGTAAAAGAAACAACGCGTGCAGAAGAGAAGCAGCAGGTATGGATAATGAGTCTTGCTGATGGGTGGTGTGACAAGCGGTATTACGTCATGCTACACCATGTCGATTACTCATACCCTACGACTGGAAATGTGAATCTCGTGATCATGGACAATCTTAAGTATTTTTATCACTATATTAACGTATATCATGATGAGGTTCGTAGTGAGGTTGTGGCTAGTGCCCTGCGTGAATTTTTAACAGAGTTTAGAGACGAGTATCGTTTGATGGGCAGAAAGGAAAAATATGAACATATGTTCCTCTCAAATAGTGCGCCGGAGTGTGGAGATGTTTAGTAAACGTTCCTAGTTCTTATCCAAAATGTCTGGTGCGTAGGCTGGTAGGGATATTCTTGTACCGGTACAACAATTCGACTCGCGGAACAAGCCCATTCACGTATCATCGAGTCAGCCGCCCGTCGAACCATTCCTGCCTACCTGCGTGCCTCACACGGCTCATAGTTATCTCAGAGCTTGAGCCGAGTGGACGTGCGCTCTTCGAATACGATGGAACTTCCTTTGAGCAGCATTCTCAACGCCTCGTACGATGTGTCCGTGACGAAATCGTTGCGCGTGTTCAGGCGTAATTCCGGTACCATTAGCTATGTACTGGAAACGGAATGTAGACCGACAAACAAACGGGTTTATTTAAGTATCGAGGAGATGAATAGAATCTTTGTGATAGTTGAGAAGTGGAGTGAAGATCGTTATAAAATACCTGCTAACGTAGGTACAAGAAGAGAGCAGATTAGTGACGCACCCTCATACGCCGTTGTATGTACGTTGTGTATAAATAACGATCGGCCGTGCATTGATATAAGGCTGATGTGGAAGAATGCTTCTGATAATAACGCTCTTATTCCTACGCGAAACCGTTTCATCCTCGACAGAATGTTTGAAATCGTCGGATTCCGTAAGCTGAAACCTATATTAGACGCGCGTGTTACGGATATGCTTTATTTTGATACAGTACTTGAATACGCATACACCGCTCTGCTCGATGGGTTTACCGAGTGTAGGACTGGTGAGAATGGTCTAGTGCTGGATGTTTATTTAAAAAGTTTACTCTTTGAAATACCATGAACTTTGGTACAAAGCAATTGATCGGTACAAGGCTGAGCTCACCTACACCGTTCACCCTGAAGAACTATTTCTTTATATAGCGCGAAGTTGTCGTAACGATTTAGAAGATTATTTCAATTGCCGCTATGTTGAGTGAGTTCACGATTGATAAGCTCGAGTCGGTAGAAATAAACCCTCGATTGGAAAAGCGTTCTTATAAACTTGTGTTTAATAATGTAGCTAACGATGAACTCTTTGTGCGTGCTTTTGATTGTATTCTAGACGTGTTTAAAGATGACTTACCAACCGGTTGTAAAGTGGGAACAAAAATAGTACTGAACGATATGAAAGCTCTTCATATCGAGTACAGGTTTCCCTATACTTTAAGCGGTGAAATATTATTAAGCCGCATATACTGCGTAATGCAGAGCAATAATGATGTAATTGTAAACTCGATTAAGACCGAGTTTAGTATTTTGAAAAAAGTGAATTGTATTTATATTTTGCTTGACATTTCCCCGATTATACGCATATTTCTATTGATTTGTGTTTATTTATATATATATTATATATATATATATATATATATATATATATATATATTTTGCGTGATATTTCTCCTGTACTGTTATGTACATATTTCTATTGAAGTGTATATGAAATGTATATTTTATTTTATATATCACCATAATTGTGTGTGTGTGTGTGTGTATTTCTCCTGTACTGTTATGTACATATTTCTATTGAAGTGTATATGAAATGTATATTTTATTTTATATATATATCCATAATTGTGTGTGTATATTTCTGTTATACGCATATTCCTCAAATGTATATTTATTTTCTATATATTTATAATAAAAAGAATGATGCAATGTTGTTTATTGTTATGCCTTCTACTACCGGTATTCGAAATATAATAATGTATACAACGCTATTGCGGTATCTGGCAATATTTAAGCCTTCTAAGCCAACTGACTGATTAGGAGTCTATAATAGTGTATACAATGGTATCTGGCAACTCTGTCTTCGGAATACATGGCGCTATCTGGCAACTCATTTACAGCCAACTGGCTGATTAGGCGTATATAATAATAATGTATGCAATAATACTGCTAAAAAGAGGTATCTGACAACCATTTACAGCCAACTGGCTGATTAGAAGTCTATAATAATGTATACAATGGTATCGCGGTATCTGGCAACTCAAGCCATTTACGCCAACTGGCTGATTAGGAGCCTATAAAACAACGCCAACTCGGCTGAAGTCTTAATGTGCACTTGGCTCCTGCCAGGTGAACACCTCTCCTCCTTTCTCTCCTCCTCCTCCTTTCTCTTGGGGATAACGCCGCCTCCAAGTTCCCCCACCCCCCTTTGCAACAACCCCTTTGCAACAACCCCCCCCCCTTTGCAACATTACATAATAACCTGCAACATTCTTGCACTCTCCCCTTTTGCGGCTATACTACTTGGGCACTTTCAAATTTTAGACAAGCTTGTCAACTTATGTTTGAAGTTTGAAGTATGGAGAAAAATTGGATCGTGTATGGCAGCCTTAAGTTTATCTTGTGTTTGAGAGGGAAAGAGAGTTTTAAAATTCAACCAATAAGATAGATGATCACAGCCAAAATGAACCAAAGAGAGATGCAATTTGAAACAGAGTTAGACGAAGAAGCCGAGGTGTGTCGGTGGGGCATATAACCAGGTTTTCACTGGCTGTCGGTAGTGTTTCGTAGTGGTATTTGTGAATTAAAAATGTAGGTTAACATAATAAAAACTAAAGAATTTCTCTTTTTATAGTGCAATTAGGTTCAAGTGTCTCATTTGCCCTCCCTTAATTATTTCTTTAGGGTTAATTAAATAAAAATTATTGAAGGGAATTAAGCCTAACAATTTTCTGTATAAAATAAGCTGACATGCCACCACAGCATATAAAGCTACCAGAGCGTATTAAGAAATAGATTAAAATCAGTGCAAAAAGTAGAAACGAGAATAATATAAAATACCTCTTACTAGTATGTATTACCTTTTGGTGGCAGCGATTTATAACCCCCGTTCCTCCCATTTGTCGCATGTAGGCCTTCAGTTCAGCCTGTTTAATCGCTACAAATTCCTACAGTATTAAAGTAGTGATTTATTGTCCTTTAAAACCTCAGTGACAGTTCAGTTTATCGTAATTTAAAATTAATTCCAAATTTTAAGCCTATCTTATTTGCGCCGACGTAAGCCTACAAGTTACAGAATTCAGTCTGATTTCAGGTATCCAAATTTTGTGCTTCAGTTCCTAAACACCATTCCATTGTTTACACTCCAAATGCCGCCTCCCTTTCTCCCATCTTCATCAGTTCCACCTATCCCACGTCTCATTCTCTCTCTTCTCCTTCCACTTTGTCTATTCCTTACCTAGATTACATTTTTATACTCCATTTTCCACATCGTCTCCTGACTCACGTTCCGACAGTGCCTTGTCACTTTTTCGAGGCCGCATTTTTTTAGTTACACATTCCTACCCCCCCGTCTCCCTCCCTCTTATGCACTTCCCAGTTTACGAAGGTGCGATGTAAAATAAATGGGTTTAAAAGTACGCATTAATTTATCTTGACAAATAATTTCTTTTATTAATTTTACATTTGAAAAGAGACCGAGCCAGAGACAAGGAGAGAGAGAAAGAGACAAAGAGAGAGACAAAGACAGAGATAGAGACAGAGACAGAGAAAATATTTAAATTTAGCTAAAAATTTATTTTACTATCATGAGCCAGTGGAAATTCTCAAATATTTTCCTTTTCATTTCATTTTAAAAAGAACTATTTAGCTCTCTATTTACTGGATCTATGCTTGTATTATTAAGGTTTTTCATCTTCTTTTACACTACCGTGCATAGCTACACAATTTTTAATATGGTATCATTTTTTGGGGTTTAATTCAGCCTATATTCTATACGATATATATATAAAAGTTCTAGGGTGCATTCACGCAGTAGTTAAATACATATTAAGAAAAAGTTTAAGAAATATTTTTATTATGTAATTTAAACGTTTCATATTAAAATTATTTGGGACCTCACTGTAAGGCTTGGTTTACTATGAAATGCTATTCTGTAACCGGTTGGTTTTAGATCGTGTGAAAGGTCTACAGAAACGAAATACATAGCGAAGTACTTGTTAAATTGTTTTTTACATAAAGCGTGTAATCAGACTTTTTAGTATTGAGATTTTCTTAAAGTAATTTGACATTTCTCAGGCTGTAATGATTAATGATTGGGGGTTGTTTAACCTCCTTCGCAATATCTAAGGTCATAGGACGGATGGGACCTACAGTTTTACGTGGGATCCGAACCACGGGTCGCTACATAGTTTGGAAGCAGCGGACGGTCTCCCATCCAACTACTATCCGACCCAGTGTGGTTTAACTTCGCTGATCAATGGGAAGCGGTGTTACGACATTGGCTACGACATAGCCCGCTCAGGCCGTAAATAATAGAAATATAGTAGACAAATCTCACTTAGTTATGGTATATTCTCTCATTATTTTTGTGCAATTTTAATTCAAGACTTTCGTGCTTGCCATGATACAGTATTTTACGAAATTATTCACAGCTGTCATCGGTACAGCCACAGAGATATATAGGATAGACTACTATCGAAACCTAAGCTGTGGACATTCAAATCCTGCCTTGCAAACTATACCAAACCCACAGACTTTTCCGACACGATAGCTGCTACCAACTATTCGAAAAAAAAGTAATTGTGTCAATACAGTGACATCATTCCAAGTCAATTCAAGTAAAATTAGTATAGTATTAACTGAAGTTGGTAAAGTTAAAATCAATATTCCACTTTTTTGTATGATCAGTATTTTCACCAAATAAACCATGACATTCTTTACTATTCTTTTAATTACATTCTTGACTATGCTTTTACTCTTGACTATTCTTTTAATAGTTTATTCCATTTATTAAGTATTTGAGTTTCATTTTTCTGCGACTTAATTAGTTGGTTGGTTTCTGTTCTGTCTTTTTTTTTTTTCTAATTGGATTCAGTTTGATCGTGTTTGTGGTAGAATTATGACGTGCTGTTCGTGTGGTTTCTGACTTTGAGAACTTGATTCGTCATGTGCCCTAGATGAAGAGAAAGCATTGGATGTTTTTATCAATTACGGCGTTATTCTCTCATCCTTAACTTGCCCGAAATGTGACAGTGAGTGCCTAATACGAAAAGATCAGAAGATATTTAGGTGAAATAACCAATATTAACCTGTTAGGCTAACTGAATGCCCGGTTAGGTCAACTGTACACCCTTGATGATTGGTTAGGTTAAGTAGTGATATTTTCGTTAGTTTAAACGAAAATGACGAAAACGACATGGCCTGAAGTTGAAATAAAAAATACATTTTTCTAGTGTATTTTGGTGTGCTCTGTGTAAATATCACTTTAGACGGTGATTCAAGCAAAAGGAAGGTTAGGTTAGGTTAGATTAGATGATGTCAAAAATATGACCTTCATTTTCTGTGCACATGGAAAGAAATATGACTGAAATAATGTCCAACAAATCATATTTCTTTCCATTTGCACAGGAAATGAAGGTCATATTTGAACAGAGCACACCAAAATACACTAGAAAAATATATTTTTTACTTCAACTTCAGGTCATCGCATTTTGTAAATAATTACCATATATCACTCCTCTCTCTCTCTCTCTCTCTCTCTCTCTCTCTCTCTCTTTCTCTCTCTCTCTCTTTATATAACATCTGACATTTTAAAAGGTTTGTATTTTTTTTAACTGAAATAAAAGCATGAAATTCTCTACACATGAGGAATTAGTTCCCTGGTGCAAAACATGCTGTATGTAATGTTCTCTCAGCTCACGAAACTTACACGATGCTTTCGACGGAAGAGTCCTGTCCAACAGATTTCCTACGATTTGTAATAAAGGAATATCATGGCCACCAATATTACCAGATCTAAATCCCTGTGACTTTTATGTGTGAGTTATTTAAAAGATAAAATGTTCAAAAAGATCTACACACACACAGAAGAATTGAAAGCATCAACTGAACAAGAAATTTCTCAGAGTTCCACAAATACTCTGTCCAGAGTACTGCAAAATTTTGTTATTCGTGTGCAAAGGGTTAATAAGCTGAGAAGACATCACACAGAGCATGTTTAGCAGTAGGGGGCTAATTTCCCACGTGTGGAGAAGGTACAGCTTGTCCAAATTCAGGATAGGCCCATTTCCTACCTTTTATAATCCATCTTTTCAACCTAACTTTCATTTATGCATTATGAATTATTTTATATTCATTAATAAATCCCAATTTCACAATCCCAACACTTTTAAACCAATCACTGATAGCTCTTCTAAAGCCGTAACTATAATTTGTTAAGTAGAATATTACGGTCAATTACATCAAAAGCTTTACTTTAATCCATATACATATATATAAAAATCATTTCTTTGTTCTTTTCAGCTACATTTGAATTTTCCATATGATTTAAAATAGCCATTTCGGTTGTTTTATTATTACAAAAGCCATATTGATTTGGACATAATAAATTGTAGGATTCTAAATATAGCTGCATTCTACTTTTAACAATTTTTTTCAAAAATTTTGCTGAGCACATATAATGAACACAAGTAGTATGGTTGCAATGGTATCCGGTCAATTCACCGACGGACGTTTTGTTGACGGACGTTTTGCCGACGGACGTTTTGCCGACGGACGTTTTGCCGACGGACGTTTAGCCGAACGGACGATTCGCCGACGGCTGTTTCGCCGAACGGACGATTCGCCGAACGGACTGTCATTAATATTTCTATGACAAAATACACACACATGTTATTAAAGGTTATTATATTATTTTGTTAAAATATTAAATTATGTTAAATTGACAGTTATAGACGCTTGACGTAAAAACATAGATACCTTTTTTAAATAAATTATATATATATATATATATATATATATATATATAGATAGAGAGAGAGAGAGAGAGAAGAGCGAGAGAGAGAGAGAGAGAGAAACATTTTATATAGTGTTATCGATATAATTTATTTAAAAAAGGTATCTATGTTTTTACGTCAAGCGTCTATAACTGTCAATTTAACATAATTTAATATTTTAACAAAATAATTCAATAACCTTTAATAACATGTGTGTGTGTGTGTTTTGTCATAGAAATATTAATGACAGTCCATTCGGCGAATCGTCCGTTCGGCGAAACAGATATATATATATATATATCTTTCTCGGTGTATATTGTATAATTTAAACTTTCGTTTTAGACCATGGAATTCACTTTGACGGTGTCCGGCGAATTTGTCTACACAATTTGTCTAAAGATACAATTCATCTACAACAATTTGTCTACAACAATTTATCTACAACAATTTGTCTACAACAATTTATCTACAACAATTAGTCTACAGATACAATTTAACTACAATAATTTGTCTACAGATACAATTCGTCTAGAGCAGTGGTCGGCGAACTTTTTTGGGTATTACCCTAAAATATATTTGAGGACGTATCAGGACGTAAATTCGTAATTTCTAAAATTTAGAATAACGCCACATTTATGTAACAAATAAAATAAAAATATACGAAAAAAATATCAGCACAAAGTGTCTCTCATACCGCACGCATTACCCCCAAAGTTTTAAATTTACCCATTTGGGTAATTTACCCCTGTTCCCCGACCACTGGTCTAGAGAAACTATTACTAATATTATTTAAAAAATGACGATTGGTTAGTTAAGTCGTGATATTTTCGTATGTTTTAACAGTAAACTAACGAAAATATCATGACTTAACCTAACCAATCGTCAGGGTGTACTAACTTTTTATGGCCTTTCTCTGAATCAATAAATTGAAGAGGCATTGTGGGTTACTGAACAATGAACAATGTAAAAGTTCCAGATGACTGCAATTTTAAGTGCGAAAACCTAAGACATAAGTTACTAAGATTTAAAAAAGGCACACAACGAACAAACGTTTCAGATAGCTTAAACTACAAAGGCACAAACGCAAGACTTAAATTATAAAAGTTAACAACTAATTTTCGTATTTAATTATATTTGTTTTTTTATTAATGACAGTCCATTCGCGAATCGTCCGTTCGGCGAAACAGCCGTCGGCTCAATGTCCGTTTCGGTCAAATGTCCGTCGGTGAAATGTCCATCGGCCAAATGTCCGTCGGTCATCTGTCCGGCCACGGGTTGCAATTGAGTAGACGAATAATTTTGACACGAGGACGTCAAGCAAACCTCATGTCCGTTTGCGGTGCATTTACGGAAAAATTTTGGCACGATGACGTTACGCGGTCCTCACGTCCGTTCATGAGATGTATTTAAGGGGGTGGAAAGGGTTAGGTTAACCTAATCTAACCTAACCTAAGGTGAGATCAGGTTAAAGGGAGACTTTATGAACTTTTATGAGCTATATTTCAGGGTGGCGTAGCCTCTGGAGGGAGTGTGTCATAGCGATTTATGAAACGCATTTATTAATCACCCTGTATAATATGCCTAACGGAATATAGGGTAGTTTACTTCAAATTCAATAAAGAACTTTTAATATTAAGAGAAAATAAATGGGGGAATTCAGTTAGACTTCATGGGGTGAATTTGAACGTGACTTTTTCCAAATTAAGCTTAATCCGTGTTTACTTCAAAAGATTAAAATTTTCAAAACTTTATTAAGAAAAGAATACAAGTGACAGATTTTTTAAAATTTTTAAGTATTTTTTATGACGTTAATATATGTATTCACAGTACTTTTATTTCAATATGCCCTTGGAAGCATGGAGGCATTTTAAGCAAAATTAATGGCATTTACTTTATTTATTACATAACAATAGTGAAAGTAGCAAGTAATAGTAATAGTGACAACAAAAAATAATAATAATAGCAATAATAATAATAGTAAATACACTATAAAATTGACAAAATGTTACATAATTTTAAATTAAATGATTTATTGTATATTTAGTAGAAAATAAATGATGTTTAATCTATACTATAATAAGAGAGCTGTCCGTCCGTCTGTCTGTCTGTCTGTCCGTCCATCACACTTTCAGAAATTGTGAGAAAAAAAATTCAGAAATTGTATTACAGGAGGAAATGTGAAGCTCAAGATTTTCATGACTGTGTTCTTTTCTGTAGTTTAGCAATGGGGGAAGGGTGAGGGTGGGGGGAAGGGTGGGGGAAGGGTGGGAGTGGGGGAGGGTTGGGGTGGGCGGAAGGGTGGGGTGGGGGTAATGGGGATGGGTGTGGTAATGGGGATGGGTGGGGGTAATGGGGGAGGGGTTAGCCCCCAGTTGTATGAATGGGGGTGAGGAGGTTTTGGTAGGTACCAGATTCAGAAATGTTGAGACAATGTGAAGCTCAAATTTTCACGGCTGGGTTCTTTTTTGTAGTTTAGCCTGTCTAACCGTCAGCGAAGCGACGGGAATAATAAAATATATTTTATAATGATCCTATCCTTTTTATACTAACAGTGTTCAAGGTATCATTCCTGACTTAATAAGCTTGCTCTTCTCCTACGTTGTCGTTCTCTTGCCAATCGTCTTCTTATTTCTGCAGCAGTCTCCATTTTCGTGGTTCATATATATTTTGCCGTCATTCTTGACGGCACGGGTACACTAGTAATAATAATAATAAAAGAATTGATTACGAAATTAAAGGTGATTAATGAAATTAGCGTAATTTAAATAGTTGATTACGAAATTGATTACTATGATAAAATTGACAGTAGTGAACTTACACATCAGTAGGAGCTAATGAAGGGCTTTTTTAGTGATTGTGAAATGCATTTGGTGATGAAGCCTGCGTGATATTTATGGGAATTGCATTCCACACATCTGCTTCTTTGAATGAAAATGCATTTCCTGCAGTTTCTATTGTATAATTAGGTTTGTGTATAAAATCACTGAGCAGTTTGGTGCTATAACGATGGTTTATTTGATGGGAGGGTGATTGCTCTTTGAATGGATGATGTTGTCGATTTTTGTTGATAACTTTGAACATATTAACAGCAACATTGAATATGTATAAGTCATTTGGTTTTAAATATTTAAACTTTTAAACATGAGGAAGTGTGACTTTTTTGTTGTCATTATTCGAGTTACAGTAATTTTTGTATGTCTATTCAGTAATATCAGTCTTTCATAGTTTAAAAAGAATATGTCTACGTTTAATACTCACAATTTCTTATTGGCGAAAACAGTTTACCAAACTAAGATGAATTATTTCTACAGACTGATGAATTTCGTCAATGTGTGGAAAACTCGTATGGAAGTGGTACTTTAAAAAAAAAATGGCTCCAGTAAACGTAATGATTTGCTATAAATTGATGGAAATATGGTTCTCGACATACAGTAAATGTCCAGTCCATATTCCTTTCGCGTGTCTGCCTTTCATTTGCAATTAAGACACACCTGGTTTTTATAGGTCTGGATTTTTTCTTTCTGAGGCACAGATGCACCTACTCTAATCTGAGAGAGAGAAAGAACACTATACCTTAGTTTTTTATGCAGGAAGAATGGGCCAAGGGCAAAAGTTTGCCACACAAACCGTTTTACATACACTTGACCATTGTGTTTTATATTGGTATTTCTTTCATACACCTCGTTATAATTCGTAGAATCGAAATAGCTTTTCCCTTTGTATTTTCAATTTTCTTTTTTCGTCTTTCGTGGTCACTAACTTCCCACACATACAAACGTTTTGTACACACTCGTAATCACTGTTGCAATCCTACTTATTCTATAACTACGTTTTATTTACATTTATCCTCCTTGATGTAACTTTTATTACTGTTGTTTCCTTTTACTGTAATTTTCGCGAGATCTCATATTTAGAAGTCAGTCTTCTTTCATATCATTCTGTACCTTCATTAGGCATTGGTTCTTCTCTTCAACTACACCCTCCTGACGCTGAAATAAGGTCTTTCGCTTCAGTTTTCCAAATGTTAAATGCTTCGACACGTTTCCATTCAATTTCCAAGAAGTTTTCTTTCGCACATACAACCAAATCATCCATTTACTCACTTCCAAGTTTGGAAAATTTTTAATAAAAAAAGCAAATTCATTCTTAAAACTTTGAAATTATCGTATTTGGAAAATTTTACAGAACACTCTCTGAAAGAAGTTTGAAAATTTTAATTCAATCAAATAGCGAGACTCTCTCTCTCTCTCTCTCTCTCTCTCTCTCTCAGAGACACGTTGAGTCCGGTTGACTGCCAGTTCCGGTCGGAACGGGAGCTGCTTGGCGTCGATCTGAACGTGGGAGGGACGAACTATAGGTTAATCTTGGTGTACAGACCTCCGCATCTCCTCCTCGAGGAGGATACAGCCCTGTACACCGAACTCAGTAGCCTGCTAGGGGATAGGGTGTGTGTAGTTTTAGGAGACTTCAACTGTCGCGGCATAAAGTGGGAAAACAGGACTGCCGATGCTGAAGGGAGGAGGCTAGTTGACTTTGCTGATGAGAACTTCCTCACTCAGTGGGTCAACGAGCCTACACGAGGCGAAAGCGTTCTAGACTTAGTATTCACGACCGAAGACAACCTCGTCACTGGCCTCACCGTTGACGAATCGTTGGGCGGGAGTGATCACGGTATTATTAGGTTCCGTGTGTGCGTCCCTCGGGTGAAGCGTAGTAACTCGAGAGGCAGTAAGCTCGATCTCCGGCGGGCGAACTTTGTTAGCCTCAGGGATAGCGTAGCAGAGATGGGGTTAGAGGTTGGCGGCGATGTTGAGGGAGTGTGGAGTGCATTCCGGATGAGTTTATGGTGCTGCAGTCTGCTGCCATACCCTCAAAACTGGTCACCCCTGCTTCAACGCAGCCTAAGTGGTTCAATCGTGGCATCGCTTCGGCTATCCGAAATAGGAAAGTAGTGTATAGGAGGGCGAAGGCCAATCGTTCCCACGAGAACACTGAAGCGTATGTCCGCCTGTGTAGGGAAGTGAAGGCGAAGGTTAGGCTAGCGAAACGTAACGAAGAACTACGGGTGGCAAGCCTCTGCAAGAGGAACCCTAAGGAGTTCTTCAGTTATGTTAATAGTAGAAAGCCTATTAGAAGCATGATAGGTCCTTTAAAGGACGGAAGCGGCGTTCTGCGGACCTCCGACGCGGACATCGCTAAGGTGCTTAATGAGTACTTTGCGGGAGTGTTCACCAGGGAGAATACCCGCGTCATCCCCGAGCCAGCTGTGAGGCACGAAGGTGCTGACCTGGATAGTGTTAGATGTACCGCGACAGTCGTTGCTCATAGAATAGACAAACTGAGCGCGTTTAAGGCTCCTGGGCCAGACCAGTTTCTCTCCCCAGTGTTTTGCGAGAAGTGCGCGACCAGGTGGCTCCCCACCTGGCTACAGTCTTCAACAAATCGTTGGAGATGGGCCAGGTGCCTGGTGACTGGAGAGAGGCCAACGTGACCCCTATCTTTAAGAAAGGGGATCACGAAAGTCCAGGGAACTATCGTCCTATTAGTCTCACTTCAGTTGTAGGTAAATTATTAGAAAGGATAATAGCTGATAGAATCGTTGACCATTTGGATTCCTACAAGCTGCTTGGGGACTCCCAACATGGGTTTAGACGGCATAGGTCGTGTCTCACCAACTTGCTCGAGTTTCTCCACGTCATGTTGAGTGAGTACGATAAGAGTAGGGCGATTGATATACTTTATCTCGACTTTCAGAAAGCCTTTGATAAGGTACCTCACCGCCGGCTAATGGCGAAAGTGCGCGCGCTGGGTATCGGTGGGGAAATAGGTAGGTGATTGAAAACTGGCTAAGGAATAGGCGGCAGAGGGTGGTAATTAAAGGGGCTAGTTCGGGTTGGGCCTCGGTCACTAGTGGGGTTCCTCAGGGTTCCGTTTTGGGGCCACTGTTGTTTACCATTTACATAAATGATATCGACGGTGGCATCGTCAGTCGGATCGCCAAATTCGCTGATGACACCAAGCTTGGGGCCAATGTTGGGACGCCCGAAGCGATCGAGGAACTGCGTGCGGACCTAGGTAGGATAGGAGAGTGGTCCGAAAAATGGCAAATGCCGTTTAACTTGGGTAAATGCAAAGTGATGCACATTGGCTACGCCAATCCCAAGTCGGACTACTCGATGTTGGGCAGTAATATCGAGGTGACTGATTTAGAAAAGGACTTGGGTGTGCTAATTAGCAGCGACCTTAAGTTTACGAAACAGTGTGTAGAGATGGAAAAGAAAGCCCAGAAACTATTGGGTTATATCAGGAGGCAATTTCAGTTTCGGAACAAGGAGATTGTGCTCTCACTGTACAATTCCCTTGTTCGGCCGTACCTGGAGTATGCTGTGCAGTTCTGGTCGCCCACCCTCAGGAAAGATATTGAGAGGCTGGAGCGAGTGCAGGCGAGGGCCACAAAGTTGATCCCTTCCGTTAGGCATATGGGCTACAATCGACGGTTACGCGCCCTGAACTTGTTTTCGCTTGAAACTCGGAGGCTGCGCGGTCAACTGATCGAGGTTTTCAAGCTCTTACGAGGGTTCAACGATGTCGATTTTAGAAGTATGTTTAGTTTAAATGATAACCCAACTCGCAACAATGGTTGGAAGTTGGATTTGAAACGGTTTAGGACTAGTGTGTGTGGGAATTACGTTACGTATAAGATCTGTGACACATGGAACAGGTTACCTTCGGAGTTGTGAACAGTTCCTCTGTGGATCAGTTCAAGAAAAGGTTAGACGAAATCTTGCACACTATTTGAGTGTGTAAAGACATTTAGGACCTCAGTCTGCGGAAATTTCTTTTCCTGTAAAATAGTTGATATCTGGAACCAACTTCCCTCAGAGGATGTTTCCAGTCAAGTGTAAATCTGTTTAAAAATAGGCTAGACAAAGTACAGAACACACTCATAGTTTAAGATTAAAACCTCAGAAAACTCTGCAGGAGTTCGCTTGCTCGGTGTCTCTGTGAGCAAGCTAAATATAGAGCTATTTATATATTCTCCACTTTCCTGTAAAATTTCCTTGGCTACTTTTCCAGGTCAAGGTATTTTCTTCAACCTTTTTCCGTACCTGCCTCTGGCAGGGAGGGAGCGGAGGGTGGGGAGAGAGCCTTCTACTTTTCTATCCAGTTTTCTACTACTGCTAGCATAGTTGAAAGACAAAATTTTCCCTGGCACCCGTTGCCATTGGTACCTCCTCGGTATGGGCCGCAAGGCCTTTTGAGGTACTTCTTTTTCCTTGTAACTCTCCCCCTCTCTCCCCTCTCCCCTCTCTCTCCTCTCTCTCCTCTCCCCTCTCTCTCCTCTCCCCTCTCTCTCCTCTCCCCTCTCTCTCCTCTCCCCTCTCTCTCCTCTCCCCTCTCTCTCCTCTCCCTCTCTCTCCTCTCCCCTCTCTCTCCTCTCCCTCTCTCTCCTCTCCCCTCTCTCTCCTCTCCCCCCTCTCTCTCTCTCTCCCCTCTCTCTCCTCTCCCCTCTCTCTCCTCTCCCCTCTCTCTCCTCTCCCCTCTCTCTCCTCTCCCCTCTCTCTCCTCTCCCCTCTCTCTCCTCTCCCCTCTCTCTCTCTCTCTCCCCTCTCTCTCCTCCCCCTCTCTCTCCTCTCCCCTCTCTCTCCTCTCCCCTCTCTCTCCTCTCCCCTCTCTCTCCCTCTCCCTCTCTCTCCTCCTCTCCCTCTCTCTCCTCTCTCTCCTCTCTCTCCTCTCTCTCCTCTGTTGTACAAACCTGTCCCGTGGGTTACTAGGACCCCTTCCCATCCCATTCTGTCCTTTTAGCTTAGGTTAGGGATGTTCTCCTCTGACTGCAGAAAAAAGAAAAACTTTTAGTATTGTCTTTTTCTCTGTTACGATTAGGACGCTACTGCTATCTCATGCGTGGGAAGAGAGGCTTGGAACCTCTATAATAACACCATTTAACTTCAGTTGTAGGTAAATATTTAGAGGGGATAATAGCGAGTAGGATTGTTGACCATTTGGATTCTTACAGCTACTTTGGGACTCCAACATGGGTTTAGACGGCATAGGTCGTGTCTCACCATCATGCTCGAGTTTTTCTACGTCATGTTGGTGAGTATGATAAGAGTAGGGCGATTGATTAGAAGCCTTTGATAAGGTACCTCACCGCCGGCTAAAGGCCGAAGTGCGCGCACTGGGAATTGGTGGGGAAGTAGGTAGGTGGATTGGAAACTGGCGAAAAATGCCACAAAGTTAATCCCTTTCTTTAGGCATATGGGCTACATCGACGCTTACGTGACGCGGGTTCAAAGATGTCGATTTTAGCAGCATGTTAGTTCAAATGATAACCCAACTCGCAACAATGGTTAGAAGTTGGATTTGAAAGATTTAGGACTAGTATATGTGGGATTACTTTAACACGTTGATAGTTTAAGATTAAAACATAAGAAAACTCTGCAGAGTTCGCTTGCACGGTGTCTCTGTGAGCAAGGTAAATATCGAGCTATTTTTATATTCTCCACTTTCCTGTAAAATTTCCTTGGCTACTTTTCCAGGGTCAAGGTATTTTCTTCAACCTTTTTCCGTACCTGCCTCTGGCAGGGAGGGAGCGGAGGTGGGGAGAGAGCCTTCTACTTTTGTATCCAGTTTTCTACTACTGCTAGGATAGTTGAAAGAAAAATAAACTTTTACAGAATTTTCCCTGCACCCGTTGCCATTGGTACCTCCTCGGTATGGGCCGCAAGGCCTTTTGAGGTACTTCTTTTCCTTGTAACTCCTTGTAACTCTCTCTCTCTCTCTCTCTCTCTCTCTATATATATATATATATATATATATATATATATATATATAATATATATATATAGTGGTGTTTTTCTTCAATTCCTTTAAAAGAATAAAAACCTGAGTCTTATTTTGGCGAAAAAAGATACAGGGTGTTCACAAAATAATGGTGCAAAAATAATTGGTAATTCTTCTTAGTAATCACTATGTATTCAGTATGTATGGTTGTTTACATTTCCAACTGTACAAGTTTGGAACACTTTCACAAGATGACCATCATTTGTCGCTACAATGCATATTTGTAAAGAATTGAGTTGCTAAGTTTCGTAAAAATCTGGAGCAGTCCGCCAAACCGAAAGACCCTACAGTTGACCTAACCGGGCATTCAATAACTTTCCCGTAGGTTTCGATTAATTTTAAGCAACTTTTACCTAATAGTTATATCCTGTTATATGCGCTGTAGCATATAACATTGCGATAGTAAATTTGATCGGGAGATAACAGAATAGGGATCACCTGAAGATCAGGGCCCCCAGCCTTCGTTAGTTAGCCTTATAAAGCTAACTAACGAAAATATCACGACCTAACTTAACCAATCGTCAAGGGCGTACAGTTGACCTAACGATTGGTTAGGTTAGGTCGTGATATTTTCGTTAGTTAGCCTTATAAGGCTAACTAAAGAAAACTGGGGGCCTGATCTTCAGGTGATCCCAGAATAGTACCCATATGGTACTTCTCGAAGAAACTAAAACAAGACATTAACTAACGTTAGTTTAAAATACCGCTTAAGTTTAAAATACCACTCTAGTTTAAAATAATTAATAGGAGTTAATTACCTCTCAATTCTCTCCTAATCTGGAAACAGACCTTGTAACGTAGGTTTCTGGAGATCCTGATATATTTAATAAAGACTTGGAATTCAAAGTACTGCATATTGATGTAGTATATTGATGAAACAAGTTCTTTATATAGAATATTTCATCCAATACTTTACAAAAAACTTCACAAACTTCCGATATAAACTCGGCGAAAACAACAAATTTGCTTCAAACAGAGTAAGAATTTTTGAAATGTTTACTGTAGAAATGCTCACACCAGTCCCGCGCACACACACACACACACACACACACACACACACCACACACACACACATATATATATATATATATATATAAAGAGAGAGAGAGAGAGAGGAGAGAGAGAGAGAGAGAGAGAGATATTGGAATTTATATTTGCATATATTTTTATGTAGGAAGGAAGGGGACAAGGGTGAGCCCCGCAAAAATGGACCCTCAACAAAGAAGGAGAGAGCTGAAATCAAGGTCTCCAGGTTCACAATACCTTTTTTATAAATTTTGAAAATTGTGTAGTGTGTAAAATGTATGTATGTGTAGTGAATAATAGAGAAAAGAAGTGTGTGTTTTGAGAACATGATAGATTGCTCACGAGTAGATGAGAGACAGAAAAAGATCAGCTAAAGAGGACAGTGACAGGAGAAACGGGAGTTGCAGCACTCTCTGTCTCCTACCGAATGTTCCCCAACGAGTACTCCCTGGTCGATTGGTGTCTACAGTCTTTCTTCCTCCTGCATATACGTAGTTATAGCATCTCGGTGGTGTAGTGGTTCTTTACTAGCCCTGGGCTTGAATCCCGGTGTAACTATCGTAAGCACTCTGTTGGACTAAGTTACTGTACAGTTTTACCTACTGAGGATAGTCCGGGAAACCACCCAGTTATTTCTCTTCGCATATATTTAAGAAACCTGTTGGAGAAACAGATTACTGTTTGCATTTACATAACGTACAGTTCATATACAGTAAAGTTTATATATATATATATAATGCGCCTCGGTGGTGTAGTGGTTAGCGTCGCTGACTACGAATCCATCGGCCCCGGGTTCGAGACCCGACGGCAGCCGGCGCCCAGCAAAACCCAGCTGTTCATCCTTCCACAATAAAGGAAGTGGTTGGTAGATAAATGGGTACCCTAGGTGGCCTTGTGGTTACGACGCTGGCTGCTGATGGGGCGTGGTTCGGATTCCACGTTAAACTGTAGGTCTAAGGTGGAGTGAAAAGCGTGACCTTCGTCAGGATGAACAATTCGGGCGGAAGCTAACCAAAGGTTATAGATATATATATATATATATAGCAGGAAGAAGGGGCCAAGGGCGAACACCCGCAAAAACGCTCCCCATAGAGGAAGAAGAGAGCAAAAACCAAGGTCCAAGGGTTTCCAGATTCCTGAACACTCTGCGTTCCAAATATTGGAGGCCATAAACAGGGGGAAAGATGGATTGAGGAAGATTGTTCAAGAGTTCACCGGTTGAGTAGATGAGAGATTGAAAAACACCGATTATCCCTTGCATTAGAACGTTGGACAGAAAAGGAATGAGAATGTGTTCAAAGTCTGGTACTGCGTGCTCTCCTTAAAGGAGGAGGCATGCAGTTAGAGAGTTCATAATGTCCGTTATAATAGCGATACTAAAGAGAGTGTGAGGCAACATTGTGGCGAAGAAAGAGAGAGTGAAGCCAGTCAGTAAGAGACGGGGAATTGATGAGACAAAAGCCTAAAAGCCTTTGATTCCATCCGTCAAGTAGAGCTGTGTAGGTGAGCCACCCCACGCATGAAAAGTGTACTCCAAACAGGAGCGGACAAGACCCCTGTACAGACACAGGAACTGAATGGGGGTGAAGAAACTACGAAATCGGTACAGCACACTAACCTCTTAGAACCTGTTTTGGAAAGAGTATATGTCATCTTTCCAGGAAAAATCACGAGAAAAGGAAACGCCAAGAATGTTAAGCGAAGAGGAAGCAGTATTATATTATTATTATTATTATTATTATATTATTATTAAACATCATTTATTTTCTACTAAATATACAATAAATCAGTTTAATTTAAAATTATGTAACATTTTGTCAATTTTATAGTGTATTTACTATTATTATTATTGCTATTATTATTATTTTTTGTTGTCACTATTACTATTACTTGCTACTTTCACTATTGTTATGTAATAAATAAAGTAAATGCCATTAATTTTGCTTAAAATGCCTCCATGCTTCCAAGGGCATATTGAAATAAGAGTATTGTGAATACATATATTAACGTCATAAAAAATACTTAAAAATTTTAAAAATCTGTCACTTGTATTCTTTTCTTAATAAAGTTTTGAAAATTTTAATCTTTTGAATTAAACACGGATTAAGCTTAATTCGGAAAAAGTCATGTTCAAATTCACCCCAAAAGTCTAACTGAATTCCCCATTTATTTTCTCCTATTAAAATTTCTTTATTGAATTCGAAGTAAACTACCCTATATTCCGTTAGGCATATTATATAGGGTGATTAATAAATGTGTTTCATAAATCGCAGGGTGTATTCTTGAGACAAAAATAAAGAAAAAATACCATATAAATATGGCCGAGAAACCCGTAGGGTTCGAGCTATAGCACGCGACAGAAAATGAATTCCTAAAGATTTTTTTACATTTTATGCAAATACACAGGGTGATACATTTGCTTCAGTAAAGTGAATGTTCGAAATTCGTTCCTCCTTCTTGAATGCATGCCTTAGCACGTCGCACCAGTGATTGTCTGACACACTCAAAATTCCTGGATATTGCGGATCGTTTCGCAATTGTCTCGAACTCGTTGCCACAATTCATCACGTGCTCGGACTTCTGTAACAAAATTAGGCTTTTTAAATGACCCCAAAAGTAATAATCAAGAGGATTTAAATCTGGTGGCCGAGGTGGCCACGGAATAAGACCACCGTGCCCTATTCACCTGTCAGGATACACAGCATCGAGATATTCCCTCGTTAAACGGACGAAATGAGCTGGTGCACCATCATGCATGAACCACATTAGTCGTCGAGTTCTGATAGGCACATTTTCAAGTAGCACTGGCAAAGTCTGCTCGAGGAAACGCCTATACGAATCTCCAGTCAGTCGCTGCCCACTCATGCAAAGAATTTATTTCCTTATAAAAGTAACAGCCTTTCCAACGACAAGATTAAAGTTTATGCGTATATAATTAAACACTTTCTAACCAAAAGTATTAATAAAAAGGTAGGAAATACTTTAGCTGTGAGGAAAAGTCCATCGAAGTAATAAAATCTACGGAAAAAGTACTAAACATTTTAAAACTCGGCAACAATTCTTAGTTGGTTGGAAAAATAATCCGAACAGTTAAAAAAACGACTGTGCTGAACACACCGTCAATCTAAACGGTTAACTTTTTCTTTTATCAATGATCAAATTGTTTTTTAACCATTTTTTAATCAAATGTTGGTGAATTTTAAAATTTTCAGCATTTTTCCTTAGATTTTATTTCTTCAGCGCCTTTTTTTCATGACTGCGAATAAGCCAACAAACTGAATTTTTAATAATCTTTCTACTTTATTCTGATGGTTGGCTCAAATCGATACCCAGATATTGATTAAAAGTGGAAAGACTTAAGGTCTCTGCTGGTGTTAAAAGGTGGTGCGCTAATACCCTCAACAGGTTCGATCACCGACATTTTTTATTGCTCCGTTTGGCGTCTTTCGTCCGTGAAGGGAGTCTCGCTATCAGTGGGTTGTTTTCTTTACTGGAGATCCCATAATCAAATGGGCCACGTCACTTCCAAGTAGATTAGCGAAGTTAAGCCATAGTGGGTCTGGCTAATAATTTAATGGGTAACCGTTTTTCTCAACGTCAGATGATGTAGTGACCCATGATTCGAATTCTACGTTCAACTTTACGTTCCTTCGTGACCCTGGCTGTTAGCACGGAGCTCAATGATGCACTTAATAACAAGACCTCCCTAATAGAAGGGAGGTCTTGTTATTTCAGTGTTATTACACTCACAGAGAGAGAGACAGAGAGAGAGAGAGAGAGAGAGAGAGAGAGAGAGAAGAGAGAGAGAGAGATCTATAAACATTTGAAAATTAGTTAAGAGCGACAAAACGTCAAGAAAGTTATGCTGAAATAAAAAATTTGAGAACAAATAGCGTTAGTCAAACAACGACCGAGAAAATGGTGTTGAAGACATTAAATATCACGTGATTAACGAGGTTGAAATAGGGGTTGACAGAAAGAAATAATTGCGTTTAGCTTTTGAGCGTAAAAAAAACTGCTTAAATGAAATATATATACTTTAAATAATTTATTTACGTCTAATTATTGCGTATAAACAGTTTATTACGAATAGATAGCTTTTTCTTGGGAAACTATTATATACAGGGTGTCTCAGAAGTCGCGCTCCATTGGCTAATGTAGCTTCATTGAGTTTAATTATTTTAAGATAGCTTTGCGATTAACTGTACATATATTAATTTTATTATTCGTACATTATCGAACATATATTGTAATTAAACATCACTTATAAACCATTTCGACTCGTAAACCTCGTAAATCTGAATAAAGCCTATGGTGCGCGACTTCTGAGACACCCTGTGTATATACCATATTATACAGTATATTTTATGCAGGAAGGAGAGACCAAGGGCCAAAATCAAGGTCAGGGTTTTCGAGATATCTAGACACTCTGTGTTTGAAAGATGGGAGGTCATAGACAGGAGGAAAGATGGATTGAGGAAGATTGTTTTGTGTGCGTGTATATATATATATATATATATATATATATATACACAAATGGCATCTGCAACAAGCAAATTAATATAAATAAATAGGAAATACTTTATTGTGAGCGAAATCTTTTCGACCATTTACTTTGACTCGGAAAAATTTCAAAAGAAAAACTTTGATTGTTTGCCACCCTAAATTTAATGGAATGAAATTCTAATCATAAATTCCAAAGGGTTTCGAACCGTAACCTATTTTCTTTGCAAATGTTGAAAGTTTAAATCCGATAATCAGAAAGAAATTGAAAATTATATATATATATATATATATACATATATATATATATATATATATATATATTATATATATATATATACAGGTGGGCCGTAAGTTTCCATACATAGGAAAAATTAAACGTTTGTTTTTATGTTTCAGATACCCTAAGAATGTGCGTTTGACGTAAGATCTTGTTTACTGATGAAGCAAATTTTTACGTCATGGAGAGGTTAATCGGCAAAACATACGTTATTGGAGTAATGCTAACCCTAACTGGCTGAGTCCGACGAAGATGCAGGTGCGGTAAAGTGATGGTGTGGGCCGGGATATGGGTGACAGAATTATTGGACCAATTTTTGTCAGTGGAAATCTTAATGCCGAAAGGTATCTTAACATGTTGCAAGAAGAGATTTTCCCATCCCTGCTAAACGAGGAAGGTAACTTCCCAGTTTACTTCCAGCAAGATGGAGCTCCACCTCATTATGGTCTTCACGTGCGTCGGTATTTGGATCAGCAGCAATTTCCGGATGCTTGGATTGGTCGGCGTGGTCCTGTGGAGTGGCCTCCCAGATCCCCAGATCTCACCCCCCTTGATTTCTATCTTTGGGGGCACTTGAAGGCCATGGTGTATCAGGAAAAGATACGAGACATAAATCATCTAAAGGAACGTATCACCAACGCCATTACAAGCATAACGTCAACTGTGCTAATGCGTGTTCATCAACAGTGGGGAACACGTATTGAAATGTGTTTTCAAAACAATGGCAACCATGTAGAGCATATTATTAAATAAAAATGGTTGTCCATAAAAAAATGTTTATTTTTCCTATGTATGGAAACTTACGGCCCACCCTGTACTCTATATATATATATTATATATATATATATGCAAATAACTGCAATGACCGCGCAGTATATAATGAATAGAAACGACATAAGTATTAAGGAACGTTTCTGCACACGAGGAGGAGAGATAACGAAATAATGAAAAATGAGGCGAACCGCCTGGGAATCGAACCCAGGGCCTTCCGATTGCCGGTCGGACGCTCTACCATTATGCTACGGACCTCACTCAATCACAAATCGAAATTCTCCCAAATAGGGCAGAAACCAATGCCCTCAGAGAGCACCCTCGCAAATCGTGAATATGCGCAAATAACTGCAATGACCGCGCAGTATATAAATGAATAGAAACGACATAAGTATTAAGGAACGTTTCTGCACACGAGGAGGAGAGATAACGAAATAATGAAAAATGAGGCGAACCGCCTGGGAATCGAACCCAGGGCCTGCCGATTGCCGGTCGGACGCTCTACCATTATGCTACGGACCTCACTCAATCACAAATCGAAATTCTCCCAAATAGGGCAGAAACCAATGCCCTCAGAGAGCACCCTCGCAAATCGTGAATATGCGCAAATAACTGCAATGACCGCGCAGTATATAAATGAATAGAAACGACATAAGTATTAAGGAACGTTTCTGCACACGAGGAGGAGAGATAACGAAATAATGAAAAATGAGGCGAACCGCCTGGGAATCGAACCCAGGGCCTTCCGATTGCCGGTCCTCCTCGTGTGCAGAAACGTTCCTTAATACTTATGTCGTTTCTATTCATTTATATACTGCGCGGTCATTGCAGTTATTTGCGCATATTCACGATTTGCGAGGGTGCTCTCTGAGGGCATTGGTTTCTGCCCTATTTGGGAGAATTTCGATTTGTGATTGAGTGAGGTCCGTAGCATAATGGTAGAGCGTCCGACCGGCAATCGGAAGGCCCTGGGTTCGATTCCCAGGCGGTTCGCCTCATTTTTCATTATTTCGTTATCTCTCCTCCTCGTGTGCAGAAACGTTCCTTAATACTTATGTCGTTTCTATTCATTTATATACTGCGCGGTCATTGCAGTTATTTGCGCATATTCACGATTTGCGAGGGTGCTCTCTGAGGGCATTGGTTTCTGCCCTATTTGGGAGAATTTCGATTTGTGATTGAGTGAGGTCCGTAGCATAATGGTAGAGCGTCCGACCGGCAATCGGAAGGCCCTGGGTTCGATTCCCAGGCGGTTCGCCTCATTTTTCATTATTTCGTTATCTCTCCTCCTCGTGTGCAGAAACGTTCCTTAATACTTATGTCGTTTCTATTCATATATATATATATATATAACTTCGATCTCAAACTTTTCACCCAAAATGGCTTCCAGTCTATCGAGAGACTTTAAAATATGAATGCATATGTTTATTATTAAATGAAAGAAGCATTTTTATTTTAATAAAAATTCAGAATAGGTGGGAGGAATCAGAGCATCACGCTGTAACATCGCTTGTAGGCGTACTCATGCATGTGCGTGGGGTGAAAAATAAAGTTTACATTTTTGATTTATTCATAGTTTTTAAGTTCAGGAATAACTTTTACCAAGAGAGAGAGAGAGAGAGAGAGAGAGAGGAGAGAGAGAGAGGCGTGACTACTTTACAAAACAGCGACATTTTCACTCGTAAATGTCATTTGCTTAATTTAAATGACCACATAAACCAGATCAGGCGTTCATTTCTATATTTCACGATACGTGGGTGATTTTGAATAAAAAAAAAAAAAAAAAAATGTTGAGAACATGGCAACACCGTTTTCGTGTCGCGATGAACTCAGTGTGAATGCTAAAGATTGTCGGGAAGACTTCAGGTAGCCAAGAGCATACACACACACACACACACACACACACACATGCGTGCATCTTCGCATAAGTGAGGTACCGACTTTTCTAAATCCGTATATCTAAAAGACTAATTAATGAAACCTAATTTAATCTAACCTAACATTAGTGTGAAAATAAAAACCCACTTTAATAGACAGAGTTTATTTCCACAACAGTTTCGATGCCCACTGGCATCCTCCTCGGGTGGATACAGAAAAACGAATGAACCAAAACAAGAGGGAAAAACAGTCCAGGGACCGACCGTTAAGAAATTCGTACCTAGGTTAGATCCCATTCTCCCGACACCGGAAAGGCATTTTCATTAAAGGGACCCGCTTATAAGTACATTCGCACAAATTTAAAACTATCTTCCTGTTCTAAACATACAGATTCTATTATTTTTTTTTACATAATTATTACATTTATTATTAAATTTATTACATTTAATATTGCATTATTATTTATTACAGAAATTATAAATTTATTATTACATTGGTTATTACATTATTGTTTATTATACAGAACTTATAAATCGAAAAACGAATGAAAAAGGCGAGAAGGAAACAATCAAGAGACCATTGAGAAATTCGCACCTAGGTTAGATACCGTTCTCCCGACACCGGAAGAGCATTTTATTACAGGGTTCCGCTTATAAATACATTCGCACAAATTAGAACTATCTACTTGTTCTATACCTACAGATTCTAATATTTTGACATAATTACTATATTTATTATTGCATTTACATTTTTTTAACATTTATTATTATTACCTTTACCTTAATTATTAAATTTATAATATTACCTTTATTATTACATTTGTTGCATTTATATTTATTTCCATATTTATTACTTCCATTATTACATTTACATTTACGTTTATTATTCCATTTACATTTTACAAAAAAAAAAAAAAAATCGAATGAACTAAAAGCGAGTAAGGAAACAATCCAGAGACCTTTAAGAAATTCACACTTAAGTTAGAACACGTTCCCCGACTCTGTAAGGGATTTTTTGACCAAGAATCTCATTAAAGGGTCTAACTTATCAGTACCTTCGCACAAATTAAAATTATCTACTTTTTCTATACATACAGATTCTATTATTTTTCTTTTGACATAATTATTACATTTATAAAGTACCTTACTTGATTCCCAATCTATAGCATGATTATTTTGGCTGGCGTGATAAAAAATGGCATTATTAATATTACAACTTCTGAAGGCATATTTGTGTTAATACGGGTTTCAATATTTCTTCCAGTTTCTCCTACGTATACTAAATCACAACTTTTACAGGGAATGCTGTAGACACAGGCTTGTTCCTCTTTTGCAACGTTATTCCTAACCAATTTACTTTTCACGGTAGACGAATATTTGAACGCCAAAGCAAACTCAAAATCTTTCGTCAACGGTTTTACTCTTTCTAAGCCGGCAATGTAAGGCAAACTCACGTGTTGTTTTTGGTTAACTGAAGGTTCCCGAAGTTGTGGAAATAAACTCTGTCTATTAGAGTGGGTTTTTATTTTCATATTTTGACCTTCACGTAGAAAAAAGTGAAGTTTTTTGCATCTAACATTAGTGTCATTGAACCGAAAAGTGCGTGATAAGAGTTTCGGACGCAATTGAAGGTTCGAAGGGTGGCTTCTGTTAAGTCAATAAATAGTGAAGTACAATACTGGCTAATCTAGCATAACCTAACTAGTGGTTTACCAATTAATCGACACCGGCACAGGCAGAATGGGCAATTTTTTGGCATCGGCACCAATATAGGCATCGACCAAATTTAGCCGATGCTCTCACCGATTCTTTGAAATTTTAAAATTTTCATTACAAAACAAAATTTATATTTATGGAAAACTGAACAGACAAAAACACTAATTTAAACCCATTTCAGAGTGTAATTATATAAAAATATTTAGCATTCACGAAAAAGAGAGAGTTTAATTAGTTAAGTTGCCCATAAATTTACATTATCTCTAAGTAGCTAATCTCTAAATATTATAAACTATTGTAATTTTCTAAACGAGCGACGCAGTAACAAAAACATGTCTATTTTGAACTAAAATATCAGAAGCCTTCCAAATCACTTTGACGAGTTGACGGCCAATCTAAAATTGTTACAATATAAATTCACGTGTATTTTATTGACCGAGCATATGGGGAGATATCCGGCATATATCTTGAACGCTATACCTATAAGTCTTATATACACCAAATGGTAACTTGTCAATGTTTATTGCGAGTATAGATACAACTTTAACTTATAATCATATCAACAATAACCGCATCAAAAATAAAAATTGACTACAGACCCTACACCTATAATAATAAATTGAAATTTATCAGAGAAATATAAAGTTTTGACTGGTCGAGAATAACTGAAAGTAACTGTGAAATAGAAACAAAATTTTAAACATTCTCAAACGCACAAATGTGTATATTTAATACTAATTTTCCTATAAAATCGAAACTCGTGTCAAAAAATAACTATAACAATCAGTGGATCACTCCAGCCCTCATTGTAAACATAAACTGTAAAATATTCTCTCTATAAACTACGAAAGAATGATATTATCAGTGAACAAACACATAAAAATTATTGTAACAGACTAAATTCGTTCATAAAAACCGCAAAAGCGTACCATTATTGTCCTAAAATTACCGAACAAAAATCTAATCCAAAAAAGGATTATGAAATACTTTAAAGGTTTTAGTCAACGCCAAAAAAGGAAAGACAAATCCCGTAAATTCGTTAACACAGGATGGAATTTCCTAAAGTGTTCCCAAAGACTTTATTAATCTGTATTAATCTGTAATCTGTATATAAGACTTTTATTACACGTCTCTTCAAAACGGTGGGTGATATAGGTCTTCTGACATCAGATTTGAATTCAGCGCATCCAAATTTATGAAAATCACTTCGTTTCGTTTAAAGGACAGAAAAAGTTTGTAATTTTGTCGTGTAGTGAATTGGAAACACTCCTCTTGGCATCAAGTTAGATGAAACATTAAATTTCAAAAGCCACACACAACATATCAAATAAAAAATATCTAGATTTCTCTATATAATATTTAAACTAAAAAAAAAACAATTCCCCAAAATGTTCTCCTCACACTGTATTACTCACTAATTTATTCACACTTACAATATGGAATCACATCACAGCATGGAGTAGTATAAAGAATTAGATACGATATCCGCTAGAAGTAATCCATAAAAAGTGCTTACGAACTCAAACAATGACAACAGGCAATCTCATACCTCTCCAATGTTCAGAAATGTAAATATTCTAAAACTAAATGACTTGTCTAAACTTACTGTAGGTATCAGTATGTACAAAGTTGCCAATAATAGAAACTATACTTCTCCCATTCACAGGGCGATTGCCTCCCCTCCCATCAGACCAACCATAATCATAATACAAGGCTTCCCAATAATTTCATACGTAAACCAAATTATTCCATGCAAATTGCAGGAAATGCTCTCTCCCACAAAGGGGCATATATCTGCAACGCTATACCTATAAATATCAGAGAAGCACCACCATTAATTTTGCTTCGCAACTCACTAAAGAAACACTTTATTAATGCCTATTAATGTATGTGTGTGTGTGTGTGTGTGTGTGTGTGTGTATATATGTATATATGTATATACATTGCAACTTGTAAATATTACTGAACAAAGAAAATCACCTATTATATATGCAAAATTCACAATCTTAAATTTGGTGCAGTCACAATTTCTATAAATTATGTGTTAAAAGTTTCCATTATATTACGCCATAGTTATAATATGCCTCATTTATCTGTATTTTTGTAACTTTAACATTGTATCATCATATCTAATTTGTAATATTAGAAATGAATTATTATCGGTATTTCAACATGTTCTGTTTACCATTTTTCTTTTCTATTATTTCTATTATTATTTCCATTTTCATTTGTAATGACAGAGTTTACTAAATGCAACTTTATTTGTTGTTTTTATATTGTTGAAGAAAGAAAATACGTTCAACATAAGGGAAAACCAATTATTTTAAATATTGGTATTCAATTTATGAAACAAAAATAGAATTACTGTATTTTATCATTTTACTGAGTAATAAAACTTTTTAACATCATTTAACATCATTTGTTATACGAGTAACAAAGGAGTGAGCTAAGGAAAAGCATTTAAACAAATATAAAATTAAAAATATGAAAATTGAAAAGTTTTCACATTAGATTAGTAAAATTTATGAAAGGAATTGATTTTTTAAAATATAGGCAAATAATCGGCATCTGTATTGGCAGTTCTTCATGGAATCAGCAATAATATCGCCAGTTGTTCATGGAATCGGCAGTTTTTCATGGAATCGGCATCTGTATCAGTAGTTTTTATGGATTCGGCATCGGTATCGGGAGTTTTTCATGGAATCGGCATTGGTATCGGCAGTTTTTCATAGAATCGGCATCGGTATCGGCAGTTTTCCATGGAATCGGCATCGGTTAAATTTTGGAATCGGTACATCACTAAATCTAACCTAAGCAAATCTTAATTAACCTAACCTATTGTAATTCAACCTAATCAGGACCAACATACTATCTTTTTCAGACAATAAAAATTCTTTCGATTTTTTCATGTAAATTTTGTAATGTCCGAGGTACCAAATGTGTTACCTCACAAAAAAATTACCCCACTATATTTTTTCCCAGTTACCTACGCATACACACACACACACACACATTTTATATATATATATATATATGAATAGAAACGACATAAGTATTAAGGAACGTTTCTGCACACGAGGAGGAGAGATAACGAAATAATGAAAAATGAGGCGAACCGCCTGGGAATCGAACCCAGGGCCTTCCAATTCCCAGGCGGTTCGCCTCATTTTTCATTATTTCGTTATCTCTCCTCCTCGTGTGCAGAAACGTTCCTTAATACTTATGTCGTTTCTTCATTTATATACTGCGCGGTCATTGCAGTTATTTGCATATATATATATATATATATATATATATATATATATATAATAATATATATATATGTGTGTGTGTGTGTGTGTGTGCAGTATACTGTGTACAGTATATATATATATATATATATATAGTGTGGAAAACATTTTATGTTTAGTGAGCGTATTTTTGTAAGAGGATTATGAAGTGGAAGTGAAACAAAATGAATGAAAAGGTTGTAACATTTCCACCTAACAAAAACGTGTCACATGTTCAGCTTAGGTGTAAAACACGATTGACAGAACTTATTCCAATATTCTTTACAAATCAAAGCAACGAAAGAGAAACACCGAGAATTTGCGGATACGTTACTGAAAAAGAGTTAAATTTATCGTCGAAAGTTTTTCCAAAATGGTTTGTTGTGATTGAAAAGTATTGGAAATAAAAGGAGTTTTCAGGATGAGACTGACGATAAAGATGATGTGGGAGAATATTAATAGTGTCAGAAATGAAAAAAATGGAGTTAAATAATAATGTTTAGAGTAATATAGGAGGAAAATAGATATTAATTTGTAGAATTTCACTTCTGATGTTCAAATAAAAAGTGAATACTGATTGAATGTATTGTGGTTTTTTTATTTTATCTTTCCATGTTTTACTTCGTAAATTAATCTATTCCAATACTGCTTCTCCTTTCCACTCGCTCCTTTAGGGCCCATTAATTAATCTAGATGACTTCAGGAGAGCTTCAAGAGGTCTGTCATTCGTGTCATTTTTATTCCAACCCCCCTTAACATACAACTGATGGAAATAGCTATGATGTTAATAGAGAGAAACTGAGTGTGGAAGAGAAACTGTAGTGTGTCTGTAATACTTAAGATCACACAAATCATAACATTTCTCTATAAACAGTAAGGTAAATTGTAGTAGTGCATTGCTTTTCTTAAAAGCATGCAGAACCTTCTTTGAAAGATATTAGATTCCTCTGATTAGACACCGACAGTATTCTGATTGGTTAATTTGAAATATTACTTTTCTTTTCCTCAACAGTTTACAGTTTGCAAATTAACATATTACCAAAAAAAACAATTATTTCAATGATTTTTTTAATTACTTTATAATCCGGTAATTTTGTTTAGTACGCTCGTATCTAATTAAGATTTTGTCTTTCATAGACTCATTGTCCATTTTCCATTTTGTCCGTTTTCTCATTTTATCAATTGCTCGGAAATACTAGCACTGGACATCCATTATACAAGTTATACCAATTTGACCAATTATTTCCCACTTCATGTCATTGCAGTACAACCGTGGTCAGAAAAGGAAAACACCCGAATTGAGAATAGCAGATTTAACGTAACCTAACCTAACCCAACGCAATTTAATTTAATCCATAACCAAAGTGGAAAATCTGAAGACGAGAACAGGCAATGACAAAATAGAGCAGAATTTCGATAAACAACGAAACGATTTACAACGAAATAAATCTTTTGTTTTTATGTTTGTGTCGAAACAGGAAACTCAAAGAGACGTACATTAGTTTAAATCAAATTTGCATTCACTTAAAATACTATCGATTGACATGGATTGACTCGTAAGGTCTCATAGAGTTTTTTTTACTTGAAAGTTGGTTATCCGTTATGAAATAGTGTTTATTATGTAGAGATAAACACTGTCTCGATTCGTTTAAAATCCTATGACGTAATTCAACTTATCACCATAGTAACGCCTCTTCGCTAATCACGTTTAGATGAAGAACATGTATCATTCTCTGATACTGTTTGTTTGATTGGGTTGTTTAACCCTCTTCGCAACATCTAAGGTCATTATGACGGAGGGAATTTACAGCTTTACGTGAGACCCGAACCACATGTCGCTACATCATTTGAACGCAGAAAATGGTTCCCTATCCGGCTACTGAGCAAATGCAGTATCGCTTAACTTCGCTAATTGCCCCCCCTATATAAGAAGAGAGCCGAAATCAAGGTCTCTGAGGCTCGCGATGCCATTTTTTTTATATTGAAATTTTAAAAAGATTGTGTAGAGTATAAAAGGCATGTATGTGTAGTGAAGAATAGATGGAGAAGCGTGTGTTTGAGAGCATGCAGGACTGTTCACAGGGTAGATGAGAGACAGAAAAAGATCAGCTAAAGAGGACAGTGACAGGAGAAACGGAGTTCCAGCACTCCCTGTCTCCCGCTTAACATCCAACCCAGGAGTACTTCCCTGGTCGATTACTGTCTACAATCGACTCGTGAGGTTATTTAAAAGATGGAGCGTTTAAAAGAAATCCACACACAATAGAAGAATTGAAAGCATCAACTGAACAAGAAATTTCTCAGATTTCAACAGATACTCTGTCCAGAGTACTGCAAAATTTTATTGTTCGTGCGCAAAGAGTTAATACGTTAAAAGAACATCACATAATCATGTTTTGCGCTTGGGAACTAGTTCCCAATGCGTAGAGAAGACACAGCTAAAACTTCATGCTTTTATTTCAGTTAATAAAATAAATACAACCCTTTTAAAGTGCCAAATATATTTTTTTTAAATCATCCAGTATATATATATATATATATAATATAATGTAAAGAACGACGTTGTGTGGAAGAGCGTTCCGCACAAGATGAGGAGGGAGAACAAACAAATGAAAAATGAGGTACCACCCGGGAAACGAACCCGGGATCATCCGATTGCCGGTCAGATATGTTATCCACTACACCATGGATCTCGATCAATCAGAAGTCATAATTCTCCTACATACGAGCAGAAACCAATGCCCTGAGGTGGCACCTTCGCATGCCGTACATATATACATTTTAACTGCAAACAACACACAGTATAATTAATGTAAAGAACGACGCTTGTGTAGAAGAGCGTTCCGCACAAGATCTCGTGCGGAACGCTCTTCTACACAAGCGTCGTTCTTTACATTAATTACACTGTGTTGTTTGCAGTCAAAATGTGTGTGTGTGTATATATATATATATAATATATATATATATATTATATATTATATATATATATATTACGTGATTTTCCTCGTCTTAGGCAATACTTTAGTTTAAGTACCGAAATAAAAAGAACGAAAAACCCATTAAGTGTTTAAACTTGAACCGAACTTTCGTATTTTTGTCAGACAAACTTAGAACGCGAGAGAACAGTAACCAACTGGAAATCTTTACCTGAATACCTTTGAGCGTTGAAGAAGAAAAAGAAGAAGAAGACGACGAAGAAGAAGAAGACTTTTTCGGTATAAGAAAATGCCACCAGAGTTTTATTCGACAAACGTTGAAAACTTTCGAAAACTTGAACTCGAATTTTATTAAGGAAAATTAGATAGTAAACGATGGACTCATAAGTAAAAACGACTCAATTCCACGAGTGAAACACAGGTGTTTTTTGTTTTTTTTTAGACCGCTATCCAACCAATGACGGGGTGTTAGTAGTATGGACGAAAAAAGAGAGAGTGCAATGTAATTGCAAATGTTGATCAAAGTTGCAAAGGAAATGTTGCATAAGGTTATGCAACGAGGGGAGGAGAATCTTGCAAAAGGTCAGGCAACAAGGGGGAATGTTGCAAGAGCAACAAGGGCTTATGCAACTTGGGGCGGAGTTATCCCATCTTCTCCCTTCTTTGGGGAGAAGTTGAAACGGCCTCACCCCCAAAGGCGTATACCTAACCTGAGAGTGAGAGAGGGGTGTTCGTTTCGCTGCTACCAAGCACATATTGAGAGTTCATCCGAGCGCCCGCTGTCTTATAAGATCCTAATCAGCCAGTTGGCTTGACTGGCTGAGTTGCCAGATTGCGCTACTTATATAATTAAAGCATATATTCTGACTTTCCGCCAGTTGGCATAATCCGTCAGCTGGCTTAATCCGCCAGTCGGCTTAACCCGCCAGTTGACTAAGAAGGCCTAACCATCCATTTGGTATAATTAAATAAAATAATAACGTTTATATATACAACCGAAAGAATTAAATAAAACACCATCACATCACTCTGTTTATTTAGACGAATTATTGGATTGGCATAATTCTAGTCGGTGGTGTACGTGCATTTGTGTGCGTTTGTCCCCGTCAGCTGCCTTAAACCGCCAGTTGGCATAACCCGCCAGTTGACTTAGAAGGCCTAACCAGCCATTTGATATAATTAAATAATAATAATAATAACGTTTATATATACACATCCAAAAGAATTAAATAAAACACCATCACATCACTCTCTTTATTTAGACAAATTACTGGGTCCAATTTCACGAAATATATTGAAAATAAATATACATTCCTATACAAGCGAAGGAATATATGCAATAAAAAATAATAATAACATAAGAATTACGAACGAGGAGTGTGTGTATATATATATATATATATATATAATAAAAAATTAATAATATACAAACCCGGACCTATCCAAATTGTTCATTCTAACGAAGGTCAAACAACCCACCCTAGACTTACAGTTTAACGGAGAATCTGGACCTACCCGAATTGTTCATTCTGACGAAGGTCAAACTTTTCACCCCGCCCTAGACCTACGGTTTAACGGAGAATCCAGCACCCAGCATTTTCCCATTCATCTCTTATACAAAATGCCTTCAAAACAACAACATTTCTTTTTATTCCAAGAAAGGCAGAAATACCCAAAATGCTCATTCCGTCGAAAGTCAAGCTTTTCACCCCGTCCAAGACCTACAGTTTAACGGGGAATATTACTACAATAGATTTAGTTGGGCTGGTGAAGTGTGAGTTGACTTCTTTTACTCTCCTGTACACCAGGTCATCGGGGATCTTCTTTTCTATTTCATGGAATTTTAGATACATTCATTTTCACCTGTCCATCCTCTTTGTTTAAGGGTATAAGGTTCAAAATTGAGTGTCAAACGCGGCAGTTTTAACCTATCATCTATCTGCCTATCTACCTATCTATCTACCTATCTATCTGTCTATCTACTTACAGTGATGGGCATCGATACATGAAAATCGCTAAGCGATACCGATACATCGATACATGAAGAACGTCTTAGGCGATACCGATACGCCGATACTTTCTAGATGTCTTAAGCGATACCGATACCGATACATGCATCGCCTGTACATTTTTATAATTATTAATTTAATATGTAGGTATTAGATATTATTGTTTATACTAGTAATTTGTACGCACTGTAAGTAAAATCAACGACATTTTAATGGGTTTTATAGATGTAAATAAAAACAATTGCTTTATTTAATGAAAGTATGTTTTAATTTTGTAAGATACATGAATGACTGAAAATATTACACTAACAATTAAAAGTAATTACTATTATCCTTCAAAAATACCAGCTGGCTAAACATCTGGTCAGACAGTCTATTCCTTTTTGGAGCGTGAATGTGACCAGCCAAACTAAACAACCGTTCTACAGGAGCAGAGGATGGTAGTGGTGTGTTATACTTCAGGAAGACCCGTAGAATTCCTGGGTACTGCCTCAGAGATTGGAGAGAATGACTTCCGTCACCCAGATACTGTAAAACTTCCATCTCAGTGGAATCTTGGGTTGCAGAGACATTAGTGGGAGCAGACTCATAACAGAAGAAATCATCTGCACTTCCGTCAGATGCAGCATCACTTAGTTGTTGCTAGGGGGTCTGCTCGCTGAGGCTCTTAACAGCATTAACCAACATTTCTTGAACCCTCTTTTTGACAATGTTAGTATTAAATTTGCCTTTTATTGTCATCCACTTTAACTTGAACAGAGGATTTGAAGACGATGCCTGTATTGCTGCTTTACACTCATGCGACGCATCAAGGCACAGAAACTTTTCAAACCGCTTAGTGAACCCTACTGTGACTGCATTGAGAAGTGGCTGACAATGACGCAATGTTTCCGAATTCAAACGCTCTAGCTTCTTCTCTACAGCTAACAATGTCGGAAGCAGGCAACCGTAAAAACATTCTTTGTCGGACTGCAACCTATCAAGTGCTGTTGCAATAGGTTGTAGTACGGTTAGGTATTCCTGGAGAAAATCAAGCTCATTTTCACGAAATGTTGGCAGTCCTAGTTGTTTCATTGTTTCATTTAGGACACTTTTATGCTTCAACAGAGCTGATAAACTGTCGAACAAGGAGTTCCATCTTGTGACGCATGGTAATGTCAACTGACATTTTAGAGTTTCCTGGATTATTTCGGCTGTTTTAGGCTTGCCACAGAAATTCCAAAGGGCTGAACACTTCCCCATGGCAGTGTGGTGTATTTTTGCATAAGGTCCTTTCAGCGCAGATTTTGCATCGGTGGTGCACACTAGACTGAGTGTGTGTGAGCAGCATCTCAAATGTGTTGAAAGAATGATTTCTTCAGAATCTGTATCGATGTCTACACAGGACTGTATGAATCCCTCTTCGTTTGGATCCTGTTCTCCAATCAAGTCGTCTTCTCCATCTTCTTGAAGTTCATCCTCGAGATATTCTTTTGAAATAAGAAATGCCTCGGGGACCAAGAGGAATCGCTGCGTTACAAGTATGAACCTGTTTAAACTCAACACCGAGTGGGCGTGGCCAATAGTGTTGCAACACCAATGAGCGTTTCTATATTATATGAGCGTTTCTATATTATGAGCGTTTCTATATTATAGTTAATTAATCTCAATAACACAAGTACAAACGTGTTTAAACGTTGCGCCGTACTGTGTGACGTGACCAGTAGAGTAGTACTGTCATTAAATAAATATTTAATAATATTATTATTTATGTATATTCATAAATATAACTCAGTAATGTCATATTATAACATCTATTTAAATATTTAAAAATTCTTATTAATGTATCGATGTATCGAAGTATCGATTTTTTTCGATACATTTAAGAAAATTGACCTTAGCGATACCGATAAATCGATACTTTTGTCAAGTAGCTAAAGCGATACCGATACCGATACAAAAGTATCGATCGATACGTATCGGCGATACATGTATCTAGATACTGCCCATCACTGTCTACTTATATATGTATATTGGTAACAAGCCTCAAACTAAACCCATTTACCATCTAAACAACGCTGGACAATAAGAAATGCAGAATATGTAGCGATCCCAAACTAAAGGCCTAACAAGGGACCTCCTGAGCACTGAAAGAAATTACAAAATGCCTTCAAAACATTTTTTCTTATTCCAAGAAAGACAAAAAAAAAATACCCGAATTGCTCATTCCGTCGAAGGTCAAGCTTTTCATTTCACCCTAGACCTACAGTTTAACGGAGAATCCGGACCTACCCGAATTGCTCATTCTGACGAAGGTCAGACTTTTCACCCCACCCTACTAAACCTACAGTTTAACGAGGAATCCAGCACCCCCAGCATTTTCTCATTCATCTCTTATACAAAATGCCTTCAAAACAACATTTCTTTTTATTGCAAGACAAAAAAAAATACCCGAATTGCTTATTCCGTCGAAGGTCAAGCTTTTCATTCCACCCTAGATCTACAGTTTAACGGAGAATCCGCCCCCCCCCATAATTTTTCATTCTGATGAAGGTCAAACTTTTCACCCCGCCCTAGACCTACGGTTTAACGGGGAATCCAGCATCCATTATTTTCTCATACATCTCCTATAAAAAATGCCTTCAAAACATTTCTTTTCATTCCAAGAAAGACAGAAATACCGGAAATGCTCATTCCGTCGAAGGTCAAGCTTTTGACCCCGTCCTAGACCTAAAGTTTAACGGGGAATACTACTACAATAGATCTAGTTGGCCTGGTGAAGTAGTGAGTTGACTTCTTTTACTCTCCATCTCACAGGTACACCCGGGTCATCGGGGATCTTCTTTTCTATTCCATGGAATTTTAGATCCTCCCCTTTTTCGTATCGTAACAGTTGAATTTTATTAGTGTTAAACTTCATATAAAAATCATGCAACATCTAAAACGTACTACATCATTACCCCTAACCCATCCTCATGCATTAAAAAAGTTCTACTTTATCGGCAACCTTTGTTTAGCATCCCCCGGATTGTTCATTCCGGCGAAAGTCAAGCGTGTCACTCCACCTTAGACCTACAGTTTAACGTTGAATCCGAACCACGCAACAGCACGGGCGGGGCAGAAATTAAATGTCATCGTTCGGAATCGTCTTCTCAACCTACGATCAACACCCAGCACCTTAAACCAGGATAGCTAGGGTATCCATTTATCTACCACCCAACCATTCATTTTCACGAACTAAACAATTTTTATTCACATTCCGTCTAATTCTGCGTATCGTCAAAAACATTGAAAACGTAGAAGATTGGGATGTATCCAACAATAAAGAATTATGAAATGCTTCGATATATATATATATATATATATATATATATATATATATATATAAGATCTACTAAGTCCCTTATTATCGCGTAATTAAAAGAATACATTCATTTTCATCTTTTCAGTCTCAATTGTTTAAGGTTCAAAATTGAGTGTCAAACGCGGTGAAAGAGAGCAATTCCCTCCTACACCAAGTGGTCATGTGTGGCGGAGAGTGACTGTTAATTTTTATAGAAAACAGAGTAAATACATTTACATTAAATTGTCTTCGCATCCACGTTACTTTACGTGAGACGAGAAGAAAAGGAGACAGGTGTATGGAAGGTACATCGGAATGCGTCGTTTGACCTTATAGCAACGAGGGAATGTCCATGATGTCTCGCTCGGCTTCTCCTTATATTCGTGCTTTGATTTAAAATCACAATAAACAATATAAATGTTCTATGAGATTAATATTTATTTTTTCACCCTATTATCATCACTACAAACGGAAGACATGATCTGTCTTAAAGCTAAAAAATAACTTCTTATCAATTCATGTTTTCAGCTTCAATAAACATCGATAAGCCACACACACACACACACACACACACACACACACACACACACACACACACATTGGGCGTACTCAACAATTGGAGTTGAATGAAATATATATATATATACAGAGAGATAGAGTAAAAAACTAAAGACGGCACACACACACACATTAGTGATTTGAAATCACTGTTAAAAATTATAATTATCAGAAAACAACTTTATCGGCAGCCTTTGATTAGCATCCCCCCTAATTGTTCATTCCGGCGAAAATCAAGCGTGTCACTCCACCTTAGACCTACAGTTTAACGTTGAATCTGAACCACGCAACAGCACGGGGAAGGAGGCAGAAATTACAATGTCATCGTCCAGATTCGTCCTCTCAACCTACGATCAACACCCAGCATCTTAAGCTCCAGGATATCTAGGGTATCCATTTATCTACCACCCAACCAGACATTCATTTTCACGAGCTAGACACATTTTTATTCACACTCCGTCTAATTCTGTGTATCGTCGAAAACATTTAAAAACGTAGAAAAATGAGATCTATCCAACAATAAAGAATTATGAAATGCTTCGATATATATATATATTATATATATAATATATATATATATATATAAGATCTACTAAATCCTTTTTCACCGCGTAGCTAAACGAATACATTCATTTTCACCTGTTCAGTCTCATTTGTTTAAGGTTCAAAATTGAGTGTCAAACGCGTTGCAAGAGAGAAACTCCCTCCTCCACCAAACGGCCATGTGTGGCGGAGAGCGCAAGAGAGCAATTCGCTCCTCCACCAAGCCAGGAAGACCTTAATTTTGACTGTTGTGGCGGTCCTGAGATATGTTCATTTAAGTCTCTGACAATATCCCAGGATGTATCATAACGCCCCTGGTTAGTGTTACTACTGGTCTATAGTATTGCGACTTTCCGTTCCAAGCCGGGCGCATAGTACCGAACTGTTTTACCCCTTGCCTTTCACACCCCACACAGTTTCTAAGAATCATAAAATCGGGATCTTTCTTGTCAATACTTTAAAACTTGATGCATCAAGTTTTAAAGTATCGCTAATAAAGGTCCCTTTTGTGATTCTTAGAAGTTGTGAGGGGTGGGAAATGCATGAGTAACATAGTTCGGTACTATACACCCTGTTTGTAATGGAAAGTCGTAATACTATAGAGCAATAGTAACACTAACCCAGGGCGTTATGATACATCCTGGGTACCCATTTTGCAATGCAATCTCAATAGTGAAGCGTTTATTTCAAAAGTACAGAGGTAAAAATAAGATACTTAGGCAATAAATAGGTGAACATGAGAGCGCTGTGTTGGTCGCAGAGGGCCATGAAAAGAAATAATTAATTGAGAGTAGTCAAATTGCTCTTACATATTAAGTTTCAAGATAAGTCTTTCCATTCTACAATTAAGTTGTACCCTTCAGGGGGCTTCTTATTGTCACTGAGGAAGTTCGGAGAAAATGATATATGAAGATAGCTAATGAAAATAAATGAACGAGATTTAATTGCGCTGAGAGACACTGACTGAGGCGCATTGTAGCGGAACGGTTGGTGGGATCCACAAATGTAAACATCACCAAACCACAGTTAATTGCATGTCACGATCACGGAGAAGTGCACGATGGTAACAATTAGTAGGTAATGTTAACTCAAATGACGACAGTAAATCACGGATAACTGCATGAATAAAATGTGTTTGTTTGTGTGTGTGTATACCACGACGCGTTTCCGATCTTCGTTCTCTCTTCGCATGAAGGTCGAGCTGGTGGTCTCGCCTCTAGACATGGTTTGGTGTATGAGCGAGTTACTCTTTCGCGCTCTCCACCGCACATAGCCTTGTACATCCGGATCATCTTGCCTAATATGCAGTCTGTTTAATTTCCTCATTCCTGCCATATGTCAAGAGCTGAAATTAGTGTACTTGTAACTCCTTATAACTCTCTCTCTCTCTCTCTCTCTCTCTCTCTCTCTCTCTCTAGTGTAAACGGTTGATGACGGAGTGAATTGTTTCAGGGTTTCTATGAACGTATATGTTTACTCGGTGCTCTTCAACCTGGGCGGTACCGCCCACTAGTGGCTCAAGGATCTCATTAATCTAAAGGTAATTGCAATTAATTTTATTGTTTTATGCAGGGTATATAACTTTTAGTTTGAGTTTTTGCTTTTTTAATTTTGGTGGGCGATACGGAGATTCAAAATTACAAAAGTGGGCGGTAAGCATAAAAAGGTTGAAGAGCACTGGTGTAAACGATGGAGGGAATTGTTTCTATGGACGTATATGTGTAAACGACGATATATACATTGTGTCAGCTGGCTGCTTAAGCCAACTGACTGATTGACCCTTCTAAGCCATCGGTCACTGTTCACACGAACGTTAAGCTGGTTGTTCCATCACAGAGGAAAAACAACCCACCTTTATGAAATGCTGTTCAGTCTCTAAGCTAAAATTGTTTTGTAAGCGAGTACTGGAGGTTTTTGGCAACTTTTTTGGCAGCTGCCGTGTTTACTGGTTGTCCCCTGCAAAAGCTATAATGAATATTCTAAGTATTATGTTTGTTTGAAAAAGTGGGATCTTCTCCATATCCAGTATATAGGTGTAGCTAATTTATTTTTACAGTTTTTAATCAATATTGCGTTCCAATTGCCCGGACCTGCAGCTGAATGTGGTTTCATTCGTCCTCCATCTTCTGGGTAAAATCAAAGTCTGTTATACACTCTCATTGCCTGAATCACTCCTACAGTAGTTAAAATTAACACGATACATCACGTCGACAATTCATTCTGAATCTTCTTCAGTCCATCTTTCCCCCTTGTCTATGACCCTATATGTTAGAAATGTTGAAACCATGTAACGTAAAAATGTGTTGTATACAATAATTCGATGAACAATTAAGAAACCCCTTAAACAAAATTCCATTTTCTTTATAAATATGCATAGAAAACTACATTATTTGTATAGACCATACTAAATGCATCTATAAATACTATTTTAGCTGTAAGCGTTAGCTGATTACTATTTTTAGATAAATTTGTGTATTAAGACGGAGGCTGAATAAATTCGTCTGACATGAACGAGGAAAATATCTACAAACTATACTTTTCCCTTAATAATACGTCAATAATAAAGAAATTAATTATACGGAGAACATCCCTTCTCCATTGAACATATACAATAGGGTGGAGCGAAAAATACCTTTTTTCTAGTATGAAGTTCTAATAGTGATTAAAAGTTGCATTTAGTGGACGAAATATGCCTGCCAAAATATGAGTTCATTTGTTTAAAATTTTCAGCTGCCACCAGGGGGCTAAAGTTAACACAATTTTGTGTAAAAAGGAAAAAATGCTTCTATTTTAGGTTTGTCAAACTATTATAAAATTTTATCTTAGAATTATCTAATAGTTTGATTAAGATTCTTAAATGATAGGAATTCGTTTTGTAAAAATGCCTTTTCATATGCTTAATATCTTCAGCTGCCACAAGAGAGCTGAAGTTAACACAATTTAGAGTAACTGAGTCATGTTGAGACTACACTGAATGTTGTGGGGGAGGGTTTGGGGAGGGTTGTGTGGAGGGTTTTGGTGTGAAGGAATTTCTTTCTGTGAGTCATTAGAACAGTGTGTTAACACTTGTCTTCTTAGGTAGTAGGCCTAGTCGCTCAGTTGATCGGAGAGTTTTTTAATATGATCGGAATATTATAAAACTTTATTTTAAAGTGATTTATATAGAGATAATATTGATTTTATTATGAAATGCTTGTTATAATGTATTATATAATTTTAGTTTATTTATATAATATATTATATATTTATATAATATATTATATATACTTATAAAATATATTATATATATTAATTATATAATGTTTTGATGTTACAGGATATTTTGTGATTGTGAATTTTTCTTAAAAATATTATGGCATCAAATACTAAATATAAACATTTCACTAGAGAACATATGAAGTGTGCCATATTTGAAGTACCTTGTGAGATGAGTGATATGCAACTACCAACTTATAACTGCATTATGAAAGATTACCTGTTCACAAAACATTTAGTGAAGGAGCAGATGAATAACAAGGAGCCTTCATTTCTGAAATAGCAGAGGCAGTTTCCAAAAAGGTAGAAAATATTTGGAAGAAGGCCTCTTTGCCAATAGTTTCACATACACGCGTTTTACAGATGATGCGAGTGTACCATGATAAATACAGGTCCTTATTAAAGCCATACAAGTCACGCAAGGATCAGCCTAAGTACAAAAATCAGCTTGAAGAATTTGAAAACTCTTCAAAATGCACTTTGTTTGACATCTGTACCTGCAAATGTAAGGAGTTTAGGAGATGCTCATGTGAAAAGAGTAAGAAAGTCCCTCCAAAGAGCAGGATTTTTTAAATGACCAACGAACACGCAGAATAATGGTGATAGGAAGCATTGACATAGCACACACAAGGCGATTACAAGCAAGAGAACATCGAAAGGAAATGGAAAAAGCACGTCTGGAATCCTCACAAACAACTAGTGCTGCTATAACCAATACGTCCAACTTACAAATCGAAACAGAGACAAGTGAACTTCAACAACTAGAAGAGATATCTGAAGATAATGAGGAAGATACAACCTCGACTCAATATGTAATATCAGAACAACAGATGCGTGAGCCACTGCCTTCATTAGCAATTAGTTGTGATAGATTTAAAATGTCGGACAGAGCTGGGGCTGCTATTGCTTCTGCAGTATTGGCAGATCTTAAAATTGTTACTCCCGAAGACAAAGGGAATATTATAGACAGAAGTAAGCTAAGACGTGAAAGACAAAAACAGAGAAAGGAACTACAACAGATAGGAGAGCCAAAAACCATGCGGGGATTATACTTTGATGGCAGAAAGGATAAAACAATGATTCAAGTCCAGGAGAGTGATGGCTGTAACCACCAAAGAACCAAACGCGAAGAGCATATCAGCATAATATCTGAACCACACTCTCTGTACTTTGCACATGTGACACCTTCCAGTGGCAAAGCTAAATACATTTGCACAGCGCTAGTGAATTGCTTGAAAGAAAGGAATGTTGATATAGGGAACATCGTTGCAGTTGGCTGTGATTCGACAGTGGTTAACACTGGTAGTATTGGAGGCACAATAAGATTACTGGAAGAAGCCTTTAATAAGCCATTGCAGTGGCTGATATGCCTTTTACACCTTAATGAACTTCCATTGCGCCATCTGTTTCATCACTTGGATGGTACCACTACTGGACCAAGAGCATTTTCAGGAGAAATTGGCCGAGCACTTTCAGACTGTGAAAAGCTTCCCATAGTTAACTTCAAACCCATTGAAATTCAAGAGGACATGTGTGAAGTTGATGTAGATGACATAAGTACTGACCAGAAATACCTTCTTGAAATTCACAAGGCTATATCAAGTGGAACATTCTCAAAGAGTCTTAGTCATAAGAGTCCAGGCAATATATCACATTCAAGGTGGCTCACCACAGCAAACAGGACTCTGCGGTTATATGCAAGCACAGAGAATCCTTCAGGCAATTTACAAGAATTAGCTACTTTCATTGTTAGGGTATACGCACCAATGTGGTTTCAGATAAAGCGTAAACCATTATGCCAATATGGTGCTAAACATATGTGGCATATGATTGCAAGAAGCCGGTATCTCCGTGAAGAGCTTAGGAGAGTACATGACTCAGTCATTCAGCGAAATGCATCTTACGCAAATCAAGAAAACATTCTCATTGCAATGATAGCTGATGAAAGGGAGCACGTGCGTCAGCTGGAATTTAGGCGTATCATAAAAGCAAGGCATGCATTCAAGAAACAGATGTTATCAGGTATTTTAAGGTGCCAGAATTAAATTTTTATGCCAAAGACTATACAGATCTCATTATGTGGCAAGATTTTCAGATAGCAGAACCACCGATAACCAAAGGAGTTTCTCTTGATGATATTGAATCATGCATCAAACATGGTACTACTCTTCATTCAGAATTATTTTCAGTTTCCATGTCATACACAAGCCGTAGAGAGATGCGTCAAGCTCGTTACAGACGCTGCTGGATCAGTCTGCGGACCTACAAACAGAGACGGTTGGATTCGTGCTACATTAGAATCAAGGAAAAAACAGCCAAAATTTGACACAAAAGCAAATTACTAAATAGTCTTCAGCAAGAACCCTTTCTAGAGGGAGGTTGGTTGGGGAAAGGGTGGTAACTCCGCTAAGGCACGAAATAACGTTTCTTAACTGTCTCAAGCCAGTATAAAGGAGGAGAGACATCCTAATTTATTACTGTTCCCTTTTTCAAATAAATACAGAATCATACTTAATTGTCATTTTTAAGTTAACTTCAGCCCTCTTGTGGCAGCTGAAGATATTAAGCATATGAAAAGGAATTTTTACAAAACGAATTCTTATCATTTAAGAATCTTAATCAAACTATTAGATAATTCTAAGATAAAATTTTATAATAGTTTGATAAACCTAAAATAGAAGCATTTTTTTCCTTTTTACCCAAAATTGTGTTAACTTTAGCCCCTGGTGGCAGCTGAAAATATTAAAAAAATGAACTCATATTTTGGCAGGTATATATCGTCCACTAAATGCAACTTTTAATCACTATTAGAACTTCATACTAGAAAAAAAGTATTTTTCGCTCCACCCTAATATACAAGTTAAATAAATAGCGCAGTCTGGCACCTAATCTTGTGGATTATATATATATATATATATATATATATATATTATATATATATATATATACTGCCTTCTAACCATTACTGTGGAAAATATTTTAGTGGTTTCCAATACTTCGAATTAATCTTCGAAAAATGATCAAATAAAAGAACTAATTCATTGCATAGCGCATTCTGGCAACTAATCTTGTACCCCGATATATATATGTATGTATATATATATATATATATATATATATATACTGCCTTCTAAACACTATATCGTAAAATCGCGATGAAATATGCCCAGCACTGCGATGATTCGTTCGACAAATTGTGCAAATAACAGAATTACTCAATGCAATTTGGCATCTAATCTTATCGGAATATAGTTTTTAATCCCAATCAAACTATAGGTACTGATTTTTCCCTGCCCTCTTTTCCTTTTAAGTGTGTTAGCTTATCCTAGTTAATTGTAGGCATATCAGACTCAGCCATAATATAAAAAGAAAATTATATGTGGAAATGATGAGCGCGAAAGTGTGAGAATGAATTTAAATATTCATAGTCAGAATGAACAATTTGGGTAGGGCCTGATTCTCCGTTAAACTGTAGGTCTAGGGTGGGGTGAAAAGTTTGACCTTCGTTAGAATGAGTATTTCGAGTATTTTTTGTCGCTCTTGGAATCAAAAGAAATGTTGTTTTGAAGGCATTTTGTATGAGAGATGAATGAGAAAATGCTAGGGTGTTGGATTCCCGTTAAACCGTAGGTCTAGGGTGGGTTGAAATGTTTGACCTTCGTCAGAATGAACAATTCTGTTAGGGTCGGATTCTCCGTTAAACTGTAGGTCTAGGGTGGGATAAAAAGCTTGACCTTTGAAGAAATGAGCAATTCGGGTATTTTTTGTCTTTTTTGGAATAAAACGAAATGTTTTGAAGGCATTTTGTATAAGGGATGAATGAGAAAATGCTGGGGTGCTGGATTCCCCGTTAAGCCGTAGGTCTAGGATAGGGTGAAAAGTCTGACCTTCGTCAGAATGAGCGATTCGGGTAGGTCGGATTCTCCGTTAAACTGTAGGTCTAGGGTGGAATAAAAAGCTTGACCTTCGGCGGAATGAGCAATTCGGGTTTTTTTTTTGTCTTTCTTGGAATAAAAAAAAATGTTTTGAAGGCAATTTGTAATTTCTTTCAGTGTTGAGGAGGTCCCTTGTTACGCCTTTAGTTTGGGATCGCTACATATTCTGCATTTCCTTTTGTCCAGCGTTGTTTAGATGGTAAATGGGTTTAGTTTGAGACTTGGTACCAATATACATATATAAGTAGATAGACAGATAGATAGGTAGATAGATAGGCAGATAGAAGATACGTTAAAAATGCCGCGTTTGACACTCAATTTTGAACCTTATACCCTTAAACAAAGAGGATGGACAGGTGAAAATGAATGTATTCAGTTTAACTATGCGATGAAAAAGGACTTCGCAGATCATATATACTGTATATATATATATATATATATATATATATATATATATATATGTATATATATATACAGGGTGTCCCATAAGTCCGGTATCATAGGAGAAATTCATATTTTTCTATTTCTACAAACCATAATTCATATTTTTCTCTTTCTACAGGCCATAATGTCTGTGAGCAAGGAAGAACGAATCCAGATAATTCTACTCATAGGAAATCGGAGTCAAAGAGAGGCCGCTGCTGAATTTAACAGACTGCATCCAGACCGCGAGTCAATAACACAGAGTTGTGTTAGCAGACTTGTTGCAAAGTTTAAGAAACAGGATCCATAGAATATAAACCACGCAGTGGACCTTAAAGGAGGTCCACTGACGATGATACAGCGACTGCTATCCTGGCTCATTTTAACAGAAGTCCCAATAAGTCTCTTCGGCGATTGTCCGCCGAGACAGGAGAGTCGAAAAGTAGCATCCATCGCATCTTCAGGCTCACGAATGGCATCCATATAAACTTCAGATCCTACAGAAATTAAGCGAAGATGATCCCGACCGGCGGATGGAATTTTGTGAATGGGCTACGAAACAATATGCTCGGGATGCCAATTTCCCGTCCACCATTCTGTTCAGTGACGAGGCTGTTTTTTATGGAAATGGTGAGGTAAATCGACAGAACACCCCCTACTGGTCTCAAAACAACCCTCACTGGTATACCTCTTCACTCTTCAAAGGAACAAGGTGCATCTCGGGTGATGGTATGGTGTGGCATTTGGAAGGATCGCATCATAGGCCCCCTCTTTTTCGATGAACATATCACTGGAGGCACCTACCTACGTATGCTCAAGGAAGAAGCATTTCCCAGTGTCTTGAACGAAGAAGGAAATTTCCGAACATGGTTCCAGCAAGACGGCGCTCCTGCACATTACAGCACCCAAGTAAGGGAATACCTGTACCAACAATTCCCTGGTCATTGGATTGGACGTCGAGGGCCTGTGGAATGGCCAGCTAGAAGCCCGGATCTCACGCTACTAGATTTTTATCTCTGGGACCACTTGAAAGCGCTGGTATACGCAGAGAAAATTAGGAGTGTTGAACATTTGCGGTAGTGCATTATTGGGGCATGTAACACCATTACTCCTGACATCATTCACCGTGTGCTTGCTGACTGGGTATCACGTCTGAATTTGTGTATTGAAAACAATGGTGGACATATTGAGCACGTTCTGTAAATAAAAGCTTTTGTTTTGCCTTTTTATTATTTTTCCTATGATGCCGGACTTATGGGACACCCTGTATATATATCGAAGCATTTCATAATTCTTTATTGCTGGATAGAATCCAGTAAGATTTAATATGATCGTGAATGCTGGTTTTAATTATATTAAAAAATAATGCAGCAGTGTCGCGGCAGAGTTGCAAGTAAATGAGGAAAAGTGAATAAGTTACCCCGAGACAGAATCTATTTTGTTTTAAAAATCATATTAATATTTTTTGTAATAAGGTTTAAAGATATATTGGTGTCTGAAAGATAAATTTATATTGAAACACAATAATTGGATAAAAGAGAAAAAATTAATAAGTTACCCCTAATTTAATTTCTAATTTGTTTTAAAAATCATATTAATGTTTTATATGTTATAGTTTAAGGATAAAATTGTGTCTTAGAGATAAATTTATATTGAAGCACAATAATTGGCTAAAAGAGGAAAAATTAATAAGTTACCCCTAATTTAATTTCTATTTTGTTTTAAAAATCATATTAATGCTTTTCATGTTATAGTTTAAGGCTAAAATTGCGTATTATGATGAAAATTTGTTTTTGTATTAAACTTAGTTTATCTTATTCGATTTTTATTTAAAAGATCACCCACCAAGTGTCAAACTGGCTTCGTTTCACCATGAGAAACTCAATACAAAAACTATTGGCGTTACCTTTTTCTGAGACCTTGTCGGTCTATCCCCTTGGCCCCATAAACGTATTTGTTTATGTTTAATATCTCTGTCTATTGGGTCGTATTTAGAGACCTTGTCGGTCTACCAGGAGTTGGTAAGTAAAGCGGTGGTGGTGGTTGTGTAATACTGTTTCACCACCAATCGTCTAAGTTTGGACGCTTGATTGTAGCCCTCATATCGGTTATGTAGTGTTGATGGGATGAGCTCCTAAAAGTCGTAGCCCTCATCTCACCATGTGCTGTTGATGGGATGAGTTCCTAAAAGTCTATACTTAGACGATTGTTGGTGATGTGATGCTTTTTTTGTCTGGTGGTTGTGCTCGTATATATTTTGCTATTGGGGCTTTGCATGCATCAGTTTATGTGTGTGTGGTGTGTGTGTGTGTGTGTGTGTGCGATAATAGGGGTTTATGGGCGTATAGTCGGGGAGTTATGTGGCGTTTGTGTGCGCTTTGGGTCGTATTTAGAGACCTTGTCGGTCTACCAGGTGCTGGTAAGTAAAGCGGTGGTTGTGGTGCTTCACCACCAATCGTATAAGTTTCGACGCTTGGTTGTAGCCCTCATTTCGGTTACGTGGTGTTGATGGGATGAGCTCCTAAAAGTCGTAGCCCTCATCTCACCATGTGTTGTTGATGGGATGAGCTCCTAAATGTCTATACTTAGACGATTGGTGGTGATGTGGTGCATTTTTTGTGGTGGTTGTGCTCGTATATATTTTGCTATTGGGGCTTTGCATGCATCAGTTTATATATATGTGTGTGTGTGTGTGTGTGTGTGTGTGTGTGTGTGATAATAGGGGCTTTATGGACATACAGTCGGTAAGTGTATGTGCGTTTGTGTGCGCTTTTAATTCGTTCGAAGGTTATTAATATATACAGGCCATTTATGCCTTCTAAGCCAACTGGCTGATTAGGAAGTTATATATATATATATATATATATATATATATATATTGTGTGTGTGTGTGTGTGTGATAATAGGGGCTTTATGGACGTACAGTCGGTGAGTGTATGTGCGTTTGTGTGCGCTTTTAATTCGTTCGAAGGTTATTAATATACAAGCCTTTTATGCATTCTAAGAAGCCTTCTAAGTCAACTGGCTGGTTAAGCCAACTGGCGGATTAAGCCTGAATATATGCTTTAATTAAATAAATAGCTCAATCTGGCAGCTCAGACAGATAAGCCAACTGACTGATTAAGAACTTATAAAACAGCGGCCGCTCGGCTGAAGTCTTAATATGCGCTTGGCTCCTGCCAGGCGAACACCTCTCCTCCCCTCTCTCTCTCTTGGGTGGTAACTCCGCCCCAAGTTGCATAACCCCTTGTTGCTCTTGCAACATTCCCCCTTCCACTGTGTTGCATAACATCTTGCAACATTCCTCCTTGTTGCATAGCCGTGTGCAACATTGATCAGCATTTGCAATTGTATTGCATTCTTTCCTTTTGCGCCCACACTACTGGTGATCACTAAGACATTGAGACGGGGTTACGCCACTAACTGAGGAAAAAAATTAATCCAGTATTCGGATCCTAAATTCGAATTTCCGCCCCTCCTTTCTTAAAGAAAACAGACTATGCACAGCAGTTGACACTGTTTCCCTTCTCTCAGCTTACTCTGCGACAGTCGATGATTGCGTTAAAATGAAGGTGGAGTTTCTCCAAACGCCTTCATCCACTTTTGAAAAATTATTAAAATATTCACGTTAATGACATTCACATTCTTCCATGAATCAAACCTTCAAACCTCTTGTACGGTTGATTAGCTGAACCTTTTAACACCAAGAGGTCTTTTTTGAATCTGAATAAGTCGTCTGACGTTTAGCGAGTGCAAAATCAATATAAAAGGCATGCTCGATCTTTTTAAAAGGTTAAAACATTTATTTAAATAGACGCATATCGCTCTCAAATATCAATGGTTCGAATCTAGTAATGACCAAAATTTTTCTATTATTTTTTGGCAAAATTCTTTTTAAACTTTAAAAAATAAAAATAAAATATATATAATATATATACACACACCTTTGGTTAGCTTCCGCCCGAATGTTATTCTGACGAAGGTCAAGCTTTTCACTCCACCTTAGACCTACAGTTTAACGTGGAATCTGAACCACGCCCCATCAGCAGCCCAGCATCTTAACCACTAGGCCACCTAGGGTACCCATTTATCTACCAACCACTTTCTTTATTGTGTAGAAGGATGAACAGCTGAGTTTTGCTGCGCGCCGGCTGCCGTCGGGTCTCGAACCCGGGGCCGATGGATTCGTAGTCAGCGACGCTAACCACTACACCACTGAGGCGCATATATAATTATATATATATATAATATATATATATGTGTGTGTGTGTGTGTGTGTCCTACCTACGGAATCGCGACGATCTTGAGGACACACACAGAGCCCGTCTTGGCACGAATGTGTGTATCCCGATATTTGCGGTGTCGCGGCGAATTATCTTTATAAATGCCATCTTTTATTATGAAAAGGGGATATAATTAAGGTTAGTCTAGGTTAACTTAGGTTACATTAGGTTAGGTAATGTTGGTTAGATTTGGTTAAATTTATTAGGTTTTTATATTAAATAAATGTCGCGATACAGAATTGAATATGTGAAAATGCCGCAGTTTTGTAGGGTAGCCAAACGTGTGTGTGTGTGTGTGTGTGTGTGTGTGTGTGTGTTGCGACTTGTATGCACAGTAAAACAGCCTTCAACGCTCATAACTGCAATATCTGGAAATTGCAGATATATGTAAAACTTGGGCCACAACCAGAAAACAACCAATTAACCAACCATTAGAGTGCAATGCCAATACAGACCTACTGCTCTACAACCCAAGTAATGAACTGAGGCACTTCCACCGGATCTCAGAAATAATTTCCATATGAAATTCGAGATATCTTTTCGAACCAGAGGAGAAAGAATTGTACGTTAATGAGGGCAAAATGAGGACGCTCCGTTATGCTCGCCCGATTCCGACTCTGAAATTCATTTGTACGTCCTTAATTGTATTCGAAGCTTAATTTATTGTGACATTACCATTTATTTCAGGCAGCTCAATCATCCGTAATATGAACACTGTATTTTAATCAATTGTATTTCCTATACCATTTAAGCCTCGCAATATTCATTAATTGTTATCTCTTGTGACAATTTAATTGTTATTTTGATTAAAATGAAAAATCGCTAAACCTATTCTTTTCCTTCTGCACTTACAATTGCAATTGCACTTAATAGTTACTAACAATCTGGTGACCCGAACAATAAATTAATAAATTTATTATTTCTCCAACCTATTGGAGTATGACACTATATATATATCGGGTGGCCACAAAAAAAACTTTACTTAATTCAAAGTTTAATCACTACAACAATTCAAAACTTATGCGATTCAGCTTTGGCACACATTAACAGGGTTATAATCTAAATTGCTGGAATTTTCAAATATGTAGGTTCTATATTTTGTTACAGTGAAACAATTTAAAAGCAGATGTCTAAAATAGCATGCCGAAGAAAATGAATTTGAACTTAACAAAATTTACTTAAACAAATGGTCAATGTGACCACCTCCCTGTTGGTAAACTGCCCTCAATCGCTTCTTCCACGAGGAGATGCACTTTCGAACCTCATCTAAGGTGATATCCTCCCCATGCTCTACTGATTTTCTCCTTAAGTTCATCTTCGGTGAATTTGTCTTTCTGGCTGCCGTAAACCTTCACCATGAGGGAATCCCATACTGAATAGTCCATCGGATTACAGTCGGAGACTGAGGCGGCCACTCATCCTTTTTGATGAAATTAGGGGTCTCTTGCTCTAGATGATTTGGGTCGCTCGGCTTGTATGGGCGGGTGCCCCATCTTGCTGGAAAATGTAGGCCTCATCAGGATACAGCTAACGACAATCAGGAAGTAACCCATTATCAACAGGTTGATGTAGCGCTCAGAGTTAACTTTAGTTTCGTTTGTGGCAATAACATGAATTCGTGTTTTCCCCTTCCATGAAATTCCCGCCGATACCATTACTTTTCTGCTGAATCGTGAGGTTTCATGATAAAGCCTGGAGGGAGGAATGTCCTTTTTCCTTGAACCATAAACCCTGTCATTTTGCCTGTTTTGGCCACCTCCAACGTGAAATCCTTTTCGTCTGTAAACACAACTTTTTGCACGTCTTCAGCTGAGTAGCGTTCATATAGGATTACAGCGGGTCTTTCTACGCTGTCTTACATTCTGATCACGCCGAGAACTCGAATTCTCTTGTAGTCCTTCATTTCAAACGTTTTACAATCCCTTGTACAGAGGAGCGAGAAATCCCAAGGTCGTACGCAATCTGTCTCTGGGAGCGATGAGTTCCTGGTGTATTATCCTGGGATTGAATCAGTTCCTCCACGGCAGCCTTATTTTCTTCTGTTGAAACACTTTTGGGCCTGCCGCTGCCGGGGTTTTCTAGCTGTTGATCCAGTATCCTTTATCTTTCTTATTAAGTTATAAACACTTTGACGAGTCCAGTTCTTTGCGGAATTCTCGGACAATCCTATTTCCATTCCAACCTTTTCCTTGACACATGCTTCTATGATGGCTTTATCACTTTTACTTAACGTCATGCTGGCGGGTTTTAGCGGAAAAATAAAAGAAAGCAAATTCACATTAGGTTTAGCCTACGCCAGCGCGCGTGTCATACTACGCTACATTAGGTTTAGCCTACGCTAGCGCACGTACGTGTCAGATGCACACCAGGCATGCTATTTTTAGACATATGCTTTTAAATTGTTCACTGTAACAAAACTATAGAACCTACATATTTGAAAATTCCAGCAATTATAGATTATATGCATCTGTTAATGTTTGCAAAATCTCAATCGCATAAGTTTGAATTGTTGCAGTTATTAAACTTTCAATTAAGTAAAGTTTTTTTGTGGCCACCCGATATATATATATATAGATATATATATATATATATATATATATATATATATATGCACCTCGGTGCAGCTGCTGCTAGTGGAGCGTGGTTCGGATTCCACATTAAACTGTAGGTGGAGTGACAAGCTTGAACAAATCAGGCGGAAGCTAAACCAAGGTTCTATATATATATATATATATATATATATAATAATATATATATACTATATATAGATATATATATATATATACTTTAAAAAGAATATATATATATATATATATATATATATACATTTTTCGAAAAATGTGTATATATATATATATATATATATATATATATATATATATATATATATATATATATATATATATATATATATATATATATATATATATATATATATATATATACACACATTTTTCGAAAAATGTTCATGTGTTTACTCGGCATTAGGTTCCTTTTTAGAAGAAAACTCGCATGCCAAATTTTAACTCAACCCATAAATGTTTTAAGGGGCACTAAATAACTGAAGTTTTCCCATATGGCATTGAGGGCTTCAGCCACGCGCACTGGCTCCCAGGTACCCCCTACTAAAAGTTAGGCATTATCCCTTCAAAGAAAGATCTCACAACATGCCAACAGTTGCTCATTGTTGCCTGGCTTCAGCGGCACAAATCATTGTGGCCATTCTTGGGTACTCGACCTTCGTCGATGATTTCAACTACTTGGCTCACTTTTTTCGTCAGAATCCTGGTGTACTGGGTGATTAAGGCTACTCCCCTCTCCTCGCAGTCGTTGGCCACCTTCAAGGCGTCCACCTTCTCCCTTCCATCTTTGAAGGAGTTCGAATCCACACACTTGTCAAAATCTTCCTTCAGGAGCGTGACATTCACTACAAAGCAAGAAGCTCTCATGCGATCTGAACTTCATACGAAGGAATCGAACTGTAGTTCCCACAGGTTTAGCCACCTTCTCCTCGAAGCACATGATGTTCTTTCCAACTTCTTTCTTCAGACGTTCACCTCATGGCTTTAGCATCTAGCGGCACCTCATCAGAGAAGAAGACCAGACCAATTAGTTCTTCCAAATACTAACAGCGATCCATCGATCCGGCTGCGCAAACTCTACCAATGTCTTCAAGAGTTGAAGATCAATGTGTAAGGCGAAGAATTTTACACCTTCATGTAAAGATAAAGTAGAAAAATATGCAAAAGTCCGAGAGACTTCCATTCTCGCACAGAGTGAGCGAGAACTGGCTTTAAAATAGGTAAATCTAATAGATCACCTTCGCCATCTACCAGCCTGATGAGAGGCGTCGTCTCCTACCAGGAAGATGATGCTTAATTCCGGGAACTCGCGGTAGTCATCTCAAGGTTGGACTTCGTTTTGGGGAGGCATAGGGAAAGAAGTGTCCACTTGCTTCAGCTTGTGGGGCAGAAGAGACAGCCTCTGACCAATCGATGGAACCCAGAATCGTCTGAATAGGGGAATGTTAGCCCAGTGGACAGACCAAACATCATTTTTAACACATCAACGATTATAATTTCGTGTACGTGTTGGCGACAGACAAAGCACAGCAGATTCTACCCCAACATCCCCTCAATCAGGGTACATGCTCCTGTATGTTTGTTTGTGTTGCTGGCGGTGGTATCATTGTACATTCCAATGATATTTTCTGTGCAAATTCTACTCTGAAAGAGCTTGCACCATTGCTTTAGATATCGCCTTTCCCGTTCCAGAAGCCAGTTTCAGAACACCAAGAGATTTTTTTTTTTATTTTGACGCCAGGAACCAAGATTGCGAGTCTGCCCACTTTCTCTGTCGTTAACCCATTGACGGAAAGCAGAAATTTCTCATTCTAGTGGAAAAGGAGGGAGGTTTCCGCTGCCTTGTTGCTCTTCACCTCATCCGCCATCGATTCTCGATTCATTGCACTCAGTGGTCTCACCAAGCAAACTAATAGGGATAGCTTTCCGCTTTCGCGGCCACAACTTTACGCTGTTGCGGCGATTACGTAGGTTGCTTACCTGTCAGACAACTTTGTTCTGTCCAGGGCTAATGCCAGATCAAGATAAAGAATCAGCTTATGCTTTTCTTGACTCTCTTGAGGGTTGGCTGTGGCGGCCTTCGAGATACTTGAATCTGGTTCTAATGCGTTTCATAGGGGTATGTATGTTGTTACTTGTAAAGATAGCAATTTGGTTTACATTGGTCAGAGTGAGAGAGGTTTTGATACAAGAATCAAACAATGATTCTAATGTTATTTTAGACATAGTAGCAACTGTAGTTCTAGTATTAATTGGGTCGAATGTAGAATAGTCATAAAATGAAGAAGAAATTGACTGACTTACTTTAAAGTATGCCCCCATTTAACATATGTTCGTTCAAACTTCATTCGTTCTTGAGCTGGTAGCCGAGAGTAGATCTTCAAGTCTTTGTTAGCCTGTAACTGTAAATCTGTAAATCTATGACTTTAACTTGTCACAAGGAGAACCTTTTTTTTTAAACAGATAATTTAGCAGTCAATTTATTATTAAAGAATATAAAATTGGGGACAGAATTGTTGTACAGTAATTAAGAAACTTAGTGACTAAAATAGTACTCCTACTGTAGATGTTTCTTTGCATAAATGGAATGGTTTAACTTAGATTTCGTTACTTCTCCTTTCGATTTTACTGTCTGACGAACTGTTGAAATACTCGAAATCCTTAAAAATACTCGAGAACTCGAGAACTGCCTGCTTTTTCGATTTCCTTCTGTTTTTTAATATACAGGGTGTTTCATAACATGTGGGACTCACTTCCAGGATGGATTCAGGACCTGAAAACAGTGAAAATGGTTTATATAAAACATATGCCCGAAATCGCTTTGTTTCCGAGTTACAGCCCGTCATGTGTTCCAGCAAGTATCCGCCTTAATTTTAAAGGAAGTGCTCAAAATGACCGCTTTGCGCTTGAATACACACCTGAACACACCTCGTCAGAGACTGCCTGACGCGTTCAAACATTCCAGGTATTGTTCGGATTTTCTAGCATCCTTGTCCTACACGTTGGCGAAGCATTTCAACGTTGTCAATGGGTGTCACGTAAACGATGGATTTCAGATGACCCCACAGGTAAAAATCGAGTGGATTCAGGTCCGGGGAGTGAGCAGGCCACGCAATGGGTCTTCCACGGCCTATCCATTTATCAGGAAAACGGTCATCCAAATAGTCTCTGGCTACTCGACTAAAATGAGGCGGAGCGCCGTCATGCATAAACCACATACGACGTCGGACACCAAGAGGAACTTCATCTAGTAAATCGCTTAAATCATTTCTTAAAAAATTTGAATAGGATTCTCCTGTTACTCTCCCAGGCAAAACAAAAGGACCGATTAAGTTGTTGGCAATACGTCCTGCACATACATTGATAGTAAATTGTTGTTGGTGCCTTGACTGGATGAGGATGATGGCATGCGGATTCTATTCGGCCCAGTGATGAGTGTTGTGAAAATTGATCACGCCAGTTCTTGTGAAGGCAGTCTCATCAGAAAACAACACGGAGGATAGAAGAAGAGGATCGCCAGCACACTGTTGAAGGAACCAGGTACAAAAAGCCTCTCGTGGTGAGAAATCAACTTCAGTAAGGCCTGTACTCTCTGAATGTGATATGGGTAAAACTGTTGTTCCGTAAAATTTTCCACACAGTTGTATATCTTACACCCTCTGCTGCTGCTATCCTTCGGGTGCTGACACCAGGATGTTCTTCCACGCGATTCAGGACCGCTTCTCCAACTCAACAGTTCTGGCGCTGATTGGTCTACCGCCATCTGGAACTCGCTTGTTGAATGATCCTGTATCACCAAGACGCTCGTCTATTCTCTGAAAGGTCTTCTTATCTGGCAGGCGGCGATTCGGAAACCTTTCCGCATACAGACGTCTTGCTACGGCCGCATTACACTCGGCAAGTCCATACATGAAATGCATGTCCTGCCATTTCTCTGTTTGAATAAGCCTCCATTCTCACTTCAAATGCACACTATCACTGAATAGCACAAAAACTTTTAAGGTTTTTTTTCACTGGACTGCACTTATTTACTATAAGAAGTTACGAATACGAACAGTGAAACACCGCGATGCACCTCTGACTGACTGATGGCTCTACACTCAACGATATTGAAACATGTCATAGAGCGTACGAAACATTACAATCGGCAAGGCCATACATGAAATAAGTCTCGTACACACTCACAAGCATTGTCGGCAAGCAGTGTTTGTAAACAGTTTGCGGAAAGAATTGCTGGAACACAAAACGGGCTGTAGCTCGGAAACAAAGCTATTTCGGGCATATGTTTATATAAGCTTTTTTCATTGTTTTCAGGTCCTGAATCCATCCTGAAAGTGCGTCCCACATGTTATGAAACACCCTGTGTATATATGCCTGTTGATTGTAGGCCCGATAATTAATGTAATTACATAATTAAAGAATTATTTAAATGTTTGTTTTGCTTGAAGATTTTTTAGGGGTCATCAAATGAATGTCAAAAATAGAGGAGATTAATAAATTTCGTGCGTTTTTAGTTTAATTAACAAAATAAAGGAAACAAATTATTACAGTGAATAACTTTACAATGCTTGAATTGAACGAGTGGTTAATATGAATGAATCACTGATATTAAACGTTATTGCAGCGCAAGACTATACACAGTAGTGCAGTACAGTATTGTAAATGAATTACAAGAACACGAAATGAATTTGAGTGTTTAAGGTTGTCGCGATTTTGGGCTTTTAATGTAATGATTTTTACTTGTAAAATATGATTTCTATTTACTTATAATGATATTTGTTCTATCGAACTTATACTGATTAAGTCTAACGGATGAGATTTTATTCAATTAAACTTTCCAAACACGGTGATTAAAGTTGGGGACGAATTAAAATGATGAAAATGAAAGAGAGAGAGAGGTTATAGGCGGCCTAAACGACTATAACTCGTCACTGTTTTCACAAACCGGCGAATATACAATTTTGGCCAAATTGAGATAATTCACTTGGCTAGTAACCAGATTTAGCTCTTTAACTTATCAAATTTTGAAAATTGTACTCCAAGTACTTTTCAAGATACAGACATTATAAATTAAACAGAGCAATGCAATTGAATGTAGAGTAAATCTTCACAGATGATTTTCTCAAAACTGAAAAATTGTAAATTCGCCAGTTTGTGAAAACAGCGACGAACTAACGGAATTTACATTAAACAAGCACTATGAAACACAATGCGTCTTACGACCATAAATCTCAGCGAAAATCTGTTTTAAAATGAGGCACAGGGTTGCCATGCGTAAATTTTGAAACTAATTACTCTCTCAGCATACCAACTGGGATTTTAAAACTAATTTATCTCTCTCTCTCTCTCTCTCTCTCTCTCTCTCTCTCTCTCGGCAGTTACTATAAAACAAATTTCTAATTAATAATCACGTCAAATTGTATTAATTAAGAATCACATTAATTTCATTCACTACACGGTTGAATAATGAATGACAAATATGTCAGGCGAAAAGCCTGTTACAATAAAATGTTACATGGCCGAAAGCCAACTTGTGACTGAAGAGGGATACGAGGGTATCTTTAGCCTAGATAGAATGTGGTGAGACGTTCAAACTCACTTATGAAGAGTGACGCATCTGGTCGAAACGCTGGTTTAGGGGGGGGCCCTCATTTCTCGAAGCTATGTTCTCTTTGGTGGTTGTACAGCTACATATACAGTATTTTATACAGTACCTCCAGGTATTATACGGTGAACCAAAAGTAGGTGGACAGTAGGTTGAATACGGTTTGTGTTATATTATATTATAACTATGGTGTTCATTATAACTATGGTGTTTGTGTTTTATTATATTAAATATTATAACTAAATTTATTTAAATTTATTTTTTTGTATTATAGTATACAAAAAAATTAAATATGTATTCTCAAAATAAACGTTATCATTTACTGTCCACCTACATTTGGTTCACCCATATATATATATATATATATATATGATGAATAAAACCACGAAGGAAAGGAAACACAAAATGGTGCTCAAGCGCTTTCGTCTAATGACATCCTCAGTGTTCCTGAGGATGTCATTAGACGAAAGCGCTTGAGCACCATTTTGTGTTTCCTTTCCTTCGTGGTTTTATTCATCATAAATATTTTTCACGTGTTACTTTCGTGAAATAATTTTCATATATATATATATATATATATATATATATATATATATATATATATATATATTATATACGAGGAACACTCAATCTATTTTGCCCCACCTTTTTTTTTTCTTTCCAAGTTTCCTTGTAAGTTCCAGAAATTTTGTACACAAGTAGTTACATACCTTTTTTACAAGTTTTTATTTTTCCACATAGTCTCCATCTTTTTCTACGGCTTTCCTCCACCTCGAAACGAGGGCCTTTATTCCTTGCTGGTAAAAGTCCGCTGGGTTCCGCTGGAGCCACCTCTTGTAACCTCCTCAACAACCTCATCGTCACTCTGAAACTTTCTTCCACGAATAGCATCCTTCATGGGCCCAAACAAATGAAAGTCTGAAGGTGCCAGATCCGGGCTGTATGGAGGGTTGGGTAACACAGTCAAGCGCATTTTTGTGATGGTCTCTCTTTTTGCAAACTGTTGTGTGGTCTTGCGTTATCGTGCAAAAGAAGGACGTCTTCCAGTTTTCTCTCCGGTCGAACTCGCTTAATACGTCTCTGGAGTCTCTGTAGGGTAGCAATATATGCTTCTGAGTTGATTGTTTGTCCTTTCTTCATATCGTCCACCAGAATCACCCCTTTCATGTCCCAGAAAATGGTGGCCATAACCTTTCCTGCAGAAGGAGCCATTTTGAACTTTTTCTTGCGTGAGGAGTCTGAGTGATGCCACTCCATGGATTGGCGTTTTGTTTCAGGTTCAAAGTGGTGTACCCACGTCTCATCCCCAATCACAGTTCGTGAAACTAAGTCATCCCCTTCTGTTTCGTATCAACTATCGACTCAGAAGCAATTTCTTTTCTTTGGGCTTTGTGATCTTCAGTCAGTTCGCGAGGAATAAACCGTGAACACACTTTTTAGTATCTCAGTTGCTGAATTATTGTATTCACACTTCCTTCACTAATTCCTAGCTCCATTGATAGCTCTTTGTATGTGACGCGCCAATTTCATCGAATGATGCTGTTAGCACATTGCACAGTGTGAGATGTCACAGCAGATGCTGGGCGACCGCTGCGTGGCTCATCATCGAGGCTGGCTCTCCCTCTCTCCGATGATCTCACGTTTTGACGAGCGTCCAACTGGACTTCGATCAACAACTGCATCTCCGTAAACGTTTTGTAGACGTTTGTGAATATTTCCAACTGTTTCCTTCTCTGCGGTTAAGAACTCGATAACTAACAGCTCTCTGTTTACGACGCACATCACTGTCAGACGCCATTTTCGAAACTACTTTAACCATCGTTTTTATAAAAGGGCGTTTGAAAGCGATTTTATACAAGGAGGGGAGGTTGAAACTGGAAAAATCCGGTTATGTGAAGCGCAGAAAGTTCAAACTTACGGCCCAAAAGACATTTCAGCCACATGGCCTATTATTTAGCTAAGAAAAAAGGGTGGGGCAAAATATATTCAGTGCCCCTAGTATATATATATATATATATATATATATATATATATATACTGTGTGTGTGTGTATATATATATATATATATATATATATATATATATAGTTTTATACCTGAAAGGACTCGTGCAAGAAATCGGAGCAGATTTTGCATGCCTCACGGAAACCCATCTAAAGGACTGCCAGGCGAACTGTAAAAACTGTGCGTTCTGTATTGACAAAAAAGAAATACAAATTGACAACTATAACATCCTCCGAGCCGACAGGACAGTGAAACGTAAAGGAGGATGTGTTATTTACACATGCGAAAGGCATATGGCAAAAATTATTATAAGTACTTCAAACAGCTACGTAGAATGTGTTGCAGCAAAAGTTGAAAAATTAAATATGGTACTAATTGTAATGTACAGACCCCCGAACACACCAACCTCAAAATTCTCAGATTCCATTACAGAGGTAAGAAACTGAGTAAAAGATCTACATTCTCCAACCCCAAATATTTTTCTCTGTGGTCATTTTAATTTTCCATTCGTGAAATATAAAAGGATAGGAAAAAACCTCGGTGGTGTAGTGGTTAGCGTCGCTGACTACGAATCCATCGGCCCCGGGTTCGAGACCCGACGGCAGCCGGCGTGCAGCAAAACCCAGCTGTTCATCCTTCCACACAATAAAGAAAGTGGTTGGTAGATAAATGGGTACCCTAGGTGGCCTAGTGGTTAAGACGCTGGGCTGCTGATGGGGCGTGGTTCGGATTCCACGTTAAACTGTAGGTCTAAGATGGAGTAAAAAGCTTCACCTTCGTCAGAATAAACAATTCGGGCGGAAGCTAACCAAAAAATATATGTATACACCAGGACAAGGGGGGCACACGAGAAGAACAAGAGCAGGTAAAAATGCTACTAGCTCTAGCTGATGAATTTATGTTAACAAAAGAAATAACACAAAACACAAGAAAAACAACTGCCTGGTATTCACTGCCTGGTATTCACAAACAACAGCCAGAGCTGGGCAATAAATACATTGAATGTATTTAAATACTAAATACTAAATACATGGGAGAAATGTATTTAAATACTAAATACTAAATACATTTTACGAATGTATTTAGATACTAAATACAAAATACATCAATTGTATTTAAATACATTTGTAAATACATTTTAAATACATACAAATTTTAACATATGCATTCACTAATTCATGAGTAACAACAATATAAAATGCTTGATAAAGGATAAAGAAATAGTACAATCTAATTTCCGATTATATATTTCCCTTTTTAGAACAAAACAAAAACAAAAGAACTTAGAACTTACGATGTTCAACCAGTGACATATTATACTCATTATATCATTGCAAAATGAGTAACAATTAATGAGTAGATGAGACATAAACGTAAACATAAGACGTAAACATAAACATAAGGCACCTTACGAATTCTCTTTTATTTCACGGTTGCTGCGGATCAAAACCAATCTTTCAAAAGTTTTGTCTGAAAGAGAGTTTCTTTTGGGAGTCAAAGTGATTCCCGCGAATGAGAATATTCGCTCTACCGGTGCCGAAGATGGTAATGTCGTGTTATAGCGGAGGAACAGTCTTTTTATGAGAGGATGTTTTCCCAAACTGTTGAACCATGAACCATGCTGTACTACACTGTCGACGCGTCGTACTGTGCTAGTACAGAACGTGTATTAAACCAGTAAAAGTATTTACATTTTTATATTTTGAGTATTTAAATACATTGTATTTAAATACTCATTAAAGTATTTAAATACTATATTTAAATACATGAAAAACAATGTATTTATAAATACAGTTCTAAATACACAAATGTATTTAAATACGTATTTAAATACAAATGTATTTAAATACTGCCCAGCTCTGACAACAGCAACCTAATTGATAACGTAGAAATATCCCCAACTATAATATCGGATCACAACATTATTGAAATAACAACCATATAAAAGCAAAAGGAAAGGAACGAACACGAACAACAGAAAGAAGCAAATTCGAAATTTTTAATTTTCACTCCAAAGCTATAAATTGGGAAGGTGTTGCATCCAGCATGGAAGTAATAGATTGGAAAACCATCTTCAAGGCCAAGACAACGGAAGAGATGCTAATGACTTTAGAGGAAAAGACGCTGGAAATTATGAAAAGACATTTTCCCAGAAATAGTACAGCAAAGAGGAAAGAGAAGCAGGGTCGAAGGACAAAAGAGGTCATTGTTCCAAAAGAGAAAAAGAATGACTGCAAAACTAAGTAACTGTAAAGATAACAACATCAGAAAAATATTAAATGATGCGAAATTTGAAACACAAAATAAGATAGCAGTAAACAGAGCAAAGAGATTAGCTGAGCAGATACTGAGAACCTTTAAACGAAGGGATGGGAATATAATGATTCCTCTACTGAAAACACTGATCGTACCGAAATTGGAATACTGCTTGGTCCTAACATGCCCATATAAAAAAAGAAGACATTAAACAGCCAAGATCAATGGGTGCAAAGAATTAAATTACTGGGAAAGGTTACGCAAATTAAACCTATATTCACTGGAAAGAAAAGAGAGATACACCATTATTTACACTTGGAAAATAATGGAGAAACTAGTCCCTAATCTTACTCTGAACCCCATAACTCCCCAAACAACACTGGAAAGTAGAAAAGGAAGACTGTGTCGAGTTCCCAAATTAAAGGCTAGACAGGGAACATCCTTAACCCTGAAAGAAAATAGTTTTGTTTTGAGAGGATCAAGCCTGTTTAATCAGCTGCCCAAAGACCTAAGGAACACGAATGGTGTCGCGGTAGTCATCTTCAAAAGACGATTAGACGCCTGGCTCAGAACCACCGACCGATGAACCGGGCGTACCTGGCTATGTGAGGTGGAGAGTACAAGAAACCAACTCACTACTTCACCAGGCCAACTCGAGAGGAGGGACGACAAGCTTGACCTTCGTAAAATGAGGAATCATCGCGCGGAACCTTTGAAAGGTTGAAAGGAAAGATGTATATATGGGATGAATTTCACAATTAAACACTTAAAATTAATGCTACAACCCACAGGAAACAAAAAATTATTCCAAGGCCTTTCGTGTATTGACGCACTTCATCAGGGAATGAATAAAGGCAGCAACAGACGAAATATTTACAGTATACATATACACAATGGAGATAAAGAAGGTACGGGAACCAAAGAAAGGATCAACAAGTCCTAACTAAGAACAAAAGGTGTTCAACAAAGTGTGATGCATTTTATGTTCCCAAACTCTTGTTAAAGTTATTTAAAAAGCATATAAATGCACATTCTACAATATTCCTTTGTTATGCGTTTTCTTTATAATGGAATTTTTTAATTTTCCAATTAAAATTATTATTTCTACGTACATCATCAAACAATAGACTAGATTTATTTGCTGTTTTACCCGCATATATATATATATATATATGCTGTTTTACTTTAACATCTAAAGTGTTAACAGTTTTGATATATATACAGGGTGGCCCATAAGTCCCAATCGGTTATAATCAAAGCGAAAATCCATCTAGCGGAGCTCACACTGACGTAATCGATTACTAAGGAAAGAATATTTGTCGAAATGGTTAGATTTTACACTTTGAATAATTAATAAATATTTCTAAACTTATTATAAAGTCTTTACTTTGAGTTTTTTTTTTAGCATTTTCGCTTTAATTCTAAATGATTAGGACCCTGTATATATATATATATATATATATATATATATATATAACGTAAAGAACGACGTTTGTATAGGAGATATTCCGCGCAAGACGAGAGAGAGAGAACGAAACAAATGAAAAAATGAGGTAACCACCCGGGAAACGAACCCGGGATCTTCCGATTGCCGGTCAGATTGCCGGTCCCGGGTGGTTACCTCATTTTATCATTTTTTCATTTGTTTCGTTCTCTCTCTCTCGTCTTGCGCGGAATATCTCCTATACAAGCGTCGTTCTTTACGTTATTTATACTGCGTGTTCTTTGCAGTTATATATATATATATATATATATATATATATATATATATATATATATATATATATATAATACTCACAATGTTTACATCCGATAAAATAAACACATCCCAACAACATTATTTTCTTTTCTTTTAGTGTAGGAAGGAGGGCACCAAGGGCATATACCCGCAAAGGATAGTTTTATGACGAAACTCCTCGTGAATTATATTAATTTAATACCTTTCCTTTTTTTTCTAGCTTTGCTTAAACAATTTACTAGAAACGAGATGTTTAAATACCTGAAAGGCATTGAAATCGCTTTTTATTTTTGGGGGGAAGTGTGATCATATATATATATATATATATATATATATATATATATGTAATCCACAAGGAAAAGGAAAAATGATTCCAAGGCCTTTCGTGTATTCAGAAGTACACCTCGTCATTCCCTAACGAGGTGTACTTCTGAATACACGAAAGGCCTTGGAATCATTTTTCCTTTTCCTTGTGGGATTGCATCATTCATTCATTTCAAGTGTTTAATTGTGAAATTCATCCCATATATATATATATATATATGGTGAGTCAAAAGACCTGCCTCAAAACTAACTATACATATAGTACTTTTTAGGCAAGACCTTTGACTCATCATATATATATATATATGGTGATAGCTCTAACAAATGAATTTATGTTAACACAAGAGACGACAGATAACACACAAAAAATAACTGCTTGGATCTGGTATTCACAAATAACACCAACTTAATCAATGATATAAAAATAACACCAACAAATATCTCAAACCACAACATTGTCGAGGTATCCACTAATGTGGTGAGAGCGCTAAAAGAAAATACGCCTACTGAAGAAAGAAGCAAATTTGAAATATTTAATCTGAACTCTAAGACTATAAATTGGGAAGAAATTAGATCCCATATGGCACAAATAGCGTAGAAAATAGTCTTAAAGGATAAAACATCCGAAGAAATGCTAATAACATTGGAAAAGGACGCTGGATATCTTAGAAAAAATATGTTCCGAAAGTGCAGCCAAAGGGAAACAGGAACTATTTCGAGAGGGAAAAGCGAACACTATTCCGCAAGAGAAGGAGAGTTGAGTAGCCACGAAGTTAATTAACTGCACAGACAACAGCACCAAAAACGTGATACAAGTAAAACTGGGAAGTATACAGAGGGAAATACAAACCCTAATTAAGCAGGTATGGGGCAATTACAGTTAAAAATAATTATTTACAATTACAATTACTTTGTATATGCTCAATTACAATTATGCAGTTGGCAAATGTAATTGATTGCAATTATAATTACATTGGAAAGTAATTTATTTCAATTACAATTACTTTTCACAGAAACACTATAAATGAAAGGAAAGGAAAGAAGTCTACCATTAATTTACAAGCTTAACTTTTTATTTCTATACCCATACCCAATACCCATAGTGTGAATATTATTATATTTGAACACGTATTTAAATCACAGTTCAATTAGCAGTCAATATAATATCAGGTGAATTGTTCAATGTTCATTGGGTTTATTCTCATTATTATTGTGAATGTAATTGATTTCAGTTACAATTACATTTTTAGTTAGTAAATTACAATTACATTTTTAGTTAATAAATTGCAATTACAACTACATTTTTAGTTAGTAAATTATAATTACATTTTTAGTTAATAAATTGCAATTACAACTACATTTTTAGTTAGTAAATTACAATTACAATTATATTTTTAGTTAGTAAATTACAATTACATTTTTAGTTAGTAAATTACAATTACAATTACATTTTTAGTTAGTAAATTACAATTACATTTTTAGTTAGTAAATTACAATTACATTTTTAGTTACTAAATTACAATTACAATTTCATTTTTAGTTAGTAAATTACAATTACATTTTTAGTTACTAAATTACAATTACAATTACATTTTTAGTTAGTAAATTACAATTATAAATTCATTTTTAGTTAGTAAATTACAATTACAATTACATTTTTAGTTAGTCAATCACAACTGCACAGCAGTTACTTGAAAAAGTTAAATCAATTACAATCAATTACAATTACAAATTACAATTACCTCACGCCTGTAATTAAAGGCCATTCAGAGAGAGAAGAGGAAGATGCGATGAAAACAAGAAAAAATAATCCAAAATACTTAGAAAACTTCGCGAAAAGAAAAACAAAAACGCCGACCACTGTCTCACTATTAAGGAAAGAAAATAATGAGCTAACCGATGATTTAAAAGAAATATCTGGAATATTGAGAACTCAATAGGAATCAGCTTTCAGTACAACAATTAGAGACAAATAGAGACAATAAGCAAACAACCACAGGGAAAAGGAAACACAAAGTCCGAGCGCTTTCGTGATATATTCACATTATCCTCCTTGATAATGTGAATATATCACGAAAGCGCTCGGACTTTGTGTTTCCTTTTCCCTGTGGTTGTTTGCTTATTAATAAGATCACGTGTTATTTTGTGATTTTAGTGCAAATAGAGACAATTAGAGACAGAAATATTTTTTTTGAAGAGGAATTAAAAGGAGAATGTAAAACTGATTTTGAATTTACCGGGGAAGATATAGCGAAAGGTATAGGACAAATGAAATCACAGTCAGCTGCAGGCCCGGTCAAATGGAATACCTTGTTGATTAAAAACTGTGAGAACGAAATAGCGACACCCTTTTGTTGGATATGGAGAGGATCCTTGAACACGGGGAAAATATCGAGCAAACTAAAAAGAGCGAGCATTGTTCGTATATATAAAGGGAGAGGATAGGTCTCAAGTAAAGAACTATAGACTGGTGTCACTGCCATCACATCTCACCAAAATATTTGAGAGAATAGACAGAAAAAAATATATGAGTGTTTGAAGACAAAAGACATTTCATGAGAACCAGCACGGATTCCAATCAGGAAGATCATGTCTATCACAACTACGTTACTTTCTATAAGTAACGGCGTTACCTCTACCGTTACATTGATAAAAAAGTAACGTCGTTACCGCTTCAGTTACTTCTATGAAAAAGTAACGCGTTACCGCTACCGTTACCGTTACTTTTAAGAAAAGACTAAAGCGTAAAAAAGCCTTAATAATACCAAATTATACTCTATATCAGGGGTTCCCAAACTTTTACCACCAAGGACCCCTAAATATTAATTCCGTACGGACATAGACCCCCCCCCACAAAAAAAATTATGAATTCAGTTAAAAACTGTAATATATTTCATAAACATAGATAGCTTTTAAATTAATGTAAAATTAAACATTCTACGCTCATTAAACCAGTTTAATAAACACTTACCGAATGTCTAGTGTGAAATGGAAATTTATTTTAATATAGTTAATGTTACTATTTTTCCAAAAGCTTATAGACCCCCTGGAAGCTTCCTACAGACCCCTGGGGGTCTGTACAGACCACTTTGGGAATCCCTACTCTATATGACAAACAAATAAAAAAATGGCCTATCTAAAAAAAAAAACTAATCTTGCAGATTTTTTAGGAGTGTGTTGTTCGATTTCAGGAACACTAGTTTTTCAAAATTGGCATCTGATAGTCCTACTCGTTTGGAGGAGCTAACAGCTAATTAACAGCTAATAAATGATTCTAGTGAAATGATCAGTTTGAAAGTAACTAGTAGCGAGTAACGATTGAAATCAATCTAAAAAGTAGTGCCGTTACCATTTTCGTTACAACATCTCAAAAGTAACGGCGTTACCGCTACAGCTACTAAAAAGTAACATCGTTACGTAACGTCGTTACTCCCAACACTGACTATAACAATATCATAAACGCACTTCAGAGCAATGATAACTACGATGTAATATACACGAATTTTGCTAAAGTATTCGATGAGTGTGTTCTTAGCATAATAGCACATACAAAGAAAAACATGGAAATAATAGGCAAAGTGGGAAAATGGACCTACAACTTCCTCAGGGAACGGTCGCAAGAGGTAAAAATCCAAGGTATATCATCATCAGAATAGGAAGTACGCAGCTCACTTCCACAAGGAACAGTACTTGTAATAATATAAGAGAAGACTTTGCAATACGTTTTAATAAAGGAGCTCGAACTGAGACAAATTTACATAAATTGAAGAAAAAACATTCGCAACCGGATCTGTTTTAGATGCCAAACGATGCGGGAGACCGCAGAAATATGCGGACCTTTGGAGGAGTCAGTTAGTTCTTCACTCACCCAAGAAATCAACCAAGAAACGATCAGCTGATTCAATATTCCAAGAACTTCCATGCGACGTTTGATGAAGAAGGAAGGCCACCATAAGTATAGGCCCGTATTTATCAACGAATTATCTGATCATGATATGAACGTACGGCGGCAGTCATGTCAAATTTTACTTTAGTTCCAACCTTAGTTCCTTGTCGAAGCAGTATGTTCACTGACGTGCCGTATATCTTAGCACGAGGTCTCGGAATGTTTATTTCTGGGCGGAAGAAAATCTCCATTTCTTTGAAGAAATAGCACAACTGCCACAACAACTTCCCCACATTATGATGTGGGCTGGTGTAACCTGTGAACTGATTGTTGGTCCATATTTTTTCGATGTGAGTGTGACTGGTCAAAGTTATCTGGAGATGGTGATTGGTTAATTCTAGAACTTGAGAAAGTGGGCCTCGTAAACTATTATTTTTATAAGAAGACGGGGCACCAGCCCATTATGCTTCTAACGTGCTTAATTTCATCAACAACCAGTGTGAATTGAGCGAGTAGGATCTCTCAACTGGCTTCCCAGAAGTACCGACCTCACAATTTGTGATAACTGGTTGTGGTCTTTTTAGAAGAACGAACTTAGCCACATCCGAATGCACTCTGTTGAAGGGTTAAAAATGGAAATTCTTCACATATTCTCAGCCATGACGCCTGAAATGCTTCGAAAAACTTGGAGTCGAATGCAATTATGCATTGATCACGACGGTATCCAAACATACCAATTGGACGGATAAGAAGCAAGATATCTTTTTACTTAATTTCAATTTCATTTGTAATATTTTTTGTTTGTTTGTTTAAATAAACTGTTTCAAAAATTGAAGTGTGTATATATACTAACCGATCTCAACTTTTGGTCATCCCTGTATATATATATATATATATTGTGTGTGTGTGTGTGTGTGTGTGTGTGTGTCCGGATCTCAGTGGTAAACACCGTCTTCCTATCTGCAAAGCGAAGACACTGAGGTCAGAGGTTCGAATACCAGTACTGCTAGTAATAAGGATACAAGGGTTGGCCGCAGTAGTTGGCCTGAGCGCTGTGCCAGTTTCTGGCACTCCTGACTGATTATATATATATATATATATATATATATATATATATATATATAATATATATAAATCATATATATATATATATTATAATTTCTTCTGAATTATAGGCGAGTGAAGTCCGTAGAATTTGTGCATTTCCTTTGTACGATAATTCCATATAAAATCAATAATGATAAAAGCAAAAAGAATCTTGTATGTGAATGGCGATATATATATATATATATGTCTCAGGGAACCATTCTGAATTTGTGTATATATATATATATATATATAGATAGAGAGAGAGAGAGAGAGAGAGATAGATATGTTAGTAAATGTAGTAACTGTTTTTAGGAAATGAGAAAAGTGAATTATTTTTAAAATCTTTAACGTTTAACTCGATTCCGTTATCGTAATTTTGTAACTTTTTAATCGCATTTCGATCTTTTAACAGTTATTTAAAAGTTCAAAATTATCGAAAAACTTCGGTTTTAATAGAAAATAATGATAAAATGGCTACTTTTCAGACTCTAATGAAGATGGAGATAGGCTATATAGGCTTTCTTCAAACGCTTTGTTTATAAACAATGTGCTTCTCTCTTTCTCTCTCTCTCTCTCTGTCTCTCTCTGTCTCTCTTTGTCTCTTTCTAGAGAGAGAGAGAAAGTGTATCCCGAAACATTATTGGAGGAACTATTTAATATAAAATAACTTCGCTTTGTGTTCTTTGCTACATAATTAGAGAAAAGTGTGGGGCGGACATGTGGTGCTCTATTGAGTTACATCTCGGCAGTCACGCCTTATGGTGAAGAGGTTTGCGTTACATTCTCGGCACGAGGATCTTTGTTTAAATTTAGTAAAGAGTAATTGAAGCTTCTCGTTTTGAACAGCGAATGGCGTCTGGGGAGGTAAGAGATTCCTCCTGAAGCAGCTTTTATTCTTGATTAAGCCTGTCTGTGTCCTCGTGCGAGTGCAACATCGTGCGTGCGCTCGTTTCCTTTCGGTCAGATGGCGCCTGTATCGTGGTATGGGGACCCATTTAGTTAGTTATTTGTTTGGTTTACGTCTCACACACTCCTACAACAAATACATTCAAAATAGAATTAATTTCAAGTTGTATATAATAAGCGACGAGGCATCACGATAAGATAACCGCAGTCAGGAACTGAAGATAGGAAATATTTGAGATTACAGTACCATCACCATGATTCATCTCGCGTAAACAACAGATAAAGGCGTTCATATATATATTTATATATATATGCTACAACTCAGAATGGTCCACTATATATATATATATATATATATATATATGGGATGAATTTCCCAATTAAACACGTGAAATGAATGAATGATGCAAACTCACAAGGAAAAAGAAAAATGATTCCAAGGCTTTTCATGTATTCAGAAGTACACCTCGTCAGGGAATGACGCCTTCTAATCTCGCCTTCTCCCTTCATTCCCTGACGAGGTGTACTTCTGAATACACGAAAGGCCTTGGAATCATTTTTGTTTTTCCTTGTGAGTTTGCATCATATATATATATATATATATATATATATTAAAAAAATTACTTTAAATATAAAAGGTTGAGTAGTACACGCACCGTGCTGATTATCTGGAAAAAGATTGAAGATTGAATAATTAGAGGGAAATAAATTAAGCCGTTTGGAAGGATATTGTTTCAGAACACGAATAGAGACAGTTTCGTGTGTGAAACGTCGTTTTGTCTCTGAAATAAATTCCAGAATCACGTTTTTTGTTTACATTTTTAATAAACTCGAAATTGTTCCATTTGTGGAACAAAATTAAAAATTGACATAAAACGAACTTTTTGTCCTTGAAATTGTATATTAATTGTTTAAAAAGAGTCTCTCTCTCTCGTAACTATTCCGAGAGGAAACCGGTTTCTTTACAAAGATTAAATCACCTTTTCATTTCCTTTTGAAAAAAAATGAAGAAGCATTTCCACTCATTTTCCGACATCAAAGATCGTATGAAATGAGGGAGTGAGTAAGGAAAAATATTTTAAGCAATTACAATTTACGTTCGAAGTGTTCGTTTTGTGAATAATATCGGATATTTGCCCAACAAGTGCACTACAAGACACTTTATACCCATACATCCCCCGTGGGTAGGTCAAGTTAGGAGAGGTTATGCGAGTTAGGTTAAGTTGAACAAAAGCGTTTTGTCAATTAAATTGAGGATGAAAAGCCTACAAAGCTGTGAATGGGGGTCGACAGGACATTCAACCGACACTCTAACCTAACCTAACTTCATATATATATATATATATATATATATGATGAATAAAACCACGAAGGAAGGAAACAGAGTGGTGCTCAAGCGCTTTCGTCTAATGACATCCTCTGTGTTTCCTTTCCTTCGTGGTTTTATTCATCATATATATAATATATATATATATATATATATATATACAATGGCGGATTAACGGCATGGGAGGGGGGCAGTTGCCCAGGGGCCCCGAAATTTTTCAGCTATGGTATGTTTTATCACCTATTTTAAGAAGAAAATAGAGAGGTAAGAACATGTGATGAAAATGATGATGAAAATGATGATGAAAATAATAATGATTTGTTAAAATAGAATAAATAATTATAAACATTACATATTTAAAAGAATGTAAATTTAAGTATGTAAGTGTATGTATGTAAGCATGTATGTAAGTGTATTTTTAACCAAAATAACGTTTGTAACTTGCAAGAGGAAAAGTATGTGTGGAGGGCCCCCCCCCGCTATTATTCATTGCCCCGGGGCCCCGAGGTGTCTTAATCCGCCTCTGTATATATATATACACCGTGTGTATGGTTAACCTTGGTTTTGATTCCTCCTGAATTGTTCATTCTGATGAAGATCAAGCTTGTTGCTCCATCATATATTCATGTGTGTGTGTGTGTGTGTGTGTGTGTGTTCAGCTCCATAATTAAATTTTAAGTAAAATGAGTCATTGCTGCATTTCGTTTCTTTGTAAAGAAAAAATAAGAACATTTTATCCATTGAGAAAGACATTTTCAATCTTCAAAGGTGTAAAAATAAGATTCTCTCTGTACCACTTTACTAAAAATATCAGATTATTTAAATTCTATAAAATTTATACTGTTGACCTCTTTCTTACATGACGCGCTTGTTTACGTAAGTTTCTTACATGGTGGGCGGAGCTAAAGGATGGCAAAACCAAAGTAGAAATGTATTGATCCCAAACAGTCATTTGTTACCACATGAAACATATACAAATTAACATTTATGAAATAGGTAAACGTGTGTCTTATATGTGGTACAAAAACTGATACTCTTTAAAGTTTAACGCGCATAAAATTTGCTTCTTGTTGCCTGCCAGTCAGAAATCTGTCTACTCGTAATTGTCAGATATAAACAAAATGGGAGGGGGGAGGTTCATACTTGAATATCAATTAAAACGTATTTACGCAAAGATAGTAGTATGTTTATACTGATAAGTTCCCGTGCCGATGACGTCATCCCCAATTTTGTAGGCAAACAAAGGCCTAAGTCGGAAATCAGAAATTTCGTGGGGTGGGGGGGGTTATGGCATTTAAAATTACATTCTTTAGAATTCTATTTCCTTCATTTTTTTTTATTTGCTTTAATTTCTTTATCCTTTTCCTTTTGACATCCTCTTCGATCATGCATTCTCTTTCGCCAAACAATGAAATTTTAGGCCTCAATGTCACTTTCACTCTTTCACGGACTCCATTTGGTAGATCTCTCGTTCAAAATCACGCCAGAAAGCTTGATCTACTATTTCCAACCAGACACTATTTTACGGATAAACCGTTAGCCATCATTTATGATAACCATGTGCGCTCTTAAAAATCAGTGAGGAGGGCCAGAAATTGGCGCGGTGCTCAGGCCAACTAATTCGGTGCATTAGTAAGGTAAGGTAAGATAACATCCAAATGCCCTATATCCAGTGGTGTAGTGCTAAATAAAGAAGTGAGGGAACGCATTTTGAAAGTGTTACTCAGATGCGGGGGAGACAATGGCGAGCGCGGCGAGCCCATACAGCTGGGGGTCCGGGGCACTGTAAGCTCCCCGGGAAATCTTTTGAAATCTGACCAATTTCAGGGATATTTTGAGGTCATATGCACTGGATATTAGGATATATTCGAAGGTTGAAGATGCAGTATTTCCAGTGTCATTAGATATACGACATCCAGTACGATCAATAAAAATAGCTAACAACTGGAATGATTAACTAAAAAAAAGTTAACAACTGGTACGCCGTGGTGACTGTTTCACCAGATCTTTATAGGCTAGCATTGCCTCAGTCGAAGCTAAAAGAAATGAAACAGTTAATGATTCTTTCTCATATTTCTTCTAGGGGTGGGAATTAAAATTTCATGACGTTAGAGATTTGTAAGTTCGGATTTATTTGAAATAATGAGGGAACGCCGTTCCGTCTACCAAAAAAGTAAGGGAACGCCGTTCCCACGCGTTCCCACAGCACTACACCACTGCCTATATCCCTAGGAAGTGGGGGGTTAGGAGTCTGAACCAGGGATACTCTAGCTATAGTCAATTAAGTGGGATAGTGGCTGGTCGGCCGCCTTGCCGCGATGTAAGATACAAAAAAGACAAGCGCCCAGCGCTGGGCAGCATTGAAGGATCGAACCCACGACCCCGAAGAGTCTCAGTACTGCTGAGCGGCGTCCTAACTGATCGAGCCACAGGACGCTCTGTACGTCTTCCCAACCTTTTTTGTATGGTTACCCAAAAAAAACCCAATCATTAGATATTATTTTTCATAACCTCTGGATCGCGTGTCATTACCCCAGTGCGGTAATTTACCCCTAGGTTGGGAACCACTGTTCTATACTATTCAAAAACGAGCTATTAAAACAACAAACAAAAGTAAAGTTACAAACACGAGAACAAAAATCAAGTGACATTTTTAAGTACTCGCTGCAAAAGGCCTTAATTTTCTCTCTTTTTTCAAATACTTTTACGACAATTGCTATGAAAAGTTTCATTCAATTATGAAGCCTTTTAGGCCTGTACTCTCAGTGTGCGAGGAATGTGGGAGTATGCGTGCCTTTATGGTACGCCCGCTGGCCGGACTTCTGCTCCATGGAATACCCTGCCATGGCGAACATTTTCCAACACAGTACTGTCTTCCCATAAAGTCCAAAAAACTTAACCAACGGAAATGTACCTAAAGACAAATAATAATAATAATAATAATAATAATAATAATAAAATAAATCTTCATGAACAACCTCTGTCATCTAAAATATGATATATTCGCGAATGTTTTATAGATTTGTTGGATCACCTGAAGATCAGGGCCCCCGGCCTTCTTTAGTTAGCCTTATAAGGCTAACTAACGAAAATATCACGACTTAACCTAACCAATCGTTAGGTCAACTGTACGTCCTTGACGATTGGTTAGATTAGGTCATGATATTTTCGTTAGTTAGCCTTATAAGGGTAACTAAAGAAGGCTGAGGGCCCTGATCTTCAGGTGATACGATTTGTTTAATGACTGCCTAAATCATCATTACCAAAATAAAGTACTATTATACCATCAGATATTCTACACAGCCAAATGGCCACAGGTTATGGTGACCCACTGGTGTATCGTGACTCACATGTTGAGAACCACTGATTTAAACTAAGAATAGTCTTCATCTGAGTGACTGAAACCAGGTTGTCACCTACATCGTGAAAGCAGCCTTATCAACTCTGTCTAAATTAACAGTAAATTTACATTTTCCGAGTCTAGAAATTATGAGAGATTTGACAGCAGAGAGACCTTTCCTGACAGATATGTAAAATTACTGAAATGCTGTAAAAAAAAACTTTGTATGGTATCAAAATATGATTGGTTTTAATTAACTTTATATTTTGTATTATATTGGCTTTAATTAATAAGCTCTGACATCAACTCTCTTTATCATTGTCAAGTTACAAAGTATATAATACTTCGGGTTTTTCTTAGTTTTTAATTTGATAATAAAAGTCAATAAATAATAACGGAGTTATTGAATCAATATATTTTTAAAATGGTGTTGCTTTCTCCTTTGCATCATGTAAAGCTGATACACGTTCTGGAATTCCATTGATCACCGATCTGGTGCTCTTCCAATACGTGCTCTATCGTAAAATTTACATTCCAATATGTGCTAACTAACGAAAATATCACGACCTAACCTAACCAATCGTCAAGGGCGTACAATTGACCTAACGATTGGTTAGGTTAGGTCGTGATATTTTCGTTAGTTAGCACATATTGGAATGTACATTTTACGGTAGAGCACGTATTGGAAGAGCACCGATGATCTTTGTCATTTGTTTTTGAGGACATCATTGTTGTGTGTATTTACTTTTGTCATCTCTCTCTCTCTCTCTCTCTCTCTATATATATATATATATATATATATATATATATATAAAATTAACCCCAACAGTGTGTGTGTGTGTGTATATATACACAGTTGCCTGAAAATGTTTGGTCACACAATAAATTGTTAAAAATATTTGAATTATGATGCATCGAGAGAAGTATAAATGTTGAAATATTTTATATTTGGAAAAAACGAAAGTGTCTATTTATTTTTGTCAACCCTCTGTACGTCCTTTTACCATCTTTTGGGTCCGTTCATTTGGTATTCTGTCACCATTCTGCTTGACAAACTCCCTCCATCTCGATAAGATTTTTCGGATTTCTTGATGGACCATCGTTTCAGATCCCCCCCCCCCCCAGCCTCCAAAGATGCTTCGATGAGAGTGAGATGACTGTGAACTTGTGAAGGTTGCTTTCATTTTCTTCTGTCCCAATCATTTTACTGTACTTTTGGATGTGTGCTTCAGATCATTATCCCGTTGGAATATCCATCACGCTCCATCTTCAATTCCATCACCAAATGCAGAAGGTTTTCGTCCAAAATTCTAAATCCATTGTTCCAGCAATTCAAGTTAAATTGCAAATGGCACACAGATCCAAAGGCTGATACAGCCGTTACCGTGTTTCACTGTCGGAATGTAGATCATTTCATTAAATGCTTTGTTCCTCTCCATCCAAACAAACCTCTTTTGAGTGTGCAAACAAAACAAAAGCCGATCGTCTGGTACACCTTTGGGCTTGTTTTAGTATGGTAAACAAAATTAGAGCTTGTTTTAATGTCTTCGATCAAGTCTGCAATGTTCCAAGTACATAAAATATTCATTTGGCTAAGTTTTATTCATCAGAATTCACCTTTATACGGATAATATAGAATGATCTCCATAATCATGGTAAATATTTTTTTTTTTTTTTTGTGGTCCACCTAATCAGTTTCTGTTTTGTGTGTGGCCGAAAAGTTTGATTTTTGTCTCCTGAGACCAAAGAATCTAGTTCCAAGACTCTTGAGAATCACTGATGTGTTCCTTTACATACTTCAGACGCACAGTTTTGTGATGAAGGCGCAGAAATGGCTTCCATGTAGCCCTACCGTGAAGACATGGTTCTCCAAACGGTTGAGATGCGCGCTGAGGTACCTGCCGCTTCAAGAGACGATTGGAGACCCTTGGCAGCAAGTTGGAGGGCTTCTGCGACATCTCTGATAACCTTTGGTATCGTTCCTGATCTTAATAAGGATCCAGCAATACCAAACTACTTTCATTTGTTTATAACATTCCTTCTCAAAACTTGCGCACATTGACGTTCTTCTATTTCAGGACTTCCGAAACATTTCTTGAAAAACTCATCATTGATTTGGCATTGGATTAGAGAATCGGGGCTTTCATGCGTGGAATGCTAAATGTTATTAGATTATATTTGCGCCTAAATTTTGCATGCATGAAATAAATAAATTATGATTAAGAATGTACAATCCTTCTGTGATGTTACCAATTTGAGAAGTAACTAAACTTTAGTGTGGCATTCTTGAGAAATAAACATCATTGTTTGTTTTCATGTGGTCATTATTTCCCTTTACTTATTATGTTTTGATAAATATATGTCAATGAATATATATATATATATATATATGTCAATAGCTTTAGTGTGCTTTGCTCTCGCTATTATAACTGACACTACTCTTCTGAACTCCCTAACTGCATTCCTCCTCCTTTAAGGAAAGCTCGTAGTACCAGACTTTCGACACATTATCCGTCCAACTCTCTAACGCGAGGGTTAATCAGTATTCTCACTCTTTCTTCTATTCAACGGGTCATTTCTGGAACAACCTTCTTAATCCATCTTTCCCCCTGTCTGTAACCTCCAATCTTTCAAACGCAGAATGTCCAAGCATCTCTAAACCTCTGGACCTTGATTTCGGCTCTCTTCTCCTTCTATGAGGGAGAGGGAGTTAGTGGGGTTCGACCTTGACCCTTCTTTCCTACATAAAAATTAATTATATTTTTGTTCGCTGGATTTTTCTGTTGTTTTTTCTTTGTTTTTTTTTTTTTGTCCTTTCCAATAGACAATGTGTTTACATAAACCTTAACTATATTGTTCAGTAAATTAATTTTTATATATTGTTTAAACAAAAGATTATTATGTATATATATTTCGAATATATAAAATAGCGCTTCTTTCAATTAAACTTTGATGAAGCAAATGCAGGTGTTTCATTAAAAGACATACACTAAAGCTATAAAGGTTATGACTAGCAGAAAATAATTTCAAATGTAAAATTTTAACATTACATGAGGATTTTTAACTTAAAAAAAAAAAGTCTCTTTGATTTTTACATATTTCTGTAATTTCCGTTGAAACAATAAACTTCGATTTTCCACATAGCCTGATTTTTTTTGCTGAGCACCGGAGCCCACCTGAGCACCTCCCGCAGTTCCCAGATTGAGAAACACTGTTTTTGACGTTATCTAACACAGTATTTTAAATTTTTCTTTTTTAATAGCAATCAAGTACAGGAAAGTATCATGCATACTTGCCAACCCTACCGATTTGAAGGCTATTCTACCGCCTACCGATTTTATGCTTTATGCCTTTTAGGCTCAGAATGCGCTAGAGCGCATCATTTAAGGGTAGATTCTCAAAAATTTCCCCGGGGAGGGGACATGCTCCCGGATCCCCTGGCATTGATTACAAATCTTACCGCTTTTGCTTTTCAAAATACTGGCAAGTATAAATATGCCATATTCAAAATCCCGAGCATACCTTGATAGGCTATTAAAGTACCTACTGATATGCAGTTAATAAAGTCTATAGTGAAATTAACTGTACGAGTACATTGTACTGTACATACGCACAATATGTAACAGTAATTACCCTACTTGGCATTTTACTATTAGCAAAATACCAATTTATTTTAGGAGTATGAAATAATTAAAGTACATTGAACTAATATGATCCTGAGATATGCCAAATTTGACCACTTTGGATTTATATTTTCAGTAAAATTACGTTTAAACAATATTTAAAGAAAAAAAATATTAAAAAATGGGGTCGATTTTCTTTGCAAAACAAACACGTGTGTGTGTGTGTGTGTGTGTGTGTGTAGGGAAGGAGAGAGAGAGAGACAGCGTACGCACTACAATACCCATAGGTTGGGCTGATTGCTGGTAATACGGAGACTGAACACAACCTAACCTAAACTGAACCCCAAAAAACATCTACAACAAAGTAGTAGCTATGATAATAAAAACCCACTCTAATAGACAGAGTTTCCACAACAGTTTCGATGCCCACTGGCAACCTCTTCGGGTGGATACAGAAATAAACTCTGTCTATTAGAGTAGGTTTTTATTATCATATTTTGACTTCCACGTAGAAAATTCAAGTTTTTTGCATGAAAGTAGTAGCTATTTTCCGTGTAAGTAAAGCGTGTCTGTATACAGGGTGATTCATAAATGTGTTTCATAAATCGCAGAGTGTATTCTTGAGATGAAAATAAAGAAAAAAGACCATATAAACATGGGTCGAGAAACCCGTAGTTTTCGAGCTACAGCACGCGACAGAAAAATGAAACTCCTAAAGACTTTTTACATTTTATGCAAATACACGGGGTGATACATTTGCTTCACTAAAGTAAATGTTCGAAATTGTTTCCTACTTCTTGAATGCATGCCTCAGCACATTGCACCAGTGATTGTCTGACACACTCAAAAATTCCTGGAATATTGCGGATCGTTTCGCAATTGTCTCGAACTCGTTGCCACAATTCATCACGTGCTCGGACTTCTGTAACATAAACTAGGCTTTTTAAATGACCCCAAAAGTAATAATCAAGAGGATTTAAATCTGGTGGCCGAGGTGGCCACGGAATAGGACCACCGCGCCCTATCCACCTGTCAGGATACATAGTATATGCATTTTTCTGTCGCGTGCTATATATAGCTGGAAACCTACGGGTTTCTCGACCTATATGGTCTTTTTTCTTTACTTTCATCTCAAAAATACACTGCAATTTATGAAACACATTTATGAATCACCATGTATACATACACGCTTTACTTCACCAGAAACGTGCAGGCCCTTACGTATTTTTCATGCCTTTACAAGGAAATTGTTTTCCTCACCCTTTGAAGAAGATGACGTCACATCTCTTTAACCTCACTAGAGTTTCAACTTGTCTCCAGTGACACGTTAGATCCCATCGTGTAACGACATCGTAACTGGACGTCTTTGGCCTCATGTTATTCATTTAACCATAATGACTCTTAAGCTCCCTCCAAGCACGTTATTACAATATTCAAGTTATTACTCAAGTCATTACTTACGTAATGATTCATTTAACAGTATTCAAATAATTTTATTTACGCTGTAAATTTGCATTCAACAAACTGTAAAGTTATTCACCACAATTAAATTCCATAATAGAGTAACTGTAAAACTTTTATGTTTTGTTTAAAAGAAAACCCAACAAAGCTTTTTATCTCCTTTAATGACATTTATTATTCTGATTAAACGATCAGATGGTGACTTCTAACCTCAGTCAATGAATCAATCATGAAATAATCTAATTACATTTATTATACTGGCAACTGGCTAATATATATATATATTATATATATATATATATATATTATATAGGTATATATATCCAACCAGGTTTCGAACCAGGGACCTCTGACTTAGAGTCGCATGGGCTCAACGGAAGGCCTCATAGTCTCGTGGTCAGCTACCGTAACCACGAGTCAGAAGGGTCAACAATTTGGTCTTTCTATCAAATAAATAATGTAATTTAAAAAAGGAGGATCAATCCAGAATAGGCACCTGAAATCATTTTTAGGTGCTTATTCTGGGATTGAGGCAAAACACAGGTGCTTAATCTGGGATTGAGGAGAAAAAAATATAAACAGTTTTTAGATATAATTTCATTGTTTTTATCAATATTTGAAAAAATCAACTCTAACCTAACCTAACCTAACCTAACCTAACCTAACCTAACCTAATCTTTTGCTATATCTTCTGCTTTTTTGGTTAGTTTTGCTATTCTTACCAGTTTGATTTTTACCTGATTTTCACAAATATAGAATCTTATTGGAACAAGCATAAATCAATAATCAAAACCATGAGAGGATGTCGTCGTGAATTATTAGAAACATATCTATACCAATTTATGTGGCAAGATAGATTTGCTTCAGATGGATTCAGAAACATTCGGGCTCATATTGCAGGAATTTATAATATCTAAAATTTTTCTTTATTCATTAAACCACTTTAAACCTTTTATAACTTTGCCTTTATTACATTTGTAATAAACTTTGTATAAACAATAAATTTTGTAATCATCAGGTTTTTTTATTTAATTCCTTGCAAGGTGCCTATTCTGGGATTGAGGTTGAACGCAGGTGCTTCATCTGGGATTGAGGTACATCAGGTGCCTATTCTGGGATTGGCCCAAAAAGGAGATAAAAAGCTTTGTAGTTTTGGTTTAATTTGCATTAATAAATGAATAATTAATTATCACTGTACAACAAATTTTCAGTTCAGAAAAAAATGGGAATAACATTCGGTCATTCTTAATATTTTGAATGTGACGATTCCAAATCTGAAAATATTTTTTTTCTATCACGTCACGTTTTTTTTTAATGACTGCTTAAAATCTTCATACCAAAAAATAAGAATATATTGATAAACAGATAGGCTTTATCATATGGAACAGTTTAATTATTGCTATACTTCAACATATATGCACAAAATTAACATAAAACTCTCGTATTATACTGTTTTCAACTCATTATTTGTATTTATGCTGGCGTTTGTGTGATGCTTCTGGTTGGTCACGCTTTAAATTCCAGCAGAAATCGGCCAGCATAGCAGGACTCCACTTCCCTTTGTATCGGCTCTCCATTGTGGCTATATCTTGGTTGAATCTCTCCCCGTGTTCGTCGCTAACAGCAGATGCGTTTTCTGGAAAGAATGAGAGATGTGAATGCAAAAAATGAATTTTCAATGACATCTTACATCCGAGACGTTGGTATGAGTTGATAAGTTGATCCCAAGTGCAGCTAGTTGTCGTATTTAGCCTTTCCTAGTAGACCGCTGCACACGTTTTTGAATGCACGCCAGGCTGCCAACTCACCTCATCCATCACCGCTTCAAAGTGTTTCGTCTAGTATGAGTTGGCGAATTTGAAGGCCGACGAATATGCCTTCTTTAATCTTGGCAACACTTATTTTTGGGAATTTTTCCTTTAGATATTTGAAGGCAAACTTATCCTGCTTCAACGCTTTTGCAAATTGTTTCATCAGCCCTAGTTTTATGTGAAGTGGCAGCAAGATAACCTTTTCCTTTCGTACTAGTGGTTCGTCAATAACATTGTGAGATCCAGGTGAGGAATTGTCTCGCGGCGGCCATACTGAGCGTATGTAGTGTTCAGACCTTGCTCGGCTATCCCACTTGCATAGGAAACACATGTATTTCGTATAGCCAGTTTGCAATCCATTGAGAATAGCCACAACCTTCAAATCTGCGCAGATAAGCCATTCATGTTCATTGTATTTTATACAGTCCAGAATAAAAGCAACATTGTCATACGTTTCTCTCAAGACGACTGAATGAGCGATCGGAACAGAAGGCATTGTGTTCCCATTGTGTAGCAGTACACCCTTAACACACACTGTACAGAGATGCATCAATGAACAATCTCCACTGATTCGGTTCATAGCACAAACCCAGAGCATCGAACAGACCATGTATATCAATGCAATAACAAAGACTGTTCTTCATTGTGAAATATTCCTGCAAATCCAAGGAGCGCTTTCGGAATGCTGTAATTCGTACGTCTTCCGCCAGCAGATTCCATTCTTGTAGACGTGAGGCCAGCAGTTCACTTTGTTGCTTGGTAAGTATTAAATCACGGACCAAATCATTCTGTTCAGGCTGCGTGATGAGATGTTGTTCTTTCTTGAACTCGACTTGAGCTTCATAGCATTCGCCGTCTGATTCCGATTTGTCAGAGTCTGTGTTATCGGTCGGCATTTCAGCTGGAGGACGAGGAATGGGTATATCTGTAGAATGTTCCACAGGACGCATAGCAGAACGAAGATTTGGGTAGACTATAGCCTTTTCCCTTTTCTGTTGCAACCTGTAATGTGAGACAATAGACATTGTTGACTACTTAAGATAGCATAATTGTGTAATACATTATGCAGAGCAGGATATGCTAAAATGTGCTAAAAACACCAAATTTGACGTATATTCAGAAAAATAAAAGATTCAAACCTGTGATGTTCGTTAAGCAGAAATAACAATCAGTTGAATGGTCCAGCGGCTCTCTCCATATCATTGGGACACCGAATCCCAGACCAGGACCTGTGCCTTTGAACCATGCAGATAACGAGCTTGTACATCTCACACAGCAGATATGAGGCGCCCAGTGCTTGACCTGATCACCAACTTTGCATGCGAAGTATAATTCATAAAGCTTTTTCACATGAGAAGTCAACTTCCTTTTATACTATTTTAACGTTAATGTCCCACAAATATAAGAAAAACTGTCTGGCGAATTAATTTTTGCACTCTCTAGACATTGTAGCATAATATCAATAAAAACCTGTAAAATAAGAAAATGATAGATCAATTTGCAATTTCACGCAATATAGACGTTGTCGGTGAAATATACATAATTTGATAGCTGTTATTCAATAATACTCGCTTATAGCACCGATTTATGATAAAATATGGCTGACAATTTTGTTTTAAATGATTAATGAAAGAAATTTTTCATAAAATAAAAGTGGAAACACAGAGCCGAACACCACCACCACAGCATATGCATGACTGAACAAAATGTAAAAGATGCGTTCAGAGAACCAGTGGTTCTCAAAATGATACAATGAAATAGGATCATTTTCATAAAATCGGCGGGTGATACAAATAAGTGGGTGTTATTTTCGCAATCTACGCATATAATTAGCCATAAAAATGACGATCTCGTTTCCGTTTTTTTCTCACCGTTGTACAGTGTTATTATTTGCAGTGAATAGCAGTGGAGTTTATAGTGAATTATGCAATATTACGGTTAATGATTATTGACAATGAAAGAGCAATTTTATACAGGACCAGAGTTAAATAATATGTTGTGATAACAACATATATACGGTAGTTAACAAACAGCAATAAGCCTACTTGCGGTATTAGAATAACATAAATATGTGAGTCCGATTTAATGGTATTGAAATACTTCAGAGAGCCTATGCGGTTAGGCTGAGAGTTTGTTTGAGTTTATAGGCTATGTAACAAAGTAGCCTAGCACGACACAGTAAACACTGTAGGCCAAGTGAGTTTGGCCTATGTAAAAGGTTGACAGACCTGGGTTTGGTGATGGGCATAAGGAGCAGAGTATCATTGACAGAGATCGGAGAACAGAGAGCGAGTGGGGCTGAATTGAAGCAGAATCACGCTTTTATAGCCGCTCTGAAGGAGTGACAGTTTGGCGCGAACGTTTTGGGAATCATAGTGGAATCTGCATTTCTATGTGGGCTTCTGCCCACTTGTTTGGATTTCAGCACTTCCTTCTTCAAGCCGTTGAAAAGGAGGCGAGGAAAGGAATTTCCGGTATGTCGCCACATATACAGACAACTCACGAATCGTCACACTTTGAATGGTCGCACATCAACTTCTTCACATTAACTCTCTCAATATATAACCTCCGAATCATCGTACATATCCTCCGCATCATCGCATCACTGTACTCGCGTTTTCCCGCTTTTTGAAATTTTGGATGCTCATCGCACGTCTGGAGTACGGTAATGGCTTGGCGTCCCGTGCAATGCCTGACTCGCCATCTTCCGCCTTTCTCTAGGCCCCAGCTGTTAGTCCTTTGTCAGCTGTTGAACGTGCAATGTGTAACTATTCGCTGTACATCATTAAACAATGTTTTTCATCCCTTTCCAATCATTAATTTTGGCCTCAATACTCGTCTTAAGGTAAGTACACTGGACAGTAGACAGTATGTTATATTATAATGGACCTCCGCATCGTCGTACTTTTCGCTTCGTCGTACACCTCGACCGCCTCAACATGCAACGATTCGCGAGTTGTCTGTATATATGAGGGTTTGAACGACGCCCAGTGTCACCAAATGTTAAAAAAAAAACGGCCAAAATGATTTCTTAGCTTCTCCTGGCTTTTTACGATATTTCAATCAATTGGTTATTTAGAGAATACTTGAACTAAATGTTATTAACTTGTTTTAAGACAATTACAGTGCAATAATTATTTATTTATTGTAATTTATATTGGTTTAGTGTTTATACTCGAGTTATGCCTAATTGACACAATCTCTTGATTTGTGATGTATTACACTCAGCTTAGATCTGATGGGAAACTTTTCAGGTTACCATTAATTTATACCACTATTTTTAATAATAATGATGATGATGATAATAAGAATAATAATAGTAACAGCAGTAGAACATTTGATACTTTTCAAATGATATGTATATATGATAAGACTCCATTTTGGAAATTGATCATTTCATTTTATATTAGTGATTAATATAACTTTAACTTCTAAATCTATAATAATTACATTAAGGAAAGAGAGATGAAATTACTAAATCAAAATATATTTATTATACTGTAAGCCATTATAATCACATTTTCAATTAACAAATAAACAAAAATTATAAAAAATATCTATATTTTTTTACAATTTGAAATAAATTTTCCATGTTATAAAATTCTAATAGAAATAAATGTAATATATTTATAACAGTTTATTGCTGTTAAGATAAGAATAATAACATCAAACATAATGCATAGCCATCAATTGGAATAAATTATATTGTAAAACATTAAATTCAATTTTGAATTTCATTTCATAGTTATTATGAAAAAGGTTTGGCCTAATCATCTTCATCATCAGAGCTTAGATCTAAATTCGAAAGATCAATATTATGTTTCAGAAGTGAGACATGGTATGGTACGATCAACAATAGCATCTCCGTAAACGTTATGTAGACGTTTGTGAATATTTCCAACTGTTTCCTTCTCTGCGGTTAAGAACTCGATAACAGCTCTCTGTTTACGACGTACATCACTGTCAAACGCCATTTTCGAAACTGCGTTAACCATCGGTTTTATACAAGGGCGTTTAAAAGCGGTTTTATACAAGGAGGGGAGGTTGAAACTGGAAAAATCCGGTTATATGAAGCGCAGAAAGTTCAAACTTATGGCCCAAAAGACATTTCAGCCCCATGGCCCATTATTTAGCTAAGAAAAAAGGGTGGGGAAAAATATATTGAGTGCCCCTAGTATATTACTGTGTTCCGTTCGCGTCTTCTTTCCAGAAAGTAGAGTTTCAGGGATTGTAGTCGAAACCAATAGTCATCATATTTTGTTCCCTTTATCTTAGACGTCTTTTGTATTGCTTCTACGTTCGCAATGTCTCGTTTCCTGTATGGGCTTGTAGTAATGAGCAATACTCAATTATTGGTAGGACTATTTATGACACGAGTCTCGTATATCTGTTATAGTACTGTATTTCCAAGTGCATGTCAAATTGCACCACTTCAGAAACTGCAATAAGCCATCCCACAACTGAAAGTGACCACACGCAAACAAATGCAGGAATCTGAGTTGTGACGGCTTCTTGGAAAACAAAAACAGGTGCCATCGAAGATTATACAGTAGATCCAACCAGCACTAATTTCCTTCAGACACAAAAGTACCGTGTACACCTCGAAGAGATGACCACAGGCAAACGAAAGTTTCGCTGTAAAGAACAACTTTGGCTACCCATGGAATAAAGAAGGATAATTTAGATTTGTGACGCCGAAATCAAACAAATGTTCAGTCGCTCGTAAAACATTTCACCACTGGAAAAGACATGACAAAACCAAACCACAAAAAGAAAAGAAAAAAAACCGAAGTCATTGCGGGGCCTATCAAAATCTTCCTTTACTCTCTCAGTCTTTGCTTATTCGTCTTGGGAGGTAGACATATTTCTCTCATAAAAAAAATACCGTTATAAAAATTTAGTTACTTTTTCTTGTCTCATTGTAGACCTAATTAGTTTATTTAACTCATCTGTCATTGTATTCATTAAATATAATAACAGCCATATATTAACGTAACAGTTAACGAAATTGTTAACCATTTGTTTGTCATCTTGAGTAATTAACAATTAGTTACTGTTGAATAATTAACAGTGAATATTTATTGTCATGAATTAATTATTATTGAAAACAAAAAATTCCTGACAGTATTATTTATCGCAAAAGTGATAATTAAATCTGCATTTTAAAAATCTTTACGAGCACTCGACAAGTTACTGTGGGTTAGATTAACTTAGGTTAGCTTAGGTTAATACAATTTTAGTTTTTGTTGTTACAGTAATTTTAACATGAAATAAGTAATTGTGAAACTGTAGTATTTATTTAATTTAATTTGGTCCTTAATCTTTTGGCTTTACTGGGCTCATCTTTTGGCTTTACTGGGCTCATCTTTTGGCTTTACTGGGCTTTACTGACATTCTAATCGAATGCCTTGCTAAAATGCTTTGCAAATAAACTGCGTGACCACTGCAAAGTAGCGACAACATACTTACCCACTAAATTACAGCTACGGGGTTGTTTACTGTCAAGTCTATACTTCCACCGCGAATTAACGATATTGATCAACAAAACCAAACAACCGACAAGTTATTATGGGTTACATTAAGGTTAGGTTAAGCTAGGTTAGCTTAGGTTAAGTTAGTGTTTTTAGTGTGTCGATCGTTTGGTATATTGGTATAAAATGGGTATAGGTCCCTTCATTGTCTAAGGCTCTTTTTCCACACAATTCCTCCATCTTTTTTAATTTTAATTTTAATTTTTATTTACTTATTACCTTTCTCTTGTATCTGAGAAGTGATTAATTAATCTCTTCACATACTATATTATTCACTAACCGGAAACTGCACAGTTGGTTATTGCCAGATCTCTCTATTCACTGTCCTAAGCAAGAGATGTTTATAATTCTATTTATTATTAGCGATATTTTATCTTTTAGCAACATTCACCAACATTACCAAGCATCTCTTCCGCGTGTTTTAAACTTTTTTAATCCATTAAGATTCTCTTAGATATCTATTGTTATTTATTTAATTTGTTAAATTATGTTAAATTCTTCAATTTTACATCACTTGTTAATTTTATTTAGCTTTCATGGCTTACTTCTGTACAGAAATTTCGGAATAAGTGTAGTTTACGTCCTCCTGACGCGAAAGGGGACACAAACTACACTAGGTCAAAGTTGGGGAAAGTAAACTACACTAGGATCTTTAGGAGACATTTTTTAAATGAATCCATCAAATAAAACGTTAAAACTAACGAAAATATTACGACTTAACCTAACCAATCGTCGATATATATATATATATATATATATATATATATATATATATATATATAAATTGACGATTGGTTAAATTAAGTCGTAATATTTTCGTTAGTTTTAACGTTTTATTTGATTAGGTATATACGGACAAAGTTGGGGAATGCAAACTACACTAGGATAATGTAGGGGAACGTAAACTACACTAGGATAATGTAGGGGAACGTAAACTACACTAGGATAATGTAGGGGAACGTAAACTACACTAGGATAATGTAGGGGAACGTTAACTACACTAGGATAATGTAGGGGAACGTAAACTACACTAGGATAATGTAGGGGAACGTAAACTACACTAGGATAATGTAGGGGAACGTAAACTACACTAGGATAATGTAGGGGAACGTAAACTACACTAGGATAATGTAGGGGAACGTAAACTACACTAGGATAATGTAGGGGAACGTAAACTAAACTAGGATAATGTAGGGGAACGTAAACTACACTAGGATAATGTAGGGGAACGTTAACTACACTAGGATAATGTAGGGGAACGTAAACTACACTAGGATAATGTAGGGGAACGTTAACTACACTAGGATAATGTAGGGGAACGTAAACTACACTAGGATAATGTAGGGGAACGTAAACTACACTAGGATAATGTAGGGGAACGTAAACTACACTAGGATAATGTAGGGGAACGTAAACTACACTAGGATAATGTAGGGGAACGTAAACTACACTAGGATAATGTAGGGGAACGTAAACTACACTAGGATAATGTAGGGGAACGTAAACTACACTAGGATAATGTAGGGGAACGTAAACTACACTAGGATAATGTAGGGGAACGTAAACTACACTAGGATAATGTAGGGGAACGTTAACTACACTAGGATAATGTAGGGGAACGTTAACTACACTAGGATAATGTAGGGGAACGTAAACTACACTAGGATAATGTAGGGGAACGTAAACTACACTAGGATAATGTAGGGGAACGTAAACTACACTAGGATAATGTAGGGGAACGTAAACTACACTAGGATAATGTAGGGGAACGTTAACTACACTAGGATAATGTAGGGGAACGTAAACTACACTAGGATAATGTAGGGGAACGTAAACTACACTAGGATAATGTAGGGGAACGTAAACTACACTAGGATAATGTAGGGGAACGTTAACTACACTAGGATAATGTAGGGGAACGTAAACTACACTAGGATAATGTAGGGGAACGTAAACTACACTAGGATAATGTAGGGGAACGTAAACTACACTAGGATAATGTAGGGGAACGTAAACTACACTAGGATAATGTAGGGGAACGTAAACTACACTAGGATAATGTAGGGGAACGTAAACTACTAGGATAATGTAGGGGAACGTAAACTACACTAGGATAATGTAGGGGAACGTAAACTACGCTAGGATAATGTAGGGGAACGTAAACTACGCTAGGATAATGTAGGGGAACGTAAACTACACTAGGATAATGTAGGGGAACGTAAACTACACTAAGCACCACAGGGGGACGTAAACCACACTTGCTCCGAAATTTCTTGTGTAAATCTCAAATTTTTTTACGAATTTTATATAGTTCTGCAATATCATTTACGGTGTGTTTTATTTCATCAAAATTTTTGTGGGAAGTAAGATCTCATACCGAAAGATACAGACAAACTACACATCCTTCAGATATACAGTAAGAGATGATTCAGCCTACCATACCCCATTCTTCCCTAACAGCTCTGCAAGGACCTATTTGAATAGCTATTACATCTTCCAAAGAAGAGTGACGACTGAGGATACTTTGACCGGTAAATCTTGAGGAGGTGAGAGACGAATGATGGGCGCTTCTTCTCTCTGGTTTATGACTGGGTCACAAGATCCTTTAATGAAATTTTGGTCTGAAGGCTTTTGGAGCTCGCCTACGCTATTGTGGAAAAGGTTTACATAGCTGACATCTGATACCAGGCTAGGGTTGCCAGACGTCCCGATTTCTGCCGGACTGTCCCGACTTGCCAAGTAAAATCCCGAGTCCCGAGTTCCTTGGATGAAGACGTGCCTTATGAGGAAATTTGTACGCTAAGTTCTTGAAAGATATGTCACGCGTACAATCAGATCAGAAATGCGACATAAAATGGGTACAATTTTTCAAGAATTATCCCAATGCAAATAATTTGTTCAAAGTAATATCTTTTGTTTTTTCAATTCCCCATTCAAACGCGATTTTGGAACGGATATTCAGTTTGATGAACACAACTTGGCGCAAAGAACGGAACAAATTACTTTTAACAAATTTTGAAGTTCAGCTGGATGGTCAAAGAAAATTACAAAATGTCACGTAAGCATTTCCAAAAATTTTTGAAAACTAAGCAAGGGGTTGAAGTTCTAAGAAAAGCAAGTGAAGCGAAAAGTATCTATAAATTAGCTGTCCAGAAACATAACTATGAAACTAACTTAAAATCTATATTTCTGTGATTAAATTAGGTCCCTCATTTGCCAAATTCATATAATCTACTTTATTTTTAATGATGTTATTTTGTAATAAAAATGCTTTATTATTCATTTTCATTTTGAGCGTAAAATTTAACTAAATATACAATAAAAGCGAATTAGAATACAGTAATTAGGCGAGTGTTGTGGCATCAACATTAATAAAGGTGTTTTTCTTTCTAAAAATAGGAATTATTATGTTGCATTTTTTGAATTGTTCTTTATGGTTTTGTTGGGTAAATAAACAAAGTTTTTCTGTAGTTTGTGTGTAGTTATTCTGTTATTTTAAATTTTACAAGTTGTGCAAAAAAAAAACTCGTGTCTCGATTTGGGAATTTCAAAATTTAGCAACCCTGTTCAGGCCGTTACAAATTTAAGATAGCCCTTAGTATCCGAATGTGACGCTCACTAACGAGAAAACCGTTTCTCGACGTAACCTCGCACTGGTACCTAGAAAGACTTTCTCGGTATAGACGAGGATTTGCGGGTGTTTTCCATAAACTGTGATAATTTTGCCTTTGTTGGTGTTTACTCAGAAGTTTCTAAAGACATCTGAACATCATTAAGAATCCTGTATAGTCAAGAAAAATCTTCGTAAAGGTGACCGTTTCATGAAGCCACTCGATACGCACTTGGGAAATATATTATACGGAATTTCTGTAATAAAACTGTAGGCCTAAAATGAAATGGTTTATACGTAAGCACCACTACAACGTTATTCATAAGAACTACATTATATCTTTTCTTATCCGCTCGTCATTCGGTTGATGCGAACACAATTTCATTCTACTGAACAGATCTATGTCTTCTGAGTAGATAAAGATTGCAACAAACATTTTAACCGATTTTAGGGGATTTTTCTATAGTTTTAACAGATAACATCATTGCAGCAATTTTCATAAGTTAATTTTGGATGATGGCCTGGAAATTCATCCGGTTTACATCGGGGCGAAAATCTGGGTTCAATTGTCAAGCAAGAAGTTCAGGTAGCTCTCTGCATTGTTTGAAGAGGCCAAGAGCGAAATTCAAGAGAAACGTTGGTCAGAGTGCTCAAAGAGGCTTTCCAAAGCATCAAGATTGACAGAGAGTAGTTTGATGGCCTCCTTTCGAAATCGGTGTTAAATTCGTGTCGGAAGCACAAGGAAAGAATACTGGTCGTTAATGAGGTGTGTCTGTTTTTTACAAATTGATCAAAATAATTTTCGCTTAATCCCCAAAAACCGGTAAAGACCGGTATTAATTTCTAATACTGCACGTAGGTTTAATTCGGAAAGAGGTTTGTTTTCGGACAAAATTGTAGACACCAATCGACCAGGTAAATACTCCGGGGAGGACGCTAGACAAGAGACACGGAATGCTGAAACTTCCGTTTCTCCTGTCAATGCCCTCCTTACCTGATCTTTTTCCGTGTTTCATATACTTTGTGAGCAGTCCAACATGCTCTCAAACACACACTTCTCCCTCTATTCCTCGCTATACATACATGCAGCTTGTACACTACACTAGGGTTACCATATTTGAACTTTCAAAAAAGAGGACACTCCAGAGGTGGAAGGGTGTATCTGTATTAGTATCTACCAACTCACGTTGTATTAATGTTATATATACACTGTGTACTACATGTCGTCTATATTGAGTACCTATAAATAAGAACAAGTGTTATGGCCTCAGAAATCAATGTTATAAATATTCAAAATTTCCGGACATGTCCGGGAAAACCGGACGTATGGTAACCCTACACTACACAATCTTTTCAAAATTAAAACAAAAATGGCAACCTTTTTTAAGAGCCTGAAAAATCTATATTTCGACTCTATACTTTTCCTTTTATGGATGAGGGAGTGTAATTTCTGCGGCATTCGCCCTTGGCCTCTTCCTGCATAAAAAAAACCCGCAAATATCCCAGAATGTCATGTCCGGATTTAATTCCATACGAATTTCACTAAATCCTATTAATATGTTCGCTAAATGGTCTTCATTCTTTGTTAGAGCATTCAATGGTATTCAAACGAATTCCAACTAATATACAAAGTTGGTTTCCCTTACCCTGTTGCATATTCAGGATTGAGCTCATACCATGACCCTAACGCTTTAAATGCAATATTTTCTAAATTTATCTTTATAATTTTATGTATTGCTGGAAATGTTCCACGTCAGATTTATTTGGTTTCCAGTTTGGAACTAACTGAGCTAGTTGAGTTCCTCCGTTCTCCCCACACAGCCTATACCTCTTTCGAATGATGTCATCAACCGAAAAAACACAAACAAGCATACCATCTAATTACCTTTTTTGGAAAAGTTTTCTACATGTTTTGTTTGTTCCAAAACGTTTCGACTGTTCCAGTTTTAGTTTTATTTACAGTTTTTATCAGTTTTTATTTATTTTAAAATATTTTAAGAGCAATATCTGGTACCAGCCTTTTTCCTCACTACTTTAGTGGCAAGTGACATCTGGTATTAGTCTTTGTCCTCACTTTTAACCAAGGGCGAGTACTGGACCTCGATTTTGGCTCTCTTCTTCTTCTACCGGGGGGGGGGGGGGGGGGGCGCTTTTGTGGTGAAAATATTGGAGGAGCTGAGGAACTAGTTTTTACAGACGCCCCTTCCCTCCATAAACATATGAGGCTCAGCAAAGTAGTAATTTTTTGAATATCCCAAACTAAAAACTATGCTGTATATTTCGCATTCGTACGATTAAAACATTTATTTTGCGTTAAATTACTTTATATTAACTGTTAAATGTACGAGAATTTCTGCATTTAATTTTATTTTCTATTTTCATCAAATTCTTTGATGTTTTACGTTATATGTTGGAGTTAAACTAACTTTTTATTTGTTAAACTTTTCCTAACTGTCCTATGCATGGTACAAAAGATAAGGATGAATATAACTGAAATATGCCTTTGTACGAATACTTTTGAGCGCCACTGTATAATGAACATATTCGCATAGTAACTACAGTACTTGATAATTTCATGTAAAATTTGAAAATAAAAAATAATAATTAATACTGAAAATTAAATTAGAAGATTTTTTCAAGTCAATATCAGTTTACTGAAAATAATGAGATAAGGAATATCTTATCAGGTAACAAATAATCATATAAAATGATCAATTAATTATTTATTGACATTGTACTATTGATCACACAGCGATGTGACAGTCATATCCAGTTTTTTGTGCTGCCCACTTGTCAATCACCATATCCAGATCTCCAGTACACAGGATGTTCTTGCTCAGTGAAAAACGCATGAAGTCGCTGGCTCCCACATAGCCTAGGTTAGTATACGACTCAGTCTCATACAACTGAATCCCCCTCTCTCCAATAGCAGTACTCACTGGAAGAGTGTTGTGGACTTGTAGAACTTTCTGCAGATTTGGGTAAAGTGAAAGCAACAGGATTTCACCAATTTCTAGAATCATATTTACCCGCTGGCAATCAACTCGTAAGAGGCTGTCATTGCCATGTAGCTCGGTTCCAGTGTTCAACTAGTAGTTTCTTTGATGCATGGTCAAGGAACTCGTCAGGTGAAGCATTAAGTGCATGGAATGAAGACAGAATGGTTACATTCTGATTGCAAAATCTACACTCAAGCTCTTTAATGAATTTTGGAATGGTGGACTACTTCAGGTTTTGGAGTGTTTCTTCAATAGTGGATTGACTCTCTGAAATTTGGAAGAAACCAAGCATGGTTTTCCTTGTTTGATATATCGGGGCTATCATATTCAGCTGAAATGTCAACATTCTCACACAGAGTGCATAGAGTACTTCAACCACTCAGGTATGAAAGAACTCAGTGCATATCAACACAACAGATAGTCTAAAAATTCAAAGAAATATATTCGCCCAGCATAGCCTAATCTTATCTGAGCTGCCAGATAAGCGTGTGAAATCGAGCTTGTAAAAATGGTTGGCCAAGTACTGCCAGATGAATACCAAACCAAAGTGAACCATAGACCAGGACTTCTCAAACTTTTTTCACTTGCGACCCCTTTGGATTAGACAAATTTTTTCGCGACCCTTCACTCAATGTCATAAAAACAATAGGTACTAACACTGTATATTTATGAAAAAAATAATATTTTCAAATGTTTCTGCGACCCCCAATAATATTTACGCGACCCCCTGAGGGGTCGCGACCCCTAGTTTGAGAAGCGTGGCCATAGACATTGAGATATGGGGTGGGAGAAGTGGCTGGGGTGCAGAGGGGCGTAGCCACCAGCGCAATATGTTTATTATACATTATATATTTTTATTTTACTCAGATTCTGAGTTTTTTTTACACCATTCTGAAAATTATTGGGGTAACTGAAGCTACCCAAAGCTCCCCCATGTTTTCGTCCCTGCTTTTAACGGTGAGCGACATTTTATGATAATTTGTCATCTTCTTAAGTACTTTCTACTCTACACACTTCTTATATTTATATAATTATATAACGACAATAGTCAGTACAGAGGACTATGGTGGAGAAAACTCTGAACATGTTCAGTGGAAATGAGTAACATGTTCTGTTACACTGGTGAGAAAAAGGCCTCGAGTGTAACTTACTTCCATATTAGCCATTGCGTGTTATTCTACCTGCAACAAAAAGAAAAAGTCCCAAAACAAGACATCAATTTGAACATTTGTTTTGGTTCTAATGTATTACTTTTGTACAGTTAATTTAAAGTAAATTTTCCTATGAGATCGGACTTATGGGACACCCTGTATAATTTTCTTGAGCATAGAAGAATTTCGTAAATGAAATCTGATTCTACGAGTGTGTATTTAGATTGTTTTCCTTCAGGCGGAAATGGTGCGTGTGAACAGATTCGAACTTAGTTTCATCAACTTGTAAACTTGTTTGTTTCAGCTTAGAAAATCAGAGAATATAAGATACTCTATATTACGAGCACTTACTGAAAATTGTTTTAGTTTTAATAAGAGCCCAGTAAAGCCTAAAGCTTAAGGGACAAATTAAATAAAATAATAGTCCAGCTTTATTTATGTCATTGTAAATTGTAAAATTAATGTATTTATTTTATTATTAATAAAGGTTGTCTTGTCTTGACCAACTGAACGAGGAATCCCAACTTTGAAAGAAGTAAATACAAAATAGGGATCCGTATACTGTCTCACTGAATTTAGTAACTAAGTAAAAGGAGAGACAGGGAAAAGATACATGACACAAATCGATGATGTCATCAAACCCAGGAAGTAAACAATACCAAAAGCCTTTACTAAGAAAGTTGGATGAAATCATTATTGATCTGTAACTGTCTGAAGAGCAAAATTTCCACAAATTCTTTATAATTGTTTATATTTGTTGGAATAAATTAGTCTTAAGAGAAAAATGAAAACAAGGAAACAAACGTCAGAAAATTGCTTAAAAAAGGCAGATTGAGCGAGAATTATATTTTAACTAGTTTGAGTTAAAATGATCACCACCTACGCCTGTTTTTAATGAATTAATTGCTTTTTGAACATCGTCAGAAGAAATTTCGGATCACCTGAAGATCAGGGCCCCCAGCCTTCTTTAGTTAGCCTTATAAGGCTAACGAACGAAAATATCACGACCTAACCTAACCAATCGTTAGGTCAACTGTACGCCCTTGACGATTGGTTAGGTTAGGTCGTGATATTTTCGTTAGTCAGCCTTATAAAGCTAACTAAAGAAGGCTGGGGGCCCTGATCTTCAGGTGAGGCAAGATTTTTTTTTATGCGGGAAGGAGGGGCCAGGGGCGAATGCCGGCAAAAACGCCCCCCCCCCTCCACACACAAAGAAGCTCCGTCTTGTTGAAAATTGTGGTTAAGACGTTTAAAACCCTGAACTGTAGAATAAAGAAAATCCTCAGTGTTACCAGGTAACGCTCCCCGTCAACCATTACTTTACTATGCACACCTTCCAAAGTAACAGAGAGACTGATCTTACAAATCACCAACCCACACATACCACTATCGCCTACTCAACATGGATTCAGACCTCACCACTCAACCACGACATTACTCATTAACCTCACGCAGCACATCATGGATGGCATCAACTTCAGACGATCAGCTCAACTTACATTATTAGCAACAATAGACATTAGTAAAGCATTTGATGCTATCCCACGCTTCCCTCTCATAAACAAAATACTCAGCACAAACATGCACAATAACACTAAAAGGTGACTCAGCAACTATCTTTCAGGAAGATACTCACACGTCACATTTAATGGCAAGTCATCCAAAAACAAGCTTTTTCTGAACGGTCCCTCAAGGCTTTGTTCTCTCACCAACACTGTTCATCTTATACATGCATGACATTCCAACACCCATAGATAACAAGCTTAGCTTATCATCATATGCAGATGATATCACTCTAACATCCACCCACAACAACATCGACACCGCTACAAATAACCTACAAAACATACATAAACAGTATACAAGACCGGCTCACACACAATAAACTCAAAGTAGCCCCCACAAAATCAACCATCACCTTGCTTACAAGCAACACAAAAGAATACCAGATAACTCCACAGCTTACACTAAACAACACCAACATTCCACGCACTCACAGGACCAAAATACTTGTGGTCACATACAACACATCATTATCTTTTGCAAACCACATTCAGGACATTAAAAACAAATGTACATCAAGACTTAACACGCTTAGGGTACTAACAGGCACAAACTTTGGACACCAGCAGGAAACAACATCACTCATATACAAACAATATATTCGCTCAGTTATGGACTATGCTAGCCCATGCTGGGTACCCATTATCTCAAACACACACACACACACACACACCACACACACACACATAAACACCTTACAGACAATACAAAACAACGCACTTCGTATCATTACAGGATGTACTCAAACAACGCCAATAGAACACCTGCACACAGAAATAAAAATACTGAAAGTTAGGGAACATTTAGACATGAGGGGAACGCAATTCATGGCAGCAGCGACAACTAACCCACAACACCCTTGCCACTACATGTACAATCATGCACCAACACCTCGCACCATTAAGGTAACACCAGAGAGACATTATAACCAAATACTCCATTCCATACCACGCCCCACAGACATCACAGTACAGAAAACACATACACACACATCTAACCCACAAAGCACTGACACGACTCGGTCCGAATGCGGTCCTAGGCGCGAAGCCGCCACCCATTGACAGGTCAGAGACCAGCCTGAGCAGATCGGATCGAGGTAACTTAGCACGATTCCGATGTGGACATCACCCCAACTTAGACATATAAACACAGACTAGCCAACTCCACAAACGAAACCTGCCACCTGTGCCAGGACACACCACAAACAATTGAACACATTATGACAGGCTGTACCGCTCTAGCACAACATAAAACACAACACAACATCACTAGTGCGCTGAACCTCTGGTCCACTCCGGAAAGGGCGATCGGTTACCTGCGTGCCGCCGGCTTGCTCGATCAGGGTGGGCTGATCGGCTAACCAACAACAACAACAACAACAACCATGGCTTCATAGAAAAAGAAAGAACTATGCAATACACCCGATTTTCTGAGGGCGCACAGAACCGTAATCGTGGGTGAGAATCTCTTTCATGTTGATCAATTCTTTGGCAACCCCGTTCACCAGATCTCTCCCCTTTAGATGTTTTCCTATGAGGGTGTGTTAAAAGCACGGTTTACTTTTCCAAACCACGAAATCTGGATGAAGTGAAGAACAAAATCAAAAGAATAAGGGCCAGATCCAGGAGGGAAGTAAGGAGTTGCAAGGGGTAGGGGTTAAAACATTTCAATATTGCAAAAAAGGGAAAAGAAGGGATAGGTCATTCACTAACATGAACTTGCAAATCCTTGCCGTCACATCAACCCAGTAACACAACTGAGAGAGCGAAGATAATATATATATTATATATATATATATAATATATATATATATATATATACACGGTGAACCAAAAGTAGGTGGACAGTAGGTTGAATACTGTTTGTGTTATATTATATTATAACTATGGTGTTCATTATAACTATGGTGTTTGTGTTTTATTATATTATTATAACTAAATTTATTTAAATTTTATTTTGTATTAGTATACAAAAAAATTAAATATGTATTCTCAAAATAAACGTTATCATTTACTGTCCACCTACATTTGGTTCACCCTATATATATATAATGTGAATATGACAACTGATTTCCATAAAAGTGGTTAAAAGTGACATCAGTTTTTATTAGCAACAGTTTCAAAATACGCCATCAAATTATTCCCAACACGAGTGTCAAATAAGTGCGGTCCCTATGGTCTTTTTGCTATACTACTTGACACACTAAATGTGAGTGTAATTGGATGAAATCTGTGAAAAGAAAAAAAAAATTCTCTGATTCTATTTTTGGATTCTACGAATGATGAATTAATTAAAAAGTTTTAAAAAAAAAGTTTGAATTTCGCATCCTTTGAATAAAAAACTTTTTTAAGTGAGCGAAAACTTTGCAAATTCACTTCTTGAATTTATTTAAATAGAACAGAAATTGAGGTATTTCTTTTCGCTTTACTGTTTGAAAAGGCGATATAGTACATAAAGTATTTTTAAAGGTATTCTTTACCTCACACACACACACACACACACACACACACAAATACACATATGTGTATATAGTGGCGCTCATAAGTATTCGTACAGAGAAATATTTGAGTTATATTTCATACATTTTACGTGTAATGTAAAACATCAAAGAATTTGAGGAAAATAAAAAAAGTTAAAATGCAAAAGTTTTCATACATTTATTTACAAAATTATTTAATACTTTGTGTGTTCACTTTAGACTTGAAGAATTTAAAATTTTTAGCAGTAGTTGGCTGTTCATTGATTAGAGACTGTTGGCAATTTTGAATTCTAAAATTTTTTCTGTGAATCTTCGTGGAAGATGAATGACTGGACAAACCATTAGTAAGCAATGGGTAGTCGTGGTAAAAAGCTGTATACAGATCTTAAGATATCTGTTATTGCTGCACACGAATCTGGAAAGAGTTATAGGAAAATAGGGAAAGAACTTCGAATTCCACTTACGACGGTGAAGCCTTTGGAACAGGGGTGGCCAAAACGTCGATCCCGATCTACCAGTAGATCGCAGAGCAATTTTTAGTAGATCGCAGAATGACCAGTAGCTTAGCCTAGCAACAGAGACCTTACATTTCACAATACTAACGAACACACGACCTGACCGCTACTAGCAACATTTATTTGTTTTATCTTTGTGTTTAACAGTCATTTAACAAAAAATAACAAAGTTTAACTTTAATAATTCTGAGAGATATTTAATTAATGTCACAGAAAATGATACCGCTAACTTTAATTTCTGCCAAAATTTCATACCGCGGTAAGCTGAGCTGTTATGAGCATGTCACTTAAGTGACGGGTCAGTCATTTGGAATAATCGGTGGTGAAGCTCAGTCTCCAGTCCAATTGCATTAACACCGTTAAAATGAGTGCTGGACCAAGTGCCAAGAAATAAAAAACTTACAACTTTCACAATGAGTAGGAGACGGCATATTTTTTTACGATGAAAAATTCCAAATGTGTGTGTTTAATTTGCCATGCATGTGTCGCTTTCGTCAAAAAGGAGAATTTAGAGAGGCATTTTAAAACTATTCACAAGCGGTATGAAGTAATTTCCCAGCTGAAAGTGAACTACGTAAGAGAAAAGTCAATGAACTTAAGTCTCAATTTAGTGCTCAGCAGTCTATATTTACAGAGCCTAGCACAAAATCGAAAGCAGTAACGATTGCGTCATTTCGGGTGAGCCGTGTACTTACGAAACACAAGAAACCTTTTCAGGATGGAGAAACATTCAAAAAAGCATTTACAGAGGCAGCAGAGTCGTTGTTTCAGAATTTCAGTAATAAATCGGAAATACTGTCTGCTATTAACCAGCTTCAGCTATCCAGAAACACTGTGATGCGGCGTTGTGAAGTAATGGATGAGAATTTGGTGGAACAACTGAAGAAAGACATACATGACTGTGTTCCTTTCACTTCAGTTTGATGACTCGAGAGATGTGATCGACACATCACAGTTATGCATTTTTATTAGAATCGTGTTTAAAGATATGACTGCCAAAGAAGAACTGTTTAAAATCCTACCTTTAAGAGGGAAAACTCGAGGTGAGGACATTTTTCATGCATTCAGTGAGTTTGTTAACGACACACAATTCCCACTTCACAAGTTTGTGAGCATAACTGACGGATCACCTGCTATGACTGGCCGCTCCAATAGGTTCATCGCCCTGTGCAAAAGTGACAAAAGGTTTCCAAACTTCTTTAATTATCTGCATAATTCACCAACAAGCATTGTGTGGTAAAATGTTGAATATTAAAGAAATTATGAATATTTCCCATAAGATTGTGTGTTCTATTCGGGCGAGAGGTCCACAAAGGCGTCTCTTCCGGTCTCAGCTAGAAGAAAATAAAGCAGAACACACTGACCTTTTGTTGCACACTGATGTCAGGTGGCCAAGTAGAGGTAAATTCCGGCAGAGGTTTAGGGATCTCTTACCTGAAATTAAAGACTTTCTGAAGTTAAAAGAAACATATTACAAAGAGTTGGAAGACGAAGTGTGGCTGTTAGATTTAGCTTTTTTGACTGACACCACTGCTTTTCTAAATCAGCTAAACTTAGAGTCGTAAGGTAAAAACAAAACTATTGTTGAAATGATTACCTCAGTGAATGCTTTTAAACAAAAACTAGAACTGGTATCCTCACAGCTGCAGCGACACCAACTGCGGAACTTCAAAAACATGATGTCAGAGCTGGAAAGTCAGGGGAAAGAATGCGACCAGTTTGACAGTGTTCGATTCGTTGAACAGTTGCAGAATGTTATTACAGACTTCAACAGACGATTCCAAGACTTAGCAACACTAGAACCTGTAGCAACTGCAACATTCATGTGCTCCCCATTTGGTGCAAACTTTGACATTGATGATATTGCATCAAAAATGGCCTTATTGTTTAATATGGACATATCTGAAATCGAGAATGAAATTTTGACTCTGCGAAACGACATTCAAATCAAATCCAGGTCTTCAGAAGGAAACTTTTGGCACCTACTTCTTGAAGAAAAGTATCCGAATGTCAGAAAAAGTGACATGCACTTGACAGCATTTTTTCGATCAACCTACCTTTGTGAGTCAACGTTCTCACACATGAATATCATCAAATCAAAATACCGAGCCACCCTGACAGATGATCACCTTGATGCTTGTTTGAGGCTAGCAATCAGCAGCTACAATCCGGACTACACACGGCTTGCTGATGCCATGCAGTGCAAATCATCACATCAGTAAAGTAAGTTCTTCCTGTTCCAGAATACCTAATTTCTAATAAGTTTGGGGGTTAAAATTTAATGAAAAATATATCTGTGTGCATTTGGCAATATATTTTTATATTCACTTCATTTTATTCTTGTTTATTCTTCCTCCATCTGTATATATATATATATAACTGGGCTGGTGGATCGTATAGGGGGAACTTTGGAAAAAGTAGATCCCATCTCAGTAAAGTCTGGCCACCCCTGTTTTGGAACAATCAAAACTCTACCAAGGTGTGGACGACCTTGCAAGATTTCAGAACGTACAGCTAGACGGATTGAAAGAATGACTGCTGCGAATCCACGAGTGACTGTAGGTGATAGTGCCAAATATTAAGACCAAGATCGATGTCCATCCCTCTACTGTAGGTCGTACTTTGAGAAAGAATGGTCTGCATGGAAGAGTTGCACGAAGAAAACCTCTGTTACCGAAAGCGTACAAAGAAGCTCATTTAAAGTAGGCCAATGATCATCAAAATGATAGATTTGCATTCTGGAAGAACGTTCCCTGGACAGTCGAGACCAAAATCCTTTCTGCAGTTAAAGGTGGTGGTGGTGGTGGTGGTGGTGGTGGTGATGGTGGTTTGCTTCTTTGGGGATGCTTTAGTGCTTTTGGTCCAGGAAAACTTGTTGTCACCAATGGAATTTTGAATTCGAAGAAATATCAGATACTGTCATTGGCTCCTGTGCAGGGGAGGTTTACCACGAAACAAACCTCTGAACCCGAAAGCGTTACGTGTTCCCTCGGGTGTTAAAATATGAACCAGGTTGTGCTAACTTTCTTTATCGTAGCGCAGTAGTCAGCTGCCTCGCTTTCCACTGAAGAGGTACTGGATTTTAATCCTGATGGGACGATGACGATCTTATATATGTGTGTGTGTGTGTGTGTGTGTGTGTGTGTATTTATATTTCGCCTCGGTGGTGTAGTGGTTAGGATCGCTGACTACGAATCCATCAGCCCCGGGATCGAGACCCGGTGACGGCAGCCGGCGCGCAGCAAAGCCCAGCTGTTCATCCTTCCACACAATAAAGAAAGTGGTTAGTAGATAAATGGGTACCCTGGGTAGTCTAATGGTTAAGACGCTGAGCTGCTGGTGGGGCGTGGTTCGGATTCCACGTTAAACTGTAGGTCCAACGTGGAGTGAAAAGCTTGACCTTCGTCAGAATGAACAATTCTGGCGGAAACTAACCAAAGGTTATCTTACCAAAGGATATTGTTGGTTGCAAATGTAATATTATTATTTTGTTTAGAATGAAGGTCGCTTGAAAGGGTTCAATATTGTCGTAAGACTTCAACAATTAAGAGAAAAGCGTAGTCTCGACCACCAACGATAAAAGCAAGATTGGAAACGGGAAAGAAAACCTATTAGCGATTTCTTCTCATGAATAGAGGGAGGGAGGTTAGTGATTGAGGTTAATCTCTCTATGTTGTGTCGCTACATCGAGGTTAATGACGCCGATGAATAGAGAGAAACGAACGGATTAGCTAGTGTGAGGAGTTAGGAGCCCTCACCTCATTGCTCGACTCGCTACTGTCTTCAGGTACTGTTTTTCGCTAAATAGAAAGACGCTCTCAAAAGGGCTTTTGTGTTGGAATATCCTGGTTTAAGATCCGTGGATTATTTGATAGAAACAAATGAAGGCACAAAGTTCAATTTGGGGCATATTATAATGAATGAAACAATACCAAAGCTACTTATTGTAAATGAAGGGCGGCTTTGACGTTCATTATTTCTTTAATAAAAGAAAAAATTGCCTCTTAGTTGTTCATTTCATGAGAATGGAGATAATATGAAAATGAAATATTTTTAGCTAGATTATAGTGTATTAATGACTAACAAAATTTGAATTGTTACTCATATGTACAGGGTGTCCCATAAATCCGGTCTCATAGTAAATTTTTTTTTTAATTAAATTTACAAAACTAATACATAGAACTAAAACAAATGTTTACAGTAATGTCTTGTTTTGGGACCTTTATTTTGTTGCAGGTAGAATAACACGTAATGGCTAATATGGAAATGAGTTACACTCGTGAGGAAAAGGCCTCGGAGACATTTTCCTCACGAGTGTAACTCACTTCCACATTAGCTATTGCAGATGGCAAAACAAAAAAAAAAGGTCCCAAAACAAGACATCATTTTGAACATTCGTTTTACTGTAGTTTCTAATGTATTACTTTTGTAAATTTAATTTAAAATAAATTTTACTATGAGATCGGATTTATGGGACACCCTGTATTTATGAGTGAGAAAAGACTTTAGGTATGGGTCTTCGGGCACCTATTCATAGTGATGAACAATAATGATCGAATTTTGACTATCAGGGAAGGTGTTATGATGGAAAAGCCCAGTTTGACTTAATCATGAAAGGCATTTTTATCAAATCAAGCTAATCCAAAAAACCTAACAGTTCTCCTCAGTTTTGTATAATAGGCATTAATTATGACTCGCCATTACATGCAAATTCATCAGTTATGGTATGTGTGTAATTAAGTGTATGTAATAAGTAATAAATTTTTATCCAGTAAATTTCAGGATGCAGGCTGAGATAGCTGTTACTTTAATATATTTTATAAATAAATAACAATTCTATGTAGTCTGTTCATAAATGCACTGATTCAATCTTGCGAAATAATTGATGGCGCAAAATTTTGAAAGACTAACAACATTCACAGTTAAAACTAAAAAATTACTTGGTAATTGTTTTGTAAAACTGAGTCACTAAATAGAGAGTGTTGAAGACAAAAGTTGTATATCTCTTATTCGGGCTACTGTCGTGGCTGCGTTACAACACCGCTTCCCGTTAGATAAGCGAGGTTAAAAGAGGCCATTTTTCATAAAAGAAGAAGTAATTGAAAACGGGAAAAAGCATCCGTCATTCCCTACTATCTTCATAGTTGATACTATAGATAAGGTAGGAAGGGGGCGAATGCAAATTAAAATTTCTATTTAATATATTTGACGTATTTCATCAACTCAATAAAGCTGTAAATATGTTTTAACCTTCTGAAAAAATGAACTGTTTTTTGCACGTTTGCTTTTTCTCATAAACAGGGCTACGTTATGGTCATGTCGCAACACCTTTTCTGTTAGATCAGTGAGGTTGAGTGGCGCTGGGTCATTTCAGTAGTTGGATGGTGACCGTCCTCTGCGTTCAGATGATGTAGCAACCTATGGTTCGGATCCCAAGAGAAAATTAATAACGTGGTACACCATGTAAACTGCAGAAACGTTGTTGACGTACAAGTTTCACTGAAGCTACGTTTTTTACGTTTGATTTTTTATACTGAAAAGTACAATGATAATATTAATAAATTAATAAATTTCGTGATATATTCACATCTTCTTCTCCCTGAAGATGTGAATATATCACGAAAGCGCTCGGACTTCGTGTTTCCTTTTCCTTTTCCCTGTGGTTCTTTGCTTATTAAAAAGATCACGTGTTGCTTTGTGATTTATTTATATTATCAATATATATATATAGCTATGCCTCGTTTAACGCAAAGGATACGTTCCGAAGGGTCTTTGCGCTAAACAAACAGTTTATAATGGACTTGATAGGAATCGGTTGTATTGACGACAGCGCGCGGTTTACTATATTTTAAATTAAATAAATATGTAGAAATACAATGAATATTATTGAAAATAATGTTAGTTAATTGATATTCGCTTAATATTAATTATTATTACTAATAAAATTAGAAATAGAATGTAAAAGTACAATTCACTCGCCTTAAATTGTTTCCGAGCGAGCTGGTTGGTTGGTTGGTTAGTTGGTTGGTTGGTTGGTTGGTTTGCCCATCTCTGATGTAGCTCCCTACTTTAAATTTAGTCTTAACTAATTAGCCTTAACTAATAATAATTTCGCACGAGGAATGAAGCGAAAATAACTTAAATATGGCGCCTGACAATTACTGTAAACAGAAGACGTCGGATGGTGATTGGCTAGCGCAAATTAAAACAAAAGCCTGCAAAAATGCGCGCGGCGCACTGTCATCAATGGCAATGTATGTTTATGTAAAATTCAAATAATGTGATTCTATTCAGTTCTACTCACCGTAATGATGAGTTTAGCTGCAAAATCCAATCACACATTCTGTACAGTACAGGTTGGAGTTTTTTTCGAAACGAGCCACAACTCTCTCTCTCTCTCTCTAAATATATATATATATATTATATAATATATATATATATATAATACCGGTGGGCCAAAAAAAAACTATTACCCTGATTTTGAACGATATAATTTTTACCTTTATCAAATGTTATTTGTACAATCAATATATGTGTCCTGTATAGAATTTCGTGGTCTATCTCGTGGTGAAGTTGGATTTTTGCTAACTGTAACCATTATTTTGTAAAGTCGCTGTTTATACAGACACGGTGGAAAAACTTTCTGTTTCTATACAGTTACCTAATCGAGGCCAGATTATGCGGAATGTGCCCTCCTCCATTATCAGTGCACGCTTGCAACTTTGAATTCTCTCTTATCGACGGCAATATCGCATCAAAGATTTTTTCTTGATAATAAGCAGCAGTGATTTTTGCATTTGTTCAACAAAACAATTTCTGACTTCCCTAACTTTGAAATAAAGATGGAAACCATGACTTTTTGAGAAAATGCGGACGTTTCCCTGCAAAGTCGATCTAGACTGATGGATTTTTTGTCCTGTCTTCCATAAACTCGTCATTTTGTGTGTTTATTGTTGAAGCAACCGTAAAAGTCTTCTCGTCGCTGAACCATATTTCGACACTTCTCTGTCTGGGAATCGATCTAACAGAGCACGACATTTTTCAACTCTTGCTTGCTCATTTGATGCAGAGAGCTTATGAACTTCGACTCTTTTAAAACATTTCTAACGGACTTGTGGGTGTTGGGCCGTTCTTCTTGACTGCATATCATGGATGAACCATGTCAATATTTTCCTCAGAACGTGATGTTTTTTGGCCTTCCACTGCCTTCTTTTCGTTTGGTCGACCCTGTGATATCGATTTTCTTTATGAGATATTGAAGTCCAGGTATCGTCCATCGTTTATTTGGAAACGCTTTTTTCATTCGTTTTGCACCACAGTGTTTCTTCTTAAGCAGGTTCAATATCAATGCTTCATCTTCCAAAGAGTATTCATTATGTTATAACTTATTCACCAACTATAGCAGAATGATGATCTGAAATGAAAAAGGAAATAAATTAATTATTTTGTGTAAAAATTAGGAAAATTAATTATTTATGGAGAAACTGACTGTCATCCGAAAGTATCAGTTGCTGACTTTGACCGCCTTTTCAATTGAGCATCATATTCTGATACCCTCCCTCCAGTTGTGAGTCTGTACCTCTACTCCTGGGGCGTTGAATCTAGATTCAAAGCCAGCGTTTGAAAGAGTAAAAGTATGGGTACAACATATGGCCTGAGCAGTAAGATCAATATACAGGGTGAGTCACAATATTTTTTTTTAAAGTTGGGTAATAGTTTTTTTGGCCCACCCTGTATATATATATATATATATATATATATATATATATATATATATTATATATATATATATATATCTTAGTTAATAGACGTATTGATTTCTCCGGAATTTTTTAGTTCTGAAGATCGAGAATGAGTGTGTGTGTTGTGTGTGTTGAGGGGGGGTTGAGATGAGGGAGTGGTGCAATAAATTCGTTATGAATTATCCCTTTTATTTCTAAAAACAAATGTCCAAATAATAAAGGAAATAGAGGTGGGTAACCGGTTAGTATTATTTTAATTTTTATTTTTGTATTATTTGTGGAAAGGGGCGTGCAGAAAGGGTAGTGTATATAATATCCAATCACTGAAAAAGGGAACGTAGGGAATAAGGCTGCTGATAAAACAATAGTATTTATTTCTAAATTTCAGCGTTTTCCCCCAAAATTATTCTTTTGGGGGTTATTTTTTCCGCACTTGTTAATTGTACACTGATATTACGTATAATTATATTACATTATTTAGCTATTATATTTCATAAAAGGAACTTTTTTAACTAAATACACACACACACACACACACACACACACACACTAATACCCGATAGAGCTCCCATGTTTGGGGAGGACAATAATTGGATAAAATGTTGTTATAGATATGTCTTTCCCGAAAAAGTTAAAGACTTGTGAGTATTTTGTTTAACGAAGTCCTAAAATAACGGTTTCGGGTGGTTGTTCAATTTGTGTCATCTTCTAGGGTGAATTTTTCGTTTTGGGGTAATTTTGTCATGAAACTGATTATGTATAGGTTAGATTTCGGGGGTTTGTTAAGATACTATTTTGTTTAATGGCTGTGTAAAAAAAATGTAAAATTATATATGCTGCCTTTTTTTAAGGAATGAAACAGACAGCTTCATGTCATACCTCTTCAATATTCAGAAAGAAATGTAAGTATTGTAAAACTAAATGACTTGTATAAACTATCAGTATCAGTATGTACAAAGTTGCTCATAATAGAAACTATACTTTGCCCATTCACAGGGCGATTACCTCCCCCCCCTTCCACATCAGACCAACTATAATCATCATTTAGCACTCTATACCCATAAATGTCAGACAAGCACCACCATTAATTTTGTTTCGTAAATCACTGAAGCAACACTTTATTAACTCCTGTTAATGTACAGCCTCACAGTTGCATATATATATATATAATATTATATATATATATATATATATATATATATATATATAATATATATATATATATATATATACACGTGTGTGTGTCTATGTATATTGCAATTTGTAAATGTTACTAATAAAAAATTCGCAGTCCCTTTATTAAAAGTTACAGAAGCTTATTATAATATATACAAAACTCAGTCTTAAATCGGGTGCAGTCACAATTATGTAAATTTTGTTTTGAAAGTAGCCATTATATTACGTCATATTTATCATGTGCCTCATTTTATCTGTATTTCTATTACTTTAAGATTGTGTCATTGTATCGTAATTATTGCTGGTATTTCAACATGTATTGTTTACCATAATGTTTACTACTTATTTTCCATTATTTCTAAGATTATCTCAATTTTCATTCGTAATGACAGAATTAATTGAATGTTACTTTATTTTATTTTCCATTATTTCTATTTCTATTTATTTTCTTATTTTCTTCTTGTAAAAATAGAAATGAATCTTAAAGATTTTGACCTGAAAAGCTCTCATGTTTTCCCAACGGCATATTCAGATAAGAATGCTGTAATTGAACTATTTGTCACCAGTGTTGGGAGAAACGGCGTTACGTAACGATGTTACTTTTAGTAGCTGTAGCGGTAACGCCGTTACTTTTGAGATGTTGTAACGAAAATGGTAACGGCACTACTTTTTAGAGCGATTTCAATCGTTACTCGCTACTCGTTACTTTCAAACTGATCATTTGACTAGTATCATTTATTAGCTGTTAATTAGCTGTTAGCTCCTCCAGACGAGGAGGACTATCAGATGCCAATTTTGAAAGTGTTCCTGAAATCGAGCAACACACTCCTAAAAAATCTGCAAGATTAGTTTTTTTTTGGACAGGCCATTTTTTATTTGAGTTTTTTGATTTTTTTTGTCACATAGAGTATAATTTGGTATTATTAAGGCTTTTTTACGTTTTAGTCTTTCCTTAAAAGTAACGGTAGCGGTAGCGGTAACGCGTTACTTTTTCATAGAAGTAATTGAGGCGGTAACGACGTTACTTTTTTATCAATGTAACGGTAGAGGTAACGTCGTTACTTATAGAAAGTAACGTGCTCAACTCTGTCACTAAAAATATAAAACTAAACGTTAATGTCAGCATTGTGTGAACCTATATGGACGTCATGTATATCTTATGTATTGTATGTTCTCTGAATAAAACTGGTTTTTGTTTTTGTTTTTTTTCGTTTCTGAAGTTTGAAGTTGCCAAAGGTTAGTGAACTCAGATTTGCAAGACAATTTTTCATCTTATTGGTCCTAACTTAACCTAACTTAACCTAACCTGTTGTGCAATTTATCAATATAAATTTGTGAGGCTTCAAAGAAAGAAAGGCTCGTGAAGGTGGATTGAATATAAAAGTTGAATAACTGTGAGACAAATGAAGTTGACACTCTGTGTACTGATTCGATGTTAAGCCTGGGAGCTTAAAAAAGTTCGCCCAAGAAAATACCCTCTTGCTCCGCCTTCGACGTTCCTTTCCACAAAAAATAAGAAGCATTCCGCTAAACGGTAACATATAAAAACGGTTGATAAATATGCCTCCAACAAACTTATATATTTAGTGACACGCTTCAGGCATTGCTTATATGGGCATACAGTTATTTCAAGTGCTTGTCGGTTGCCATTTGTGGAGATCGCGGCTTGAGGCTACACCTTCACACCTTGCATCTCGCTTGAGGCTATACCTCGCCCTTTGAAGAATGATGTCACCATACCCTCAAGGCATCGAGCCCAACCTACCTACCTTGGTGCCACGATAGCTTCCATCATCTAACTACCATCGTAACAGGCCTGTCTCTGTCCTTGTGTCTTTCATTTTCATCTTCAATGGCTCTGAATTCGTTCGCCGTAGTATTATTATAATTCATGCCAGTATTCAATTTCCATTTATATACTGTGCACTTGACCCTTCGCAATCTTTGTTAATCCCAGCAATCCAATCGGATTTACTGTACAACATTTTAAGCACTGTAATTTAATGGCTGTAATAATACCATTTTCTTGTCTGTTTAAAGGAAAATCAACGAAGTTTATTAATCTCCTTTATTAATGATGTTTCTTATTTTGAGTGAAAGATTAATGGTGACCCATAAACAATCTACTTAATTAATTTAATTACATTATTATAGGGCCTACAGTTACAGAATTCTATTATGAAATTCTCTATTCGCTTGTCTCGTAAAATTGAATAAATGACCAAGTTAAAAAATTATCTTAATTTTACTGAATTAATAATACAATAAAGAAATATATAATGCAATATAGAAAATAAATATATATACACTAGATATACACGAGAATATGAAGTTACTTCGAAAATCAGTTTGGATTTTGAAAATATTTTAAGCTAAGCGTTAATCTAACATAAATGGAAGGAGATAAAGTTAGTAAGAAGATGTAAATGGACATAAATCATTTTTATAAAATCAATGATAGAAAAATGAACTTCACGTTTTCAGGGCGATAAATCTAAATTGCATGAATCATTAATCAAATACTGGAACAATTATGGGTATAATTGAAACTTAAATCTATTACTTAAACTTGGAAGAAGGGGCTCAGCGTCATAAATACTTATTATCTTTTAACTTCGTTAATTAAAGAGAAATATGTGAGCGTATATTCATGTATTCCGAAAATTAAGCACAATTTTACTTTAATTATTTTAATTATGCCTAAAATTTTTTTATTAAATATTTTTAACATTACATATTGAATTCCCCTCGCCACCTTTTTTAATAATGTATTAGTGTAGGTAGGAAAGTGATGGTGGCTAAATGAGGGTATGGAGGCAGGTGGAGGGGGGGAGGTTACTTGTAAAAATAGGTGTTTCTAAAAGGAACAGCACAAGAAGCGAAGGCTATTTTTAACGAGTAATAAATTATATTTAAAATTTTTCATAGATTTTTTTCGGCGGACTTTCTTCCGCAATTATACAAGCTGATAATGTTGGTCGGGCTGAATTGGTTTGTAGATTGTGAAATGGTAAAAGGGGGACACCTGGTGATGAACCTGAGTTAAATAAGGAATTTTAAGGGGTTTTAGTTGTTGTTTTTTTTATAATCAAAGCGAAATCTATAAAGTTTATCTTCTAATATAGAGAATAATTACAAAAGTTTTTCGTCTGTTAATTGAAATTTGGTCATGTATGATAAGCATCATTAACCTTAAAAACATGATAATTTGTGTTTAAAAGTATTTTTGCCTTTATATTTTTACATGAATTTTATAATATGATGTTATTCTTGTTGTTACTAACTACACCTTTTACAGTTCCTTTGCGGTAAAAATAATTTATGCGATTTAAAACTGAAGAAAAAGTAAATTAGTTATATTTGCAATGTGGGAGAACAGGTTTGAGATTTTGGTACTGCCATTTGATAGGATTTGATTTGAGATTACGTTCTCACAATTTAGGAAACATTGCGAAGAATGTAAACAAAAAATTGCCAATTTCAGGTCCCTTTTTAGGGATAAAAATGTAAATTGATTTTGTAAATAATTACAAAAAAAAGAATAGAATTGATTGCTTATAGGATGTTGTAGTTTTTGGTTTAAATCCATTACTAAAGTTTTTGTTTATCATTTTATATATATTATATATATATATATATATATATATATATATATATATATTATTATATATATATATAATATATACAGGGTGGGCCGTAAGTTTCCATACATAGGAAAAATTAAACGTTTGTTTTTATGTTTCAGATACCCTAGAATATGCGTTTGACGTAAGATCTTGTTTACTGATGAAGCAAATTTTACGTCAATGGAGAGGTTAATCGGCAAAACATACGTTATTGGAGTAATGCTAACCCTAACTGCTGAGTCCGACGAAGATGCAAGGTGCCGGTAAAGTGATGGTGTGGGCCGGGATATGGGGTGACAGAATATTGGACCAATTTTTGTCAGTGGAAATCTTAATGCCGAAAGGTATCTTAACATGTTGCAAGAAGAGATTTTCCCATCCCTGCTAAACGAGGAAGGTAACTTCCCAGTTTACTTCCAGCAAGATGGAGCTCCACCTCATTATGGTCTTCACGTGCGTCGGTATTTGGATCAGCAGCAGTTTCCGGATGCTTGGATTGGTCGGCGTGGTCCTGTGGAGTGGCCTCCCAGATCCCCAGATCTCACCCCCCTTGATTTCTATCTTTGGGGGCACTTGAAGGCCATGGTGTATCAGGAAAAGATACGAGACATAAATCATCTAAAGGAACGTATCACCAACGCCATTACAAGCATAACGTCAACTGTGCTAATGCGTGTTCATCAACAGTGGGGAACACGTATTGAAATGTGTTTTCAAAACAATGGCAACCATGTAGAGCATATATATATAAAAATGGTTGTCCATACAAAATGTTTATTTTTCCTATGTATGGAAACTTACGGCCCACCCTGTATTATATATATATATATATATATATATATATATATATATATATATACACATGCCAATAAGGTATAGACTTTGGATTTTTTTAAAATGGGAACAGTTTCAATACGCTCACCACTGACTTCAATAATTTGATTTAAACGTGCTCTGAAATTTTGAACAATCCGAGCTAAAGTAATTTCTAACCATTATCCAGGAAGATTTGGTTACCGCTGGCCTTCCCCCCCCCCCCCCTCCCCCATACTCCCCTGACCTTAATTGTTGCGATTATTTAAAGAAAAAGTCTACAAGGAACAATCTAAGGACAATTGATTAAGCTACAAAATGAAATAACAGCCGTAACAAATGAAATTCTAGAATATGTTTTAGCACAAACTGTTCAAATTTCAAAACATCTTGAAATCAGATTATTGAAGTCAATATGGTGATAATATTGAAAATGTTTTAAATTTAAAAAAAATTCCAAGTATATATTTTGTTGACATAAAATTAATTATTGTGACACATTAAAAATAATCAGTTCTTTCTTGAACACCATGGAGCGCCTCGGTGGTGTAGTGGTTAGCGTCGCTAACTACGAATCCACCGGTCCCGGGATCGAGACCCAGTGACGGCAGGCGGCGCGCAACAAAACCCAACTGTTCATCCTTCCACAAAATAAAGACAGTGGTTGGTAGATAAATGGGTAGCCTAGTGGTTAAGACCTGGGCTGCTGATGGGACGTGGTTCAGATTCCACGTTAAACTGTAGGTCTAAGGTGGAGTGAAAAGCTTGATCTTCGTCAGAATGAACAATTCGGGTGGAAGCAAACCAAAGGATAAATTTCACAATTAAACACGTGAAATAAATGAGAAATGAATGATGCAAACCCATAAGAAAAAAGAAAAATTATTCCAAGGCCTTTCGTGTATTCAGAAGTACACCTCGTCAGAGGTATATATATATATACACACCCGAATACAAAAATCGTGTTCACATCAGAAATAAGTAAACCAGTTTGAAAAATGTCTTGCAAAAAAGGCGTCTTTTTTGTGCGCATAATAATAAACTTTTTTAAAAAAATAGGACAAGAATAACACCAAAAAAAATGCCGTTAAAATTTCAAAGTTGAAAAAAAATATTTAGCGGCAGCTTTTAACATGTATATTAGACTATTAGAGTGACATGTGGTAATTGAGTCTGCAAAACAACAGTAGAGCGCACAACAAGTTTTACTTTTAAGAGCTGCCGCTAAATATTCTTTGTTTTTTTATTTAACTTTGAACTTTTTAACGCCAATTTTTTATTTTTTTTTCATTTTTATTCTTGTCCTGTTGTTTTTAAGGTTTTTATTATGCACATAAAAATTATTTGCCTTTTTACAGAACGCATTTTTCACACTAGTCCACGATATTTGTAGGCCTTTTTTGTTTTAAGCACAAATTTCGCAAAAAATTAGCGTTCATCCTACCTTTTCAACAGAAGTTTTTAAGCCAGTGAGAGGGTAACATTTACTTTAAGTTCACGAACCACTTACATTTTGAATGCAGCTTCACATTTTTGGTCTCGGTGGTTTTTGGATGTGAAACTCAAAATTTTTATGGCTGTGGTATTTTTGTAAATTTATGGACTGACTTGCTTTTCCTCGGCTTCACAAAAGAGTATAAAATTTTTGTAAACATAAAATTTCGTCGCTTAAAATGTCGTTCCTGAAATTAGGATATGATACGAAACTATTTTGTAGAGAGGATTCAAATATCAGAATATTTACGTTTCTGAGGTACATTCTGCTTTATTATACATTCTATACAATGTACAGGGTAGCCAAAAAGTCTGGGCACCCCCCTCAACGTATTAACATATCTAATTTTTACATTAGAGGGGGAGGTGTCCAGACTTTTTGTCCACCCCATACTATATACAATGTCCTTTTACATTTTCAAGGTCACTCACCGATGGCGTGATACGCGTGTTCGCCTTTATTTGGAATATGGTAAAGTATTTGCAATGTGAAAAAGATACATTATATTCTCCGTGTACATAAAATCTGGAGAAATAGCACCTACATTTATGTGCACGTAATATTTTAGCATGTACACTTTATGAAAGGTATACAAAAATTTCAAGGTCACATGCGTAAATCGTATTAATAAAATTTATATGATAAAAGAGTAATAATGGCATTATACAGACATTAAATGTATGTCTTAAACAAGCATAGGTTTCGCAAGGTAAAGATGTAACGTCCGAGAGATCGAGAGGATATTTTAGGCGAAGCTAAAATAGAATTCCTATGTCATAATGACGTACGTGAACTGGATCGATCCGGAATTAACTCGGATTATTCCAGTTAAATGATCCAAGACTGGATTTAATTACATTCCGTCTAACTCCGTGCCACTACAACCTACAACAACCCACACACTAGTTTCGTATGTACAATTTCGTCATTTCTGAAACAAAATTTCAAGCTAGGATGTATTTAAAATGTCAAATGGCTATAAAATAATATTTACACACAAATTCCCATGATTGTTATGACGCAATATACATTCAGCATGTAACGTTTCCATGGCAACTAATTTAGATATTAATGTCGTCATGCTTTATATTCTGTATTTACTATTTCTGACGTGGACACGATATATATATATTATATATATATATATATATATATATATATACACAAACTCAGAATGGTTCCCTGAGAACATTATATGTTAAACACAGACCGTGCATGGAACAAGGAACTCTTCTGGGAAAATTAAATCCACTATAGTCCGAATAAGTAATGGTAAATGACAAATACCATAGTTTTTTTCCTTTTTCATGATTTTAGCCCGACGTGGGGCTAAAATCATGAAAAAGGAAAAAACTATGGTATTTGTCATTTACCATTACTTATTCGGACTATAGTGGATTTAATTTTCCCAGAAGAGTTCCTTGTTCCATGCACGGTCTGTGTTTAACATATATATATATATGCGCGTGTGTGTGTGGCATGAGACACTGATACCAAGAAAGTGTAAACAAATTGGAAGATAATTTCTGATGAAATCATATTTCACTTTTATCTTGTTATCAGTTTATATAATACAGTAGATTACTGACTCCTACAGTCTTTTGTTTTAAAATCTATCTAAAATTGACAAAGGTTAAGAAGTAAAGTATCGAAATAAGGTCACACTTCTTTCTTTCGCCCATTTGAGATACTCTCTCTGTCTTTTTTGAGAAATTCTTCTCGCTGTATTAAGGTGGCCGCGCTTTCAGATATTAATTCCTTTGATCAGCTTGGACTTGAGCAACTTTTGTCTAAAAATAAGTCTCCTATTGTATGTTGCCACTTGTTTTTCATGCAAAGGGACTTTGTGGCCACCTTGTAAGTACAGCATATATATATATATATATATATTATATATATATATATATATATATATATATAGGTGCTACTGTAGTATGCGGTCTACCTACGATTCGGCGGTCTACCTTTTAATTATAGCTTCTTATCTTCTTATTATTTTATTATTAGGTTAATTGTACGCCCTTGACGATTGGTTAGGTTAAGTCGTGATATTTTCGTTAAAACTAACGAAAATATCACGACTTAACCTAACCAATCATCAAGGGCGTACTGTAGTATGCGGTCTACCGTTAAGTATGCGGTAGTAGTATGTTTAACTTCCTTAATAATTCCTTAATTGTGTAAATTAAATTATAATTCCTTTCAATTCATTTTCAATTCCTTTTAAATATTTTGAACGGTAGACCGCATACTACAGTAGAAACTTAACGGTAGACCGCATACTACAGTAGAAACTTAACGATAGACCGCATACTACAGTAGAAACTTAACGGTAGACCGCATACTACAGTAGAAACTTAACGGTAGACCGCATACTACAGTAGCACCTATATATATATATATATAAAGGCCATAATTAACAGTCAAACCAGTACAAATCAATGAAACGTAACACAGGGTGTCCACAAAAAAAAAATCGTACAAATTTAACTTATTTCAAATGAAATGTGTAAGATTCTTTTGTGGACACTCTGTACATCACCATTTAAAAAATTGGAGCAACTGTAGTTTACGTACCCCTGTGATGCCTAGTGTAGTTTACGTTCCTCTACATTATCCTAGTGTAGTTTGCGTTCCCCAACTTTGTCCGCGCATACCAAATCAAATAAAACGTTAAAACTAACGAAAATATTACGACTTAACCCTAACCAATCGTCAATATATATATAGTGTTTCATAGCATGTGGGACGCACTTCCAGGATGCATTCAGGACCTGAAAACAATGAAAAAATTTCATATAACCATATGCCCGAAATCGCTTTGTTTCCGAGTTACAGCCCGTTATGTGTTCCACCAAGTATCCACCTTACCTTTAAAGAAAGTGCTAAAAATGACCTCCTTGCGCTGGAATACACTCCTGAACACGCTTCGTCATACGTCATAGACTGCTTGACCCGTTCAAACATTCCAGGTATTGCTCGGATTTTCTGGCATCTGACATCCTTGTTCTACACGTTGGCGAAGCATTTCAACGTTGTCAATGGGTATCACGTAAATGATGGATTTCAGATAACCCCACAGGTTTTTAAAAAATCGGGTGGATTCAGATCCGGGGAGCGGGCAGGCCACGCAATGGGTCCTCCACGGCCTATCCATTTATCAGGGAAGTGGTCATCCAAATAGTCTCTGGCTACTCGACTAAAATGAGGCGGAGCGCCGTCATGTATAAACCACATACGACATCTGACACCAAAAGGAACTTCATTCAGTAAATCGCTTAAATCATTCCTTAAAAAATTCGAATAGGATTCTCCTGTTAATCTTCCAGGCAAAACAAAAGGACCGATTAAGTTGTCGGCAATAAGTCCTGCCCATATATTGATACTAAATTGTTGTTGGTGCCTTGATTGGATGATGGCATGCGGATTCTCTTCGGCCCAGTGATGAGTGTTGTGAAAATTGATCACGCCAGTTCTCGTGAAGACAGCCTCATTAGAAAACAACACAAGGATAGAAAAAGAGGATCGCCAGCACACTGTGGAAGGAACCAAGTACAAAAAGCCTCTCGTGGTGGGAAATCAGCTTCAGTATAGTAAGCCTTGTACTACTCTCTGAATGTGATATGGGTAAAGCTGTTGTTCCCGTAAATTCTCCGCACAGTTGTATATCTTACTCCCTCTGCTGCTGCTATCCTTCGGGTGCTGACACCAGGATGTTCCTCCACGCGATTCAGGCCCCGCTTTCCCAACTCAACAGTTCTGGCGCTGATTGGTCTACCACCATCTGAAACTCGCTTGTTGAATGATCCTGTATCACCAAGACGCTCGTCTATTCTCTGAAAGGTCTTCTTATCTGGTAGACGGCGATTCGGAAACCTTTCCGCATAGTGACGTCTTGCTGCGGCCGCATTACACTCGGCAAGTCCATACACGAGATGAATGTCTGCTATTTCTCTGTTTGAATAAGCCCCCATTCTCACTTCAAATGCACATTATTACTGAATAGCACAGAAACGTTTAAGGTTTTTTTTTTCACTGGACTGCACTTATTTACGGTAAGAAGTTACGAATACGAACAGTGAAACACCGCGATGCACCTCTGACTGACTGATGGCTCTACACTCAACGATATTGAAATATGTCATAGAGTGTACGAAACATTACAATCGGCAAGGCCATACATGAAATAAGTCTCATACATACTCACAAACATTGTCGGCAAGCAGTGTTTGTAAACAGTTTGCGGAAAGAATTGCTGGAACACAAAACGGGCTGTAACTCGGAAACAAAGCGATTTCGGGCATATGTTTATATGAACTTTTTTCATTATTTTCAGGTCCTGAATCCATCCTGAAAGTGCGTCCCACATGTTATGAAACACCCTGTATATATATATAAAAATTGACGATTGGTTAGATTAAGTCGTAATATTTTCGTTAGTTTTAACGTTTTATTTGATGGATTCATTTAAAAAATGTCTCCTAAAGATCCTAGTGTAGTTTACGTTCCCCAACTTTGACCTAGTGTAGTTTGTGTCCCCTTTTGCGTCAGGGGAACGTAAACTACAGTTGCTCCAAAACATTTATGTATATTTTAATATTTTGAATTACGTTTATTTTTATTCGTTGCAAAAGATTAATTAAAAATATTTTCATTGCAAGAGCCATTATTTTTGTAGCTTCCTTTTTCCTTGTTTGTGATTCAATACGAATTTTTGTAGCTTCTTTTTTCCTTGATTCAATACGAATTTTTTGTAGCTTCGTTTTTCCTTGTGATTCAATACGAATTAAGCGTTTGTTAATCAATGCTTCATTTTTCAAGACTGTATTTCATTTTACATAGAAGAATTTATGTCTGTAATACAACAAAAGACACTGTAACAATAGCTTAGGGATTTATTGTAAACCAACCGGAGGTCGCGGCGGATTATTTGTTGTTGAGTTTTGTGTAGTCGTAAATTTTTGTGAAGTACAGAAAAGTGTATTAAATATTTTCCTTTTACTATTCGAGTTTGCAGTTTCTGAAATATTATACCCTAATGCATCGCTACAATGGAGGTTCTTCTAAATATCCAAAGTAGACCAGTTTCAGTAATTCAAACTTTTGATCCCAGATTTGGAGGGTTTTCTTTGTGTCTGTGTGTTTCACTTTATATGGGTGTGTTTGTGTTTGGTGGCGTTTAAGAGTATCATATAGGAGACCATTAATATGTCGTTGCAATTCCTGGTGAAGGTCCTTAATTGTACTGTCATGTAAAAAATTTTCAAATTTGGTATCTTATTTATATATGATGACGTCGGATGATGATGTCGGATGATGATGATCTACAGATCTACAGAAGCTAAGGCTAACAAAGACCCTAAGATCCACTCTAAGGTTAGCCCGAGAGAAAGGAAAGAGTAGAGGGTTAAGAGAAGAAAATAAGGGGCTAAGTAAGTAGCAACACCTATCACTCATGGGTTAACATTCATTCAGAAAAAGAGAAAAAAGACACCATCATCATCCGCCGGCCACTGCCGACAAGTCAGAAAAATAGTCGGAGAATAGGAAAGAGGTGAAAGATGAAAAGAAGTAAAATAAGAACGCTTACAAACCATGCAAACACAGTCTTAACTCACAGTCATACCATGCAAACTACAGACATGCAAGTAAAGAGAGTTACAGACATGCAAGTAAGGAAAGGATAAGAAAAAAAAAAGTAGGTAAAGTTAAAAAAAAGTGGGTTAGTTTACTCTACGAGCTACATCTACGTTCATGTTAGTCTAATTTTTTTTTTTATTATTTTATTGCTGGAATCACACGCTGGTATGTCACAAGCTGGCATTAATCGTCACAGACTCATCCTCGACCACCACCCCCAGAGCTCCTGTTACTAATTGTTTTTGTATTTTAAACAACGTTAATATTTTTAAAATGCCTATCTAAATGGTTCTTAAACATATTAACGCTAGTAGAGTGAACGACTGACGCGGGAAGATTATTCCATTTATCAATTACTTTAAACGTAAAGAAGTTTTTAGCGATATTAGTAATGAAACGTCTGCCACGCAACTTAAATCCGTTATTACGAGTATTGCTATTATCGAAAGTGAACAGTTTGTCAAAATTTATGTTATCGATGTTATTAACGATTTTGAAAACTTCAATAAGCTCGCCCCTTAATCTCCTAGTTTCGAGTGAATGCAAGTCTAACTCTTTTATCCTATCTTCAAAGGCTTGTTGCGCAATGACGGAATTAGTTTCGTGGCACGACGCTGAACCCTTTCTAACCTATCAATATCCTCGCGCAAATACGGGCACCAAAACTGAACGGCATATTCTAAATGAGGCCTGACTAGGGACTTGTAAAGGGGCAATATAATATCCTTCGATTTAAATTCGAAATTATGCGCTATGAAGCCTAACATCCTATTAGCTTTTGCGCAAGACTCCAGGCACTGGTTCCTAACTTTTAAATCCTTAGATACGCGTACGCCTAAATCTACTTCCTCGTCAACGCTCGCTAACTCTCTATCATCCATCGTGTACGTGTAATTATTGTTACGAGAACCTACATGCAAAACTTTACATTTGTCTACGTTAAATTGCATCTGCCACTTATCCGTCCACTCCATAATCCTATTTACATCGTCTTGGAGCCTATTTCTATCGTCCTCGTTAACAACCTTGCCGCCTATTTTAGTATCGTTCGCGAATTTTGACACGTTACTAGTCAATCCTACATCTATGTCGTTAATGTAAATTACGAATAGCAATGGGCCTAAACTGAACCCTGTGGAACACCGCTACCTACATTCAACACCCCGATTCACTACCATTAACAACGACCCTCTGTCTCCTAGCACGAAGCCATTCCTCTAACCAGTTAGCTACCTGACCGCGTATACCGTGCGCTTTAACCTTCGCAATTAATCTTCTATGCGGAACTGTATCGAACGCCTTTTTGAAGTCTAAATAAATAACGTCAGCCGCTCTATGCCTATCGTATTCGCGCACTATTTCGTTATAAAATTCTAACAAATTAGTTAAACAAGATATATGGCGTCGAAACCCATGCTGACTACTATTGATCAAATCTCTACTTTCTAAGTGATCGATGATACGATCCCTAACTACGAATTCCAAAAGTTTACCTACAATTGATGTTAAGCTAATGGGCCTATAATTGCTAGGTTCCGTGCGGTCGCCTTTTTTAAAAATGGGCGTGACGTTAGCTAACTTGAAGTCTTCAGGAATAATCGCCGTTTCGAGTGACTGATTAAAAATCTTGGTGCTCTTCCAATATGTGCTCTACCGCGGAACTGTGATCTACCATATTCCAATATGTGCTCTACCGTGAAACTAGCCTTATAAGGCTAACTAACGAAAATATCATGACTTAACCTAACCAATCGTTAGGTCAACTATACGCCCTTGACGATTGGTTAGGTTAAGTCGTGATATTTTCGTTAGTTAGCCTTATAAGGCTAACTAACGTACCTGCTGCTAATCCGAATAATCTAAGGTAGATCACGTATTGGAATGTAAATTTTAAGGTAGAGCACATATTGGAAGAGCACCAAAATCTTCGTTAAGGGCCCTACGATAACGTCTTTCAAATCTTTCAAATATCTGGAATAAAAAGCGTCATGGCCTGGAGCCTTGCTAACTTTTAGCCTATCGATATAATGCGCAATCTCACCCTCGTAAACAGTTATTTCGTCCAAAATAGTCTCGCTACTAAATGGAACGATATCGTCCACGTCGGAGACATTATTTACGTATTCTACGGTAAAAACTGTCGCAAAAAATTATTGAAAATACCCGCCATCGCCTGAGCGTCAGAAGCCAAAGCGCCGTTAACATCCACTAGAGGGCCTATGTTATCTTTTATCGGCTTACGATTATTGACATATTCAAAAAACTTTTTTGGATTATGTTTACTATCCGCAGCGAAAAGTACCTCTAAATTACGCTTAGCATTCCTAACTGATCTTTTAACCTGACGTCTAAGCTCGATATATCTATTAAAGTTAGCTGCCGTGTCATTGCGCTTATTAAGTCTGTACGCTCTGTTACGCTCGTTTATGAACTCGCCTATTTCCCTAGTCCACCACTTGGGCCTACCATGATTTCTAGCGCGCTTGGGCCTACGAGGAATAAACTCCCTTTCAATATTCGTAAAACTTTCTTTAAACGCCACCCAATGCAAATTTGTGTCATCACCCATAAATAAGTTATCCCAGTCCACTACTCTCATCCTATCCGCAAAACTATCAAAATTAGCCCTACGAAAATCAGGGACTTCTATTACGTTACTCTCCTTAGTGTTTTCTATCGATAACTTAAACCTAAGAATTTGATGATCACTACATCCTAAACTCTCGCCTACTTCTAAACTATCGACTATATTTTCTTCGTTCGTCATCACCAAATCTAAAATATTGTCACCGCGCGTTGGTTCGGTAACTATCTGTCGTAAAAAATTATCCTCCATGAACTCAATCAATCTCAAACCCTCCTCATTACCAGTAAAAGTCTCCGACAATTATACTATTCCGATTGTCAATAAAGTTACCAAGAAGTGAGTAAAATCTAGTATCGGTGTCGAAGGGTTGAACGGGAGGTCTATAAACAACAACAAAATTAAAACTAATACTACGCGCCCTAACTTCAACGCATATCGCATTAATTGCTGCCGGAAAATCTATCTTAACCTCGATAGCCCTAAGGGAATTACGAATGTACAGCAAAACGCCGCCACCAAACCTATGTAACCTATCGTTAGTAAAGAGTTTAAAACCCGGTATATCAAATTCCCCCAAGTCCCGAGTCACGATATTCAACCACGTTTCAGTGATAGCAACTATATCGTAGTTGCCGGAATAAATTATCGCCTTAAATTCGTTTAATTTATTTCTAATACTACGTGCGTTACAATAAAAGACGTTTAAGGTATTTTTTACCACGGGCCGGCGTTTTAAACTATGATGATGATGATGATGATGATGTCGGATGATGATGATGATGAGGTCTGTCTGTTTGCTTATTAGGGGTTGCAATCGATAAAATATTATCGATAATTTATCGATAAATGAAAGTCAACTATCGTATAATTATCGAGCAGATTTATCGATAATTTTCTGAAAAAGATTGGACCGCAGTCAAGAGTCTATGTGATACTTTAAGGCCAATTGAAATAGTATTAACTTCTTTGTGCTCTGAAGATGCAAACTTATTGAAAGCAGACAAATCTATGATGCTTCTTCTTAAAAAGTTGGCAAAGAAAGATAGTGAAATAGCTCGTCAAATGCAGCTTTCTCTCAAGCAACGGTATGAATCAAGAAGAGTTCAAGATACTGTCCCTTTTGCGATATCTCCATGATCCTAAAGCTATAAATGAACAAATGTCTGACACTTTCAAGATGCCTTCTCCAGTTTCCTTAAAGAAATATGCCACTTCTATATATTTACGACTGTTTCCTGAACCTCTTACGGATATAAGCAGTGCTGAAGAAACTCCAGATGAGGGCAACGTAAATGAAGACGACGAAGAGGAGGATTTCAAAAAATGCCTCTATCATGAGATGAGCAAATTGGAATCGAAAACTTCCGAGTCCTTAAGTAAGTCCTCTATGTTCAATGCAGGCAGTGAATTCGCATTGTACGAAGTAAAGAAAAAGAGAAGCGAAAATCTAGATCGATTGTACGATGCATTAAGGACCATCAAGCCTACAAGCTGTGAAGCAGAGCGTGCAGTTTCTTCAGCGGGAATTTTCATAACGAAGATTCGATGCAGTCTCTCTCCAGCCACTATTAATGCCTTATGCTTTTTGAAATGTTGCTTCCTTAATAAGGATAAAAAACTAAAATCTGTTTAAATAACTCTGGCTGTCACAATGTAGAATGATCTCATTAAAATCTGTTCTTATAATTTTGCGTTTTTCTTCTATTAAGGAGACAGCTAATTTAATTAGAAAATTTATCGATAATTATCGATAATCCGAATTTTTTTCAATCATTTATCGATAAATGGACTTTCGATAATTTGCATCCTATATTGCTTATACACGCCGAAACGGTTAGGGTAATCTCACCAAATTTAGAATACACGTTAAGGGAGACCCAGAGAAGGTTTTAGTAACACACCCGACCCTCCCATTCCCTCTCTAGGTTGTGTTTCGGAGGGACCTTTGCTATGCAAGGCACAACAGGCGTTCTAGTATATACTCTGAAATGAGCGTATGGGCGGAATGGTGCTCTATATAAAAAGATGCTTAATTTTTCATACTTCGACATAAACTATAACTGCATTGATGAATATATATTGTTATGATGATGTGGTTTATTTCTTTATATTTATGGTATGAATTATACCTTCATTTTAGCCTGTTTTCCTTTAAACCACATCATATAGATTTAACCCAAGGTTATATATATATATATCACTGATTATATATTCTTATTTCTCTGTCAATCCGTGTAGGAGTATAATTGAAAAACCTTTTATAAAAATAATATATTCATCACAAAACTTCTAACCCAATTACAATGCAAGATGAAACTTTTGACAGTAATGAAAATTTGTTGAAGAATAAATAACACTTGACAATAAGACAATTAAGTAAAATGTACAAGCAATTTAAATATGACTCTTAGACAATTTTAATCTACAGTTTGTAGTTATTTAACTGAATACATTCGTATTGTAATACGCAATATCATTAAAATGAATAAACGCATACATACTATAATTATGAGTGAATTATCTTTAGAGTAACAGTTGGTTCTCTACACCATAGGGCAAAATGATAAAAACAGCAATAAAAACGCCGAAGAGACTTTTGGGGACTGTTTTTGAAATGAGCGAGGATGGTAGCGGCTGTGTCATCGTCGGTGGATGTCCTCGGAGGTCCACTGCGTGGTTTTCTATAGATCCCGTTTCCCTGAACTTTGCTACAAGTTTGCCGACACATGCTGTGTGTTATCGGCGCGCAGTCCGAATGCAATCTGTTAAATTCCTCAGCGACCTCCCTCTGACTCCGATTTCTTACGAGTAGAATTACCTGGATGCGTTCTTCCTTAGTCAAAGACATCATGGGCACTTGCGTAAACGGAAAAACATGAATTACTTATTTTACCCTATGGTTCCAGACTTATGGGACACCCTGTACACATATATATTTTTATATTTTGCGTTTTCTTTCTGTGAACTTTTAAGGAGAGACGATTTTTACGTCTTATTTTATTTTTAAGTCATCCCATTTGCTTTTTGGGTAATTTATGCTCAAGTCGGGGAACAATGGTACGTTATGCAACACAATATTTTTCGGTACAAACTTCATTTAAGTTCAAAAGGAATTTTAACCCAATTTTGTTTCATTTTAGACACAGGATCTTTACGGGACCCGCTTTATATAAAGCTTCGAGACACACTAATTCTCTCTTCTAATTTTAAGTTCGTTACAATTATGCCCGAACTTTCTTAAAGAAATTTTTAAATTAAAATTTAAATTCGCTTCTCGAGGATATTCCTCAGGCGAAACCAAAAGGTAAACAAAAACACCTTTGAGCAATCCTTCACCCTTGAGATATCAACAACCGTTCGTTTTTTGATAACGCGATCGTGATTTACACCCTTCTATGTTAACCTCTTGTCCGCTTCAGTCCTAAGAGCAAAAGTAATTTAATGTTCGCGTAACATGAAATCGATCTTAAAATTATTTCATTTTTATTTTTTACTCATACGAATTCGTATCGTTTTTGCATGATCAATTTTTTTTGTTGGTTAATTTATAACCAGTAATTAATTAACCTTATTATATTATTCCCAAAGTAAAGGACTGGACGCAAAAATGATGAGTGGTTTGAAGTAAGAACAGGGGTGAAGCAGGGCAGTGTTATATCACCACTCCTATTTATAGCCTACATGGACGCAGTCATTGCAAGTTTCAAGCGACGTCATGAAATGAATAATCATAATGGAATAATGGCGTATGCGGATGACATAGCATTCTGGACAAGAGAGAGAGAAGATATAGAACGAGCTTTAATTGATTGGAATGAATGTTTGAAGGAGGGGGGAATGGAAATGAATGTAGAAAAGACAGAAATATTAAGTGTATGTCGAAGAGAAGAAGGAGAATTCGGGGTTCAAATAGGAGATAAGGAAATAAGAAATGTTGAAAAATTTAAATATCTAGGAGTATGTTTACTAAAGAAAGCGGTAATATACAGGAAATAACTGAAAGAATTGCAAAGTTTAGTAAGAATGTCGGAATGTTATACCCGCTAATGAGGGATGAACATATGCCCCTTGGAACTAAGGAAAAAATCTTCGAAACAGTTTTAACACCAATACTAATTTATGGATCGGAACACTGGAAAATGCGCATGGCAGATCGAAGCAGAATTCAGGCGGCAGAAATGAGACTGCTGAGGACTATTCTGAGAAAGACGCGAAGAGATAGGATAAGGAATGAAGAAATAAGAGCCAATGTGGGAGTAACGCCGATTTTGAGAAAAATCGACGTTGCCAAATTGAGATGGTTGGGCCACTTGGAGAGAATGGAGGAGGGGAGAACTGCGAGGAAGTGCTGGGAGTGGAGACCAGCGAATGGCGGAAGACCGAGAAGGAGATGGAGGAACGAAGTGGAGGAGAGCTTGCGAAGATACGACTTGCTCAGCATGCAAGAGCTCGAACAAACGGGATTGCTGCTGGACAGGGCGGAGTGGCGAAGGAGGCTGGCTCCACTGACAGGCTAACTAGCCTACCTGGGAGCTGAAGAATTGAAGAATTGAATTGAATATTATTCCCATACATAACAATATATCGTAAAGAACGACGCTTGTATAGGAGAATATTCCGCGCAAGATGAGAGCGAAAGAACGAAACAAATGAAAAAATGAGGTAACCACCCGGGAATCGAACCCGGGATCTTCCGATTGCCGGTCAGATATGATAACCATTACACCACGGGCCTCACTCAATCAAATGCCGTAATTCCTCTACATACGCGCAGAAACCAATGCCCCAAGGGGGCACCTCCCGCATGCCGTACATTATATACATTTAAACTGCAAAAACACAGTATAATTAACGTAAAGAACGACGCTTGTATAGGAGAATATTCCGCGCAAGATGAGAGCGAAAGAACGAAACAAAACAAATGAAAAAATGAGGTAACCACCCGGGAATCGAACCCGGGATCTTCCGATTCCCGGTCAGATATGATAACCATTACACCACGGGCCTCACTCAATCAAATGCCATAATTCCTCATTTGTTTCGTTCTTTCGCTCTCATCTTGCGCGGAATATTCTCCTATACAAGCGTCGTTCTTTACGTTAATTATACTGCGTGTTTGCAGTTTAAATGTATATAATGTACGGCATGGGAGAGGTGCCCCCTTGGGGCATTGGTTTCTGCGCGTATGTAGAGGAATTACGGCATTTGATTGAGTGAGGCCCGTGGTGTAATGGTTATCATATCTGACCGGCAATTGGAAGATCCCGGGTTCGATTCCCGGGTGGTTACCTCATTTTTTCATTTGTTTCGTTCTTTCGCTCTCATCTTGCGCGGAATATTCTCCTATACAAGCGTCGTTCTTTACATTAATTATACTGCGTGTTTGCAGTTATATATATATATATATATATATATATGGGAGTGCCTCAGTGGTGTAGTGGTTAGAGTCGCTGACTACGAATCCATCGGCCCCGGGATCGAGATCCAGTGGCGGAAGGCGGCGCGCAGCAAAACCCAGCTGTTCATCCTTGCACACAATAAAGAAAGTGGTTGGTAGATAAATGGGTACCCTGGGTGGCCTAGTGGTTAAGACGCTGGGCTGATGGTGGGGCGTGTTTCGGATTCCACGTTAAACTTTAGGTCTAAGGTGGAGTGAAAAGCTTGACCTTCATCAGAATGAACAATTCGGGCGGAAGCTAACCAAAAAGGCTGATCAAAAAGTTCGGTGACAGATGTATTTATTGCAAAACTAAATGTCACATACCTAATCAAATTTGTCTCCTTCAAAGTAGTCTCCTTCTGGTTGTAAACAGTGATTCCAGCGGTCCAACCATTTATTGAAGCACCTCTTATATTCTTCTTTCGAAATGTTCTTCAATTCTCGTGTCACATTTTGTTCGATCTTTGATACTTCCTGAAATCTTTTTCCTTGAGTGTGTTTATCAGCTTGGGGAACAGGGAAAAGTCAGAGGGTGCCAAATCCGGCGAATACGATGGTTGAAGAACCAGTGGAATGTTGCGCTTCGTTAAGAATTCCCTTATGGAGAAGAAACACTTGTAGTGAATACTCTTATTTTAGTTTAAAGATAAATGTTAATTTTACCGTCTTGAATTTCGGAATAGTATAAATTCATTTTAAATTAGTTACCCCATTATAATTCAATTGTGAACCACATTAATACTAATTTTATGTATACTATATTATTTTATTGTATGTAAACATAATTAATTATATATCACAATTGTCAGTTAATTATTTATATTCAAATATTTATTTTAATCTAATACCATGTCCATTTTACAAATAAATAATAGAAAACCAAAGGTTATATTTTCCACCTTTGGTACTGTCGCAGTTTCGCCTAACGGACTCAATACGGCTAGTGAGATAATCACTGGTTGGCACTTAACTAGCGGCAGTGCTTATGGCTACATCATCCAGGTTAACCTATACCGGATAGATGCGCTACGGTCCCAAGCCGTAGCTTGCCTAGGCCAACGACGACGACGTAAACCAACACACTCAAGGAAAAAGATCGAACAAAATGCGACATGAGAATTGAAGGACAAATTTGATTAGGTATGCCGTATGTAACATTTAGTTTTGCAATAAATACATCAGTCACCGAACTTTTTGATCAGCCTTTTTGGTTAGCTTCCGCCCGCCTCGTATATATATATATATATACATATATATATATATATATATATATATACAACAACTCAGAATGGTCCCCTGAGAAACTTATATGTTAAACACAGACCGTGCATGGAACAAGGAACTCTTCTGGGAAATTACATCCACTATAGTTTGAATAAGTAATGGTAAATGACAAATACTATAGTTTTTCTTTTTCATGGTGGAAAGGCCAACGTGGGTACCGGGTTACTCGCAAAGAGGCCCCAAAATATAATTTCCCTCACCAGCTATCTGCAAAGAAGATAGGATCCAGCTTTGCAGATAGCTGGTGAGGGAAACTATATTTTGGGCCTCTTTGCGAGTAACGCGGTGCCACGTTGGCCTTTCCATTATGAAAAAGAAAAAACTATAGTATTTGTCATTTATCATTATGTATTCGAACTATAGTGAATGTAATTTCCCAGAAGAGTTCCTTGTTCCATGCACGGTTTGTGTTATATATATATATATATATATGGGTTACGTCGTGGCCGATGTCGTAACACCGCTTCCCGGAGATTAGCGAAGTTAAGCAACATTGGGTCTGGGTGGTAGTTGGATGGGAGACCGTCCTCTGCGCCCAGATTATATAGCGACCCGTGGTTCGGATCCCACGTAAAGCTGTAGGTCCCCTCCGTCATATGACGTTAGATGTTGCGGAGGTTAAACAACTCCAATTAAAAAAAAAAAATAATAAAAAATATATATATATATATATATACACACACACAGGGTGTTTCATAACATGCGGGACGCACTTTCAGGATGGATTCAGGACCTGAAAACAATGAAACAAGTTTATATAAACATATGCCCGAAATCGCTTTGTTTCCGAGTTACAGCCCGTTTTGTGTTCCAGCAATTCTTTCCGCAAACTGTTTACAAACACTGCTTGCCGACAATGCTTGTGAGTGTGTACGAGACTTATTTCATGTATGGCCTTGCCGATTGTAATGTTTCGTACACTCTATGACGTGCTTCAATATCGTTGAGTGTAGAGCCATCAGTCAGTCAGAGGTGCATCGCGGTGTTTCACTGTTCGTATTCGTAACTTCTTACCGTAAAGTGCAGTCCAGTGAAAAGAAAAACCGTAAACGTTTCTGTGCTATTCAGTAATAGTGTGCATTTGAAGTGAAAATGGAGGCTTATTCAAACAGAGAAATGGCAGACATGCATCTCATGTATGAACTTGCCGAGTGTAATGCGGCCGCAGCAAGACGTCTGTATGCGGAAAGGTTTCCGAATCGCCGCCTGCCAGATAAGAAGACCTTTCAGAGAATAGACGAGCGTCTTGGTGATACAGGATCATTCAACAAGCGAGTTTCAGATGGTGGTAGACCAATCAGCACCAGGCCTGTTGAGTTGGAGGAGCGGGTCCTGAATCGCGTGGAGGAACATCGTGGTGTCAGCACCCAAAGGATAGCAGCAGCAGAGGGTGTAAGATATACAACTGGGTGGCGAATTTTACGGGAACAACAGCTTTACCCATATCACATTCAGAGAGTAGTACAAGACTTTACTGAAGCTGATTTCCCACCACAAGAGGCTTTTTGTATTTGTTTCCTTCAACAGTGTGCTGGCGATCCTCTTTTTCTATCCTCCGTCTTGTTTTCTGATGAGGCTGTCTTCACAAGAAATGGCGTGATCAATTTTCACAACACTCATCACTGGGCTAAAGAGAATCCGCGTGCCATCATCCAGTCAAGGCATTAACAACAATTTAGTATCAATGTATGGGCAGGACTTATTGCCGACAACTTAATCAGTCCTTTTGTTTTGCTGGAAGATTAACAGGAGAATCCTATTTGAATTTTTTAAGGAATGATTTAAGCGATTTACTAAATGAAGTTCCTCTTGGTGTCCGACGTCATATGTGGTTTATGCAGTGGCATACTAAGGGGGGTGCGCGGGGGCGGTCCGGCCCGGGTGAAAGCCAGGAGGGGGGGGTGCCATCGGGAGAGTTGAAATACCAGTACAAGTTTTCACCAAATAAAAATTCGTCAAAGTAAGAAAAAAAATTAAAAATGTTCAAACTATTACAACAGCTTAATGGTAATTTCCACTATAAAATAAATTTTTATTTTTATTGGCAATACAAAATTTACAAACGAGAAATTAAATATTTGATAAAAATTACATCGAAAGGCGAACGTTTGTTGACGTTTTAGTCATCAGTTTGTTGAGCATAGCCAGCTGGCTGCAACTGACATTCCAAGTCTTGTTCACTTGACACTGACACCACATACAAGAGGTATGTTTCATTAAATAATTATGATAAAGCATAAAGTGCTGGTGTTTATAACAATATCATGGTACTTATACATACCAGTGTCCAGTAATTTTTGACAATGTGGTATCATAGTGATGTTTAAGTGTTTATAATTGATAAATTAATGATAATTAATAATGATAATAATAATGATAATTAATTGTCTCTGCTTGTCTGGGTTGATAATCTGATAACTCAATGGGTATCTGGTTGGAAAAAGTTTGAGAACAACTTGTTTGAAGCTTTTCTGTTGTAATAAATTTTTTTTATTTCTCTATTTACTGGATATACTGTTAATTTTCATTTTGTCAGTGGTCTAGTTATTTGTGAGTATTGCTCATAGTTTTCTGCTTTTTTAGGAGTCGTGTTTGCACTTACCCCCCGCCCCCAAATAATAATAATAATCAGATAATTTGTTCAGTTAATGTATTTCAAGTCATAATAGTTTACGCTTGTTATGCATGTTCATGCCTTATACCTTTTGATTTTAAAATTTTGCAGAAAACATCCACTATGAAGCGAAATCGACCCAGTGGATTCCGACAAAGAAAAATGAAGAAGGCAAGAGAAGAGGTGGTTTAGGCAATGTCCGGATCAATTTTGAAGTGCGTGACGCCTTCAACATCAAGTGCAATAGGAGAAAGTCCTGAAGATATTCAGCCTGGTGAATCTGAAGGGCAAATACAAGAAGCATCTTCACAAGAGGATTCAAATGAGAGAGAGCAAGGATTGGAGGATGGCAATTCATCTTCTAAAAGCAGTGAAACTGATGAAGAGGAAGCAGACGTCAGCAGAAGTCCACACCAACATTGGACGACTTCGGAGGCATTTGGAAGCTGCCAAAATCAGCGTTGAAGAGGCAAAAAAATGGACAGCATTGCAGTTTCTGGAGTTTATTTTGAAATAGGATTTTTGTGAATCTTTGCCAAGCTTGTCACTGTTTGAGATTCTTTTTGACTGTCTGTGTGTCTATTGCTTCATGTGAAAGAAGTTTTTCCAAATTGAAATTGATAAAAAATTTCTTTCGCTCGACCATGAATCAGACAAGATTGACAAATCTGGCTTTACTTTCAATTGAACATGAATATGCAAAGAAGGTGAATTTTGATGAGGTCATTGATCAATTTGCAGAAATTAAGACTCGAAAGCAAACTGTGAATCCTGAGCGTTGAGACTGAATTTCTTGTGTTTTTTGTACAAAATAAAATGCAGTATTACCTGTTCACTGAATTTTTAATGTCCTGCATTTTTCTTATTTCCAATTTGCTTATGACAGTACCGTACTGTTTAAAAATCTATTTGCAAACATAATATATTTTTCTGTGTGTTTAAATTTAAAAATTATTAATAGGGGGTGCCAAAGGAAGGATCCGCCCCGGGTGCCAAATACTTTAGGTACGCCCCTGGTTACGCATGACGGCGCTCCGTCTCATTTTAGTCGAGTAGCCAGAGTCTATTTGGATGACCATTTCCCTGATAAATGGATAGGCCGTGGAGGACCCATTGCGTGGCCTGCTCGCTCCCCGGACCTGAATCCACTCGATTTTTTAAAAACCTGTGTGGTTATCTGAAATCCATCGTTTACGTGATACCCAGTGACAAAGTTGAAATGCTTCGCCAACGTGAAGAACAAGGATGCCAGAAAATCCGAGCAATACCTGGAATGTTTGAACGCGTCAGGCAGTCTATGACGTATGACGAGGCGTGTTCAGGCGTGTATTCCAGCGCAAGGTGGTAATTTTGAGCACTTCCTTTAAAGGTAAGGCGGATACTTGGTGGAACATATAACGGGCTGTAACTCGGAAACATAGCGATTTCGGGCATATGTTTATATAAACTTTTTTCATTGTTTTCAGGTCCTGAATGCATCCTGGAAGTGCGTCACACATGTTATGAAACACCCTATATATATATATATATATATATATATATATATATATATATATAATATATCCCCTCGATTAGGTACTTCGTGGGTTGTTGGGGTTTCCTCAACTCCTCGCGGGGTTGGGCGAAGAGTTACCTAGTTGCCTTTTTTTTTCCCCTTTCTTTTCTTTTTGCTCCCATTTTTTTTCCGTATCTCCCGGAATTTCTTTTGTCTTGACTCGGTCTTGGGCCTCTGTCAATTGTAGTATCCTCCCCCCCCCTCTGTTTGTATTTTGCAGTCTTGGGGTCATTGGGTGCACCCGCTGGGGGGCATCGCTCCGTGGCTGAGCCGTGCTCTGGGGACGTTACGGGCGCCCGGACCGCTGCTGCGTCTGGATTGGGTCTTTGCTAGGCCCTTAACGGACAAATCTCCGTAGAGCCAATCTGCTGTTTTTAAAACGACAGTCAGGTTGGGGGCCGGGCTACCCGGGACGTTGGGCCTGCGTCTTGAAGGATGTTTATGGGTTCAATTTCAAAACTTCAATCCCTCCTGTTGACGACTCTGGCCCGTCCTTGGATTTGGATAAGACTTCTACTTCTGGTCGTTCAGCGGCCTCTGCCTCCGCTGGATTGACCTTAAAGCCGTATGGCCCCTCTCGTCCTCTGCGGCGTCTGGCTCTCGTGGCCGGACTCGTGGTGGCCGTAGGGCGGGGTCTTCGCGGCCCTCGTTCTCTCGCCCACTCTCGGTTACCGTCACACATGGACCTGTCTCTGCTGTCAATTTCTGTCCGGTGGACAGGTTCCTTGTTCTCCGCCCTTCCGCTGGCTCCCTTCCGGGCAACTCGGAACGGGTGTTTCAGCGTCTTAAGACGGTGGGGGTTCCCTGTCGTTATGATATCCGCCCTCTGAAGGATGGGTCTCTTCTTTTGAAGTCCCGTTCTTCGGGGGTGACTGAGTCCCTTCTACAGTTGCAGGATGTTCTGGGTTGCAGAGTTTCTGTGACTCCCCATCCGCAACTGAATAGCTGTCAGGGCACCATTTTCGCTTCCCGTCTGCTGTCAATCCCGGTTGGCGAGTTGCAGGAGGATCTTGCCCCCCAGGGGGTAACGAAGGTCTTCCGCTTTTCGTCGCGCCGGGATGGTGCTCTTACCCCGTCCGCTCGTCTGCTCCTTTTGACTCCCTTGTGCCTCCGGCCCAGGTGTTCTGGGGCGTGGGTGATCGCCGGTCGTGTGAGTTTTCGGTGCGACCGTATGTGCCTGACCCGGTTCGCTGCTTTGGCTGCAACCGGTTCGGCCATGTTAGCTCTGCGTGCCGCCGTGAGGGTAAGCTATGTGTCCGCTGCGGTGGGCCTGCGCACCCTCCTCCATGCACGAAGCCCCCGCGGTGCTCGAACTGCTCGGGGGCCCACCCTTCCTCCTCTCGGGACTGCCCCGTTTTCAAGTTTGAATTCGAGGTGCGGTCCTTAAGGACTACCGAATTCCTTAGTGCGCGGGAGGCGCGCGATAGGGTCCGTGACCGGGAGCCGCGGCGGGGGTTGTCCTATGCTGCGGCTCTTGGCTCCGGCGGGTCCTCGGGCCCCTCCCGTGCTACCCCGGCGCCTACCGGAGTGGTGCCCCCCCTGGAAGTTCCGGGGGTTGGTGGTCCTCCTAGCGCCGCGGGACCTTCTTGTCCCTCTGCCTCACTTTCAGTCATCCCGTCTGATTCCCTGCCTACAAGTGCCCCTTCTCCCTCTCCGGCCTTGGGGTCTGGATCCTTGCCTACCCGTCTCTCGGGTGGGGAAGGTGATGCCCCGAAGGGGAGGAGGAAGCGTCGCCGTGGTCGGAGTCCTCCAGACCCGATCATGACCACTGCTCGCCCTGCTTCCCCTTCTTCACCGGAGGGGAAGCGGCGCGCCGCTCCTAATCCGCTCGGGACTCCCCCCCCTATACGGAGGGCTGGTGGGGCGTCACCTCCCGGTGCCCCAACTACTGTCCGGGTGTCGGTTGAGGTACACCGCCCCATGACACCCTCGATTACTGACTCGGTTCCCACGGTGGACCCGGTCGAGAGGGGCCTGGCCCTTCTTCATGGAGTCTCTCCCTTCGGCTCCTGCTGAGAGTGGTCGGGTCTCTCTCCTGGATCTACCTTTCCCACCTGTGGTGGATCTTTCCCCCCCCCCGTCAGCACTTGTCTGGTGTGACGAGCCCTCGAACATCTGGTTCTCCCTGCCCCCCTCTGGTGGGGAGTCGGGGGTTTCGGCTGGGCCCGTCTCGTCGTCTCTCTGCCCCCCTCTGAACTCCCTGTTCCACTTTCCCACTCTCGTTCTACTACGGGTGAAGCAGCTGCGGAGTCGGTGGCCCCTACCCCCCCCGTTCGGGGTGAGTCGGGGAAGCCGATTCCGTCCCTGGTTACGGACCGTTGAGTTTGCTGCTCAGCTTGGTCCGTGGCTATTTCTCTGTTTTCTCTGCCTTTTATTCTGCCCCTTCCCCTTACAGTTCCATTTTGCATTGGAACTGTAGGGGGCTTTTAGCTAACTGGGAGAACCTAGCCTCCCTGCTGGAGAGCGAGCGGCCTTCCTGCGTTTGTCTCCAGGAGACTATCCTGGCTGCGCGGGGGCTCCCTCGCCTCTCTGGCTACGTTGGTTTCCCTTGCACCCCGGATGAGCACACACCGGGGGTGCGGCGATTTATGTTCACCATTCGTTACCCTCGCGCGGTGTGCCTCTTCGTACTTCTTTGCAGGCTGTGGCTGTGCGGCTCTTCTTAGATCGCCAGTACACTGCCTGCTCGATCTACATTCCTCCTCATGACCCTCCTTCTCGCGACGCGGTTCGCGAGTTGGTGGTGCAACTGCCTCGGCCGTTTCTCCTCCTCGGGGACTTTAATAGTCGCGACCCGGCTTGGGGAGATGTCCGGTCGACAAATGTGGCTGGTATGTTGCTCTCCTTAATGGAGGAACTTTCCTTTACTTACCTCAATTCTGGCGGACCTACCTATTTTCACGAACCCACGGGTTCATTTACCTGTATTGATCTCTCCTTGGTGTCCCTCGATGCCCTACTCGATTTTTCGTGGAGGGTGTTGGGGGACTCTTATGGCAGTGATCATTACCCAGTCTGTCTTGAGCCGGTCGGACCGCAACCGGGTGTCTCGTCTCGACCGAGGTGGTGCCTGGCGCGGGCTGACTGGCCATCCTTCAGAGCTCGTTCCGTCATTGCCCGTTCTTTTGGACTTTGGCTCTGTGGATGAGAGCTTGGAGTTCTTCGAGCGGGTGGTGATGGGCGTAGCGGAGGACTGTATTCCTCGATCTTCCGGTAACCCGCGGACGCGTAGCGTCCCGTGGTGGACTCCAGCATGTCACCAGGCGGTGTGTGAGAGGAAGAGGGCAACGCGCCGCTTCCACCGCACCCGGCGCACGGACCACTTGATTGAGATGCGGCGGGCGAAGGCTTTCGCCCGCCGGACTCTCAAGTTGGCCCGTCGGGCCTCTTGGCGTGCTTTTGTATCTGGCATTTCCTCGTCTACCCCTTCTGCTGCTGTGTGGCGGAAGGTACGTAGTATCGAGGGGAAGCCGGTCCCTGCTCGTCGCCCTGTCCTTCGGGACGGGGACGGCTTCCTTTCGGATCCTACTGCTGTGGCCGATCGGCTGGCCGGGGCTTTTGCTGCGGTTTCCCGTTCGCCTTCAGCTGCGGATCGTCCTTTATCGGATGTTACGTTCCCGCCACCTGGGAACGAGCCCTATAACCGTCTCTTTACGATGCGGGAACTTCGGGCTGCCTTGGCAACCCGTCGTTCTTCCGCCCCTGGTCCTGATGACATTCCGTATGACTTTCTTCGGAATCTGCACCCGATGGCCCTACACTTCTTGCTGGATCTTTTCAACCGGATGTGGGTTGAGGGGTCGTTCCCTTCCCGTTGGAGGGAGGCGATTGTGGTCCCGATACCTAAACCGGGGAAGGATCCGGCGGAGGTGGCGGGCTATCGGCCTATTGCCTTGACGAGCTGCTTATGCAAGCTCTTGGAAAAAATGGTGGCCGTCCGACTTTCATTTACACTGGAGTCGCTTGGGTTATACCCCCCGACCCAGTATGGCTTTCGTCGGTTTCGGGTACTCTGGACCCCCTTCTCCTCCTTGGTCATGATATACAGGAGGCCTTTTCCCGCCGGAATCTTGTTCTGGCCGTCTTTTTCGACGTCCAAAAGGCCTATGACACGACCCGTCGGGGAGTTGTCATGGACCGTTTGAAGTCTCTTGGTTTCGTGGGCCTTTTGCCCACGTTTATTCGTAACTTCCTCTGCCGTCGCACTTTCCGCGTCCGTAATGGGGCGGCCCTATCTGACCTGTATGTTCAGGAGGAGGGGGTGCCTCAGGGGTGTGTACTGAGCGTCTCCTGCTTCAATCTGGTCATGTCTGCGCTACCGGGGGCCCTCCCGCCCTCGGTGCGTTGTTCCGTCTACGCCGACGATCTGGCTGTCTATGCCGCGGGGACGAGCTCCCCCCTCGTGGAGAGGCAAGTCCAACTCGCGGTCAATCGGGTTGAACGTTGGGCGTCGTCGGTGGGCCTTACGCTGTCTTCCCCGAAGACTTCGTGTGTGGCCTTCCTTCCGTCGAGGAGACGGGGCTCCGGCGCCGTCCCGGCCTTTAATCTTACACTCGGGGGTCAGCCTCTGGCCCTCGTTCCATCAGTGCGTTTTCTGGGTATGGTCTTCGATAACCGTTTGAGCTGGGTCCCCCACCTTCGCAGGCTGCGCGAGACCGCAAGACGTACCCTGGATTTGCTGGGACATTTGTCTCACACTACATGGGGCGCGGATAGGCGGACACTCCTCCGTTTGTACGTGTCCCTGGTACAATCAAAATTAGACTATGGGAGTACTCCGCCTCCTGTACGGCCCTTCGGATACTGGACCCGGTCCTCTCGAGAGGACTGCGCATGTCCTCTGGCGCCTTCCGCTCCTCTCCGGTTGATAGCCTGCAGGTTGAGTGCGACATCCCTCCCTTGGAGGATCGGAGGTCGTTCCTCATTGCCAAGCACTATCTCCGGATCCTCCGTCTTCCCAACTCTCCTCTGTTCCAGGTGGTGGAGAGGGCGTTCTGCCGGGATGGGGGTTGGTATTTCACCGACACGGTGACCTCCCTCCTCGATGGTATGGGCACTCCTCCTCCATCCGTCATACCGGTCTCTTTCAAGGGTGTTGCACCTTGGGAGAGCACCCCTGTTACATGCTGTAGGGCGTTGCGCCCCGTTCGCAGGGCCGATTCTGACTCTGCCTTGCTTCGGTCCTGTTCCTTCAGCATACAGCGTGTCACTCTGCATGTGTTGCGGTCTTCACAGATGGCTCGAGGTCGTCGGGGGGCGTTGGGGCTGCGGCTGTTCCCCAGTCGTCTGCCCTTGCTCCCCGATGTACCCGCCTCCCTGATGAGGCTTCCGTTTTCACGGCGGAGCTCTATGCCATTCTGAGCGCTCTGGAGGTGGTGCGGGAGCATCCGGATGGGTCGTTTGTTATCTATTCGGATTCCCGCAGTGCCCTGGATGGCTTGGAGTGTTTCGACCCCGTCCACCCACTGGTCCGACGTATCCAGTTACTGTGCCATATCCTTGTCACTTCTGGTGGCAAGGAGGTGGTATTTTGCTGGGTCCCTGCACATGTTAACGTGGCTGGAAATGAGGCTGCCGATCAAGCTGCCCGTTCCGCGTGCCGACTACAGGTTTCACCCGTGTCCCTCCCCTTTTCCGATTATATCCCTGGTTTTCGTAGGTTTTTGCGCTCCCGGTGGCAGAGTCGCTGGGATGGCGCTACAACTAACAAACTCTGCAAGATTAAACCCAAATTGGGATGTTGGGCCTCTTCCTTCCATCGGTCGCGCCATAAGGAGGTGGCTCTGGCCCGCCTCCGTATTGGCCACACCCACCTGACCCATGGCTATTTGATGGCCGGGGATCGGGTGCCCCGATGTCCCAATTGTAACGTCCCACTTACAGTTGCCCACCTCCTGGTGGAGTGTCCGCTTTACTCTGCGCTGCGCGCAGAGTATTTTCCCTTTTTGATGAGCGTCGGGCCTTGTGATAGGCTCGGCGCTATTCTCTCTGAAGGTCCCTACTTTTCGGTAACCGGGTTGTTCTCCTTCCTCTTTCGTTCCCGACTTCTTTACCGGCTGTGACTCCGCTATGATTTTTTTGTATGATTTTTTTTTTTTCCCCGTCTATTGTTCATTTCCGCTAGCTGTTTCATAGTTTTCGTCCTGTGTTCGCTCTGCTATCCACCTTTCTTTTGGTGGCCATGAGATTATAATTCTCATGTGTGGGATAGCTCAACCCACCCAGGTCTACTTGACTGGGTGGAATCAAAGAAGCTTTTCGTTTCACCAATTCCCCGCCTTTTACTGATTGTCTTCAATCCCTCTCTTCGCCGCAATGTTGCCTCACTCTCTCTTTACTATCGCTATTATATAACGGACCCTGCTCTTCTGAGCTCTATAATTGCATGCTTCCTCGTTTAAGGAGAGCACCGCAGTACCAGACTTTCGACACATTCTCATTCTTTTTCTGTCCAACTCTCTATTGCAAGGGTTAATCGGTATTTTCAATCTTTCATCTACAAAACCGGTCAACTCTGGAACACTCTTCCTCACTCCATCTTTCCCACTGTCTATGACCTCCAATCTTTCAAACGCAGAGTGTCCAGGCATCTCAAAAGCCCTAGACCTTAATTTTGTCTCTCTTCTTCCTCTATTTGGGGGGGGATGGGGGTGCGGGCATTCGCCCTTGGCCCCTCCTTCCTGCATATATATATATATATATATATATATATATATTCTTTAAGCTCAATGGTAGCACTTTGTAAGATGAACATTTTTGAAAACGCAATGTGAAACAAGTAGTGGGTCTCGATCACACTTCGCGTGGTATCAGAACCACTGCTTTAACTCACAGAGCCATCCCAAACTCTTACGGAAACTATTTAAACTGCTGAAGTTTTAGAGTGTTTTACCATGCTTCATCGTATTTTGTCTTTCTCTAAAGAAGTCAGCAACATTAGATCTGCTCACTAGTTAGATGGGTGGCGGCATAGCGACGCGTGGTTCGAATTTCAAGTTAAGTTGGAGGACTCTTCTGTCCTATGACCTTGGCTGTTAGTCCGGATGCTAAAGCATGCAATTAAAAATAAACCATTATGCGATTCATGGAAGCATATATATATATAACTGTACACCTAACTGTACGCAGTATGCATTTCCTGTGTGTAGCTTGTGTGTTGTTGTTCGTTTATGCGGTGCATTTCGCGTTAAGAGAACGAAAAATCAGTGACAGGACTTCGACCCCCAAATTGAAACGCAATCCGTAGTAATTGCTCTAAAGTTAATTTCTTCCGCGTTTTCGAAACGTCTCTTTGAGAAGGTAAAAAAGATAAAAGATTTTGTAAGAAAGGATTGTCGAATCGATGCTGTTTGGGTGTTGCGCACTTCTCATTCAGGGTTAATTTTAGATCTTTCCTTTTTACTCGTGCGATCAACGACTGTTTCTATTTCTTTCAATTAATTCCAAAACCTAAGCAATTTGAGACGTTTTATAATTGATTTTATCACGAGGTAACGCTGAACATTAACGTTTCAAATCTAGACTCTCTCTCTCTCTCTCTCTCTCTCTCTCTCTTTCTCTCTCTCATATATATATATACTGTATATATACAGCGTAGATATAATAATTCAAGGAAATTCTTTTTCTTGGAAATAAATTCCTTCTCTGAAAGCTCGCCTCCCGCCATCTTTATGTATTTACATTTGCGTTTCTTAAAGTATTGGATTTATTTATTGAATTCATCTGTTTACCTTCTTCCTTCTGAAACTTTCTTATACTAAAGACCTAATTGCTATTTCCATTTTTGTTTGCAATTTAACTTAATTTTAGGTCAAGTATGAGTTTTATGGCACTTATATTCTTTATGTTTCGGTATGCTCTTTATACAAAACGGACTGATATGAATTCTGTTAAATATTTTATTTATGCAATACAATAAATATAATACCGGCTTGTTGCTCAATTCAATAGAGAAGATGAACGAATATTTATGAGAAAAAGACGATCTGAAAACATTCGGGATGATTTGGAAACTAAATGAAAATAATATTGTTAACAACTTCCCTAAATCGTCGTACAGCTGACAACATAGTCAGAATCATTTTCTGTTTTGTTTAATTTTGAGTCTTACGCTATTTACGATTAAGATCGGTTCCTGTTTGCGTTTCCTTTCCATAAACATGCCGTTTTATTTCAGTATTTTATGTCTATTTTGATCATCTTTGTAGGCTGGCTGGCATAAGACTCCAGTCAATAACAAATATATTGAAAACGGAATTTTGATTTGCCGGTAGCAACACCTGTAGTTTAATTTTGATATGTAACACAAATGAAGCAGTTTAAGAAGCTTAAAGTGACGAGGGACTTAAAGAATAAAAGAATTATAAATCGATTAATTAAAGTAAAATTTGTTTAAAAGAAAACTTTTTTTACATTTCAGGTATGCAAACTTTATAATGCAGAAGAATAAAGCGTGAAAAAGAAAAAAATAGAATGAATAAATTCAAAAAGAATTCATTCACAACGGATATTAAAATACTCATAAATTATAGTATTACCTAATATTTACATTTTTAAGATATTAATTAAACAAGAATGACAGCTGCAGCGCTAAACAAATTGTGAAACGTTTCAAATAATCTAAGGTTTATTTCATCGCGATCCCAAAAGAGAATTTCCAAGAAATCAAATTCTTCAAGGGAGTGAACATCTCGCAGCATCATTTCTGAGCTAAATTTTAAATGAGGCAAAAATACTGAATAATTTCAGAGAAAAATATTGTTTCTTATTTGCACTTTATCGTGCTTTTCAGTCAATCTGTCAATCTTAGGTCCTTTATCGTTCGTAAATAAAGCACTGAACGTTATCAATTCCTTAAAGCACACCCGCTCACTCTCAATGAAATTGAGCTACTCAGATAAATGTACTTTTTCTTCATCTGTTTACAAATTTGCTCAGCAACACAAAATGAACTGTTCTCATCATCATATGATTTCACTTTATTTATTATTATTATTATTAATATTATTATTATTATTATTATTTTGCGATTACTCTTTGTACACTAAGTTAAAAATAAACTTAGACTGGCGCATGCGCATTACAGTTATTTCCTAAGGAAGGTCTTTATTATTGTATCTAATCGTGGAATTATTGCGCACAAATTGGGGTGTAAGAGCATAGAAAGGGAGGTAGGAAAATGGATTGATGGGGTAGTGGAACAATGTCGATTTGCGCAAGGTCGACATGCATTAATAACGTTGACACCAAACTTTCTGAACTTGCATAATGTCGAAAATCTTGACCTTACACATATCAGTTAAATTACGACTAAGTTAGTTTAAATTAGGTCAGGTTAGGTTACGTCTGGTTAGGTTGGTTAGTCCTTTTCATTAATAATCTGAAATATATATATATATTATATATATATATATGAATAGAAACGACATAAGTATTAAGGAACGTCTCTGCACACGAGGAGGAGAGATAACGAATAAATGAAAAATGAGGCAGAGACGTTCCTTAATACTTATGTCGTTTCTATTCATTTATATACTGCGTGGTCATTGCAGTTGTATATGCATATATATATATATATATATATATATATATATATATATATATATATATATATATAAAATGTTAGTCACTTTCAGTTAAAATATTTAACAAACTTTGCTTTTTCATCTGAACTCCAAAATCCATAGCTTTGCCTAAGGTCGTACATCGCCATTATGAAATTCGATTTTGTTCATGTTAGGCGGATATACATCTTTAGTGAACAACAGATAGTCGTTAGAACCTGAGGACTATCATCGTCAGCACTGAAGGTATGTAACCCAGTACCACAAGGAACAGTATGTAGTCCAGCATCAAAAGGAACAGTAATACATTTTCACTTCATCAGTCAGTTGAATTTATTCCAGTAATTTCAAAACTCGCTACTACTGTACAGCAACACACGCATAAAACTAAGGTTTCAAAACTTGGCTTAATTTTAAATATGAAATTAGATTAGGCCTACCAAACTATAAAACTCAAAAGTTCTTATACTAGAGACCTATATAAATTTTACATCTTAATAGGATCCATAAATTTGACAATTGAAAGACAGATTGATCTATCTGCAAAATCAGAATAAAATAAAATTCCAGTAGGTGATCTATGGGCATAGATCACTTGTAATGCAGTGTAAGCAAGAAGTTACACCCGAGTAACACCTCAGGATACTCCCTTAATGCATTACACAAAGTGATCTGCATACATAAATCACATATCCCAAAAATGAACTTTAATGGTTTTGCTGATAGATTACTCCACTACTCTCCATAAATCATACTAACTGATATAGATTAAGAAGTTACTAGTAAACAGCATAGTAACATCCTTTGCCGATGATACAAATATTAGAAAAAACTAAGATGATATACATTTATCTCTACAAACGACACGAGTAAAATTTACAATCGTTCGAAGGGCAACAATATGAAATTTAATACCAAGAAATTTCAAAAATAAAAATATGGAAGAAGTGAGCAACTAAATTTCAAGAATAGTATACCCAAAATAGACAGGAAATTGAGAGAAGCCTCAGAGCAAAAATATTTAGGAGTTATAATGAGCGACGAGGCGAAATTTGAAACACAAAATAAGATGACAGTAAAGAAAGCAAACTGAATAACGGGGCTACATCATTATTTACACATGGAAGATGATAGAGAAACTAGTCCCTAATTTAAATTTGAACCTTATAACCATTCAAACAACAGTGGAAAACGGGAAAGAAAAAAGAAAAAATGTGTCCTGTTCCGAAATTAAAGGTTTAGACGAGGAATATCCTCAACCCTGAAGGAAAATAGCTCTGTTGTTAGAGGGCTAACACTATTCAGTCAGCTTCTCAAAGAACTTCGGGACATGAACGATGTCGATGTAGAAGTCTTCAAAAGGAGATTAGACACCTGGCTGAGGACAATTCCAGATGAACCAGTTGTGCCTGGTTATATGAAATGAAAAGCCCAAGAAACTAACTCGTTTTTTCACCAAGCCAACTCGAGAGATGAGGCAACAAGCTTGACCTCTTTGAAGTAGGAATCACTACACAGAACACTTCAAAGGTTGAGAGTAAAGGAAAGGTGTGTATATATAGAGATAGATAAGTAGAGAGAGAGAGAGAGAGAGAGAGAGTTAACCAAACTTTTGAGCTTTATTACCGACGAAAACCTATTATTTAACGAGCACGCTGATGATCTATGAAGCAAATTAGCTAAAGTCTCATATATAATTACAAAAGTAGCTGCAGCATTTTCAAAACATGCCCTAAGACCCATATGGTATACCCACATCTACATTACTGTATTAGCGTTTACACGGAAGTGCACGACAATATTTATTTAATTCAGCCATTGGCAGTCATGCAAAAATTAATAATTAGGAAAATATATAAATTGAACAAGCAAAACGAAAGTACTGCCATAATGTTCAACGATTTAAAAATTTTGAAACAAGGAGATATTTACGAATTAAAATTATCTATAATACTTCTCCAAAAACAACCAGAACAGAACATTATTATTTTCCCAAACGCAGCACCGTTTCAACAGAAGACAATCAAAACCGTTCATATAAAAAAAAATTACATTTTAGACTGTCCACCAACTGTACATCTTTATTGTGATCTATTGGACTAAACTTTTGGAACACCCTCGATCGAGAGACAAAAATCTAATAATCTAAAAAGCTAAGCTAAAATTCAAAAACAAATTACCGAAATCCTACAAAATAGATCTCTATTCCGTAACCTATTTTTATCCCAACCTTTTTCAACCCTTTCAACTTCGCTCGAAAGATTTCATACAACCTTTTATGCACAGAAATATTATTTCTATTGTCTCAAATCACTCAAAACAGAAGCTTTGAAGACCATTTTTTCTGCCTCAAGAAGTTGCTTATCATTCAAAGAAGCTATTATATATCATCAAACAAGAAGCTTTGATACCCCCAAAAAAGGAAAAACTTGTTACAGAATGTATAGAATGGACTCTCAAAAAGAAGTTAATTACAATTAAGATGATTCATTCAACCCTCCTCCCCCCCCGCATAAAAGAAGAAGAGAGCCAAAATTCAAGGTCCGAGGTTTTCGAGATGCCTAGACACTCTCCATTTGAAAGATGGGAGGTCATAGACAGGAGGAAAGATGGAGTGAGGAAGATTGTTCCCGAGTTCACCGGTTGAGTAGGTGAAAGATTGAAAATACCGATTAACCCTTGAGTTAGAGCAGTGGTTCTTAACCCCTGGGTCGCGACCCAAATTGGGTCGCCAACAATTTTGATTGGGTCATTAAATTTCATGTATCATTTATTTATGTTATCCCTAATCATTTTACCATTAATTATCTATTTTATTATCTATTACGCGTGAACTGTTTGAAGACATGGGTCGCCCGCTAGCCCCCTGACCAGAATTTGGGTCGCAGCCTAAAAAGGTTAAGAACCACTGCGTTGGAGAGTTGGACAGTTTTGTATGAAATAAAAAAGTTAAATTATTTAGTTTTATAAATCGACGCTAAAATCCATTTAATTATTTTTTAACCCAAATTGGGGTCAATTAAGAAATGTTTTTAACTCGCCTTTTTAGCAGAATTACCCATGTTTAGCCAAGTGATGATAATTATCTTAACCCCTTAATGGGTTAGAACTTATCTAACTCCAATTTGGGCTAAAAGATCGCATTAGTTTTTAAAGTGTAGCTTTAATAAACCTAGAAAGAGATTGTGTAAACTTAGCTCGAGTCTGTATATTATACTTAAATATACTTAAATACACTTAAATATACTTAAGTATACTTCTATACAACCATATTTTTGATTTAATTTATTTAATTAACACCTTTGAAGTTTTTACCTGTATGATAATAAAAACCCACTCTAATAGACAGAGTTTATTTCCACAAAAGTTTCGATGCCCACTGGCATCCTCTTCGGGTGGATACAGAAAAACGAAGATGATGCCAGTGGCATCGAAACTGTTGTGGAAATAAACTCTGTCTACTAGAGTGGGTTTTTATTATCATATTTTGACCTTCACGTAGAAAAAAGGTTAAGTTTTTTGCATTTCTACCCGTAATTGATTTCTATGTTTTGCATTCTCTAAAGAGATTTGTCAAATGACTTCATTCTGGGACTAAAATATATAATTCGCTCGCAGGATGTCGCTTCGATGACGTATTGTACATGCTTAGGAAATTATTTACATCATTTGTTTTTTATATATTTTTTATATATCTTTATATTCTTTATATTTTTTATATATTCTTTATAATCTTTATATTTTTATATATTCTTTATAATCTTTATATTTTTTATATATTCTTTATAATCTTTATATTTTTTATATATTCTTTATAATCTTTATATTTTTATATATTCTTTATAATCTTTATATTTTTTATATATTCTTTATAATCTTTATATTTTTTATATATTCTTTATAATCTTTATATTTTTATATATTCTTTATATTCTTTATATTTTTTTATATTCTTTATTTTTTTGTATATTCTTTATATTCTTTATATTCTTTTTATTTTTTATATATTCTTTTTTTTATATATTCTCTACAATCTTTATAGTTTTTAATATATTCTTTATTTTTTTATAGATTCTTTATATTCTTTAATTCTTTATATTCTTTTTATATATATTCTTTATTAATAAATTCAACTTTCGTTACTATTAGTTAATTTTTGTTGCTGTTAATAAATAATGTACTAAAAGTCTACAAGGAAGGAATGTGAGGCCGTCCATAGTACACATCGTTGCAAACACACTATGCAAACAACAAACAAAAACAACCTTTATTCAGAAAAAGAATAAGAGTTAAATAGAGATTTACAATATTTTTCTGTACAATTTATACATCTGATTAATATATAATATATTAATATATTCACAGTATTCTTAGCTGAAAATGCCGTTGGAAGCATGGAAGCTTTTTAGGCAAATTTAATGGCAAGTGCCAAATAATAATAATAATAATTTATTTTTTATTTTTTTATTTTATTTATTTACAAATATAAACAGTTTTAATGGGTGAGTATAATTTTATTATTAAATACAGATGCTGTAATACAGTTGTAAACTGCCCTTAGCAAGCGTACACGATTTACAGGCCGAAATCTACTATTTAGATTTGTTTTTTACCCAAACGCCTCTCCCACCGCAGTAAGGTCGCGTCAGGAACAGGTAGGAAGCGCCTCAATCGCTCCCATTCATTTCATCAGCTATCATGACAATAATGCGCCTGCCTCAGGGCAACAATGCCACAGCCCAGCCCTGCAGACCGCTTCATACACCCTGAGGCGGCACATTGCCAGCCCGTCTCCCCCTATATACCATATCGCTCCACTTTTTTCTATCCACCGCGCGTGTCTTTCATCTTCCCAGATGTCCAGACCCCGCTGTACTATACCTTCATACATACCCATCTTCGCACTCATAGACATTGATCTCAACTTCCAAACACTTCTTAGGGCACCCAGTACCTTTGCCCCTTCTTCCATCCTGTGACTCACCTCCGCTTCCATTGTCTCATTCCTCTCCACATCCACCCCTAAGTACCTGAAACATGCCACTTCTTCCATTTTCTCACCATACAAACTTACACTCAGTCGCTCACGAACCTCCCTTTTACAGCACCACATAACCTTACTCTTATTTACATTTACTCTTAGCTTCCTTCTTTCACACACCCTCTCGAACTCAGTTAACAGTCTCTGTAGCAAAGAACTTACTTTCTCCCAGGACGTCATTTTACTGGTACAGAAATCGAGAAAAAGAATTCATCCAATATTTTTCTCAAGAAAATTCACTGGTATATTGCGACAATATTTCGGAACTAATACTTAAGCTAGGCGCTGCAGTCTATGACCCAAATGAATGGGACTTTCATTGATTCCTCCAAAAGAAGTCTAAAAGGCGATCTCCTTCACAACGGTAACTTGTATGCATCCGTTCCTGTGGCTCATTCGGTTCACTTGAAGGAAACGTACGAAAATCTTGAGCTTCTTCTAGTAAGGTAAATACAAAGAACACGGTTGGCTACTTTGGAGACTTAAAAGTGATTTGTATGTTGTTAGGTCAACAACCAGGTTATACGAAGTTTCCATGTTTTTGTGTGAATGGGATACTCGAGCAGGAACTCAGCACTAGATAAAAAAGGAATGGCCACGCAGAGTCAACCTGACACCTGGTTCTGAAAACATTCAACGTGAAAGTTTGCTTGACACGAAGAAAGTTCTTTTACCTCCGCTTCACATAAAATTGGGCTTCATGAAGCAATTTGTTAAGGCCTTGGACGAAGATGGAGATTGTTTTAAGTATCTGTGTGGTAAATTCCCAACTCTTTCGGAAGCAAAATTGAAAGAAGGAATTTTCGTTGGTCCCCAGATTGGAAAATTGACTTTGGATGAACACTTTGAAAGAGCAATGAACAATCTTGAAAAAGAAGCGTGGATTGCTTTTAAGGGTGTTATCAGCAAATTTTTGGGGAACAACAAGGACCCAAATTACCAAAACATTGTGAACAACATGCTAAATAAGTTCAAGAGTTGGGTTGTAATATGAGTTTAAAATTACATTTCTTACATTCACACTTCGAACTTCCCTGGAATCTCGGAGCACTCAGCGAAGAACAAGGAGAACGGTTTCACTAAGACATCAAAGAAATGGAGAAGAGATATCAGGGAAGGTGGGACATCAGCATGATGGCTAATTACTGCTGGACGTTGAAACGGGATACTCCAGAATTATTACATAAAAGAAAAGGAACAGCGCGTACATTCGAGACTAAAAGGCATAGATCTCACGGGAAAACTCAGGACAAATAAAGATGAATATGTAATTGACGTTAATAATCTTCTTTCTTTTTAAAGTTGTTTGCATTTGTAATTAGTATAACAAAGCTAAATAGGTACCTAATGTAAATTGAAATAAATAATATTTATTTATGTTGTTGTTTTTTCCCTTCCAGTTTGCGGAAAATCCTTACGTGATAGGAAAAAATGGACACCTTATTCGAAATCAGCGTAGTTCAATTATATAAATCAGTTATTAGTAAGAAAACAATTCTTACAAAGTTCTCATTCACAGGCCTGTGTATTAATAGATATAATAGATATAATTAATAAATATAATTAATAGAGATACAGTATTAATAGATATAATTAATAGGTATAATTAATAGACTAATTAGATATAATTAGATATAATAGATATGATTACAAGATTTTTATAATAGACTTAACAGACTAAAGGGAACTTACAGACTAGGACATACTGTACTGTATTTTGAACATTTAAATAAAAATTTATTGTACAGGGTGTTCAAAAAGAAACGCAACCCCAAATAGAAAAGAAAAGGGTTAGGTTACAATGATATATGCATTCTTCAATGGGTCGCGTTTCTTTTTGAACACACTGTAGATTTTATAAATTTACAAATTTTTATAAGAGATTTAAAACTGAAGAAACTTACAGACTAGAACATATATTAGAAGCTTAATACAAAGAGTAGTGAAACCAGTATAAAACTGAAAGGAACTTACAAATTAGAACATATACTTATATTAGAAGCTTAATACAAAGAATAATGAAACCAGTATAAAACTAAAAGGAACTTATAGATTAAGACATACAGTATATTAGAAGCTCAATACAAAAAGTAATGAAACCAGTATAAAACTGAAAGGAACTTACAGATTAGAACATATACTTATAAGTGTTAAGTGTTACACAAAGAGTAATGAAACCAGTATAACACTGAAAGGAACTTACAGATTAGAACATATACTTATATTAGAAGCGTAATGCAAAGAATAATGAAACCAGTATAAAACTGAAAGCAACTTACAGATTAGAACATATACTTACTTATAAGCGTTACACAAAGAGTAATGAAACCAGTATAAAACTGAAAAGAACTTACAGATTAGAACATGTACTTATATTAGAAGCGTAATACAAAGAGTAATGAAACCAGAATTAAAGTGAGGTGAAAGTGATGGTAGATTTTTTTAAAAGGATAATTAGAATTTTCATGGTGACAACAGCAAATTAATAATAATAATAAACACAGTAACAGTAACAAACAGTAACGAAGAAAGGAGTGCCTTCAGTAACTTTGGAATTTGTTAAGTTTAAATCGCTTTATAAAAGACGAGGGAGCATTGATTGATTTTAATTCATTCGTAAGATTATTCCATATCCATAAGTGGACCATAACCCTTCCGTTAAATAAGTGTAAGAATTTCTATTACAATGAAAAGTATAGTTTGCCATTGAGTTATTTTTTGATGTTCGTGACGTATGACGTATCTGATTGTTTATTAAATTCTCGATTTATATGGTCGCAGCAGGTTGTTTTGTAATTCTGAACATTTGGAAGCACATTTATACTTAAAACATGTCTTTAAATTTTAATATACGCAGTTGCTTGAAGATTTCTGATGTATGTTTATAATAAATAATCACTCTTGTTTATTTTTCTAATAATTCTTCTCTGGTTTGTGATCAAAGGGTTGATGATGATGATGTAATCACATGCGCTTCCATATGCAGTAATATTGTATGTGAGATGCGGATAAAGTAGAGAAAGTATAACATTTTAAGTGAATGTGTGGGAAGGAAATGTAATTTTGTTAATATAAAGGAGACTTTCGATAGTTTGTGATCTATATTTTTAATATGTTGATGAAAGGATAGTTTGTCATCAAATACGACTACTATTAATTTCCCTTCAGTGACACGCAATATCATGTGCAAGTCGACAATAATGTTGAAGTCTGCTATTAATTTCTTTTTGTGATTAGTAGAAAGTTTGTTTTATTTTTAAGGATAATTTATTGGCTTCCAGCCTGTCATATACTGTCACGGTGTCTCTATTTACTATTTCGTTAAGGGATATGACATCGCTGCTTGGATATATCACGAAGGTATCATTCACATATTGGAAGCCCTTCCCGTTATGAGAGTTGTGAGTCATTTATATAGATCAGAAATAGTAGGGAACCCAAATGATTCTTTGTGGAACGCCATGCGTAATTCATATGTACAATAATTCATGATATATTGGTTTCTGTTACATAGTTATGATTTAAACCAATTTAGAACAACGTTATTTATGTCATAATGCGATAATTTTAAATAAGAATGTCGTAGGAGATTGTATCAAAGGCTTTTGATAGATCCATAAGCAAGAGAACAGTAGACTCTATTATTAAGATTTTTATATAGCGTGTCTAATAATGGCTGAAATCAGGTCGCTCGTTTTATGATCCTCCCTAAAACCAATTGGATACTTCAATATGAAGCTATTTTCCCCGAAATAGACAAATTCTTCAAGTACCTTTCCAAATGTAGGTAAGATTTCTATAGGTCGATAATTCGAAGGTGTATTCTGACTTCAATACGGAGTATACTAGTGCGTTTTTAATGGAAAATATCTTGACAGAAAGGTAAATTGAATAACATTGATAAAGGGAGAGATAAAGTACTCCTATCTGGGCACTAGTTAAAAACTGCGTTTGGAATAGAATCGACGTGACATGATTTGTTTATAAGGGTAGAAATAACCGTTTTGACATCGCTGATAGAGATAGGAGAAAAGAAAATATGAAGTGGGGGAGTTCGGGGGTGGGGGATTACGAAGATATTTCTCATAAGAATAATAATAATAATTTATTGTTCTTCGCTACATATATAAGGCATACAATAGGTGTACTGAGAGTAACATATACTAACACACACACACACACACACACACACACACACACACACACATATACTGTATATATAAATTATAACGACTAGAAAAATAAATAATGGGAATCATCTGGAGGAACTTCCGCGGCAGAAAAGCAAACATCATGCTCAAATTATGGAAGAGTCTAGTCCTACCAATAATTGAGTATTGCTCAGTACTCACAAGCCCATACAGAAAACGAGACATTGCGAACACTGAAGCTATACAAAGGACTTTTACATCTAAGACAGAGGAAACGGAAGGTGAACAATACTGGTCTCGGCTACAATCAAGTGAAACTCTACTCCAGGGGTTCCCAAACTTTTACCACCAAGAACCCCACAAAAAAAATTATGAATTCAGTTACAAACTATAGTATATTTCTTAAACATAGATAGCTTTTAAATTAATGTTACTATTTTTCCAAAAGCTTAGAGACCCTCTGGAAGCTTCTTACAGACCCCTGGGGGTCTGTACAGACCACTTTGGGAATCCCTGCCTGAGTCTACTCTCTCGAAAACTCTACTCTCTCGAAAGAAGGCGTGAGCGGTACACAATAATATACATATGGAAAATACAGTACTTGAGGGCTCTATCCCTAACCTTAGAAATGAAATAGAAACAAACTGGAATGAAAGAAGAGGCAGATTTTGTACGGTCCCAGCTGCGGTGGGACAAGGGGCCATAAAACCGAGGATGGAAAATACCCTCAGAATACGAGGCCCAAAGCTTTTCAATGTCCTACCAAAAGAAGTGAGGAATCTCCAGCACACCGACCTGAATAACTTCAAGAACCAACTGGACAGATTCCTGTGCAAAGTCCCTGACCAGCCATGCGTGGCTGGCTACGAGGTTAGGAGGAGACCAGACAGCAATTCCCTCCTTCACCAAATCCCGCAAATGAGGCGGAATGTTGCAGAGGGGTCGACCGTACGTGAATCCTGAACCGTCGTTCGAACTCACCTAAAGTATGCACCCAAAGTAAAGTAAGTATAATTATACAGTATGATAGTGTGACAGTTAACGCATTCCTCAGCATACGTAGCGAATAAGAATAAACACTACAAAAACAACAACAACAAAAAACAACAAAAATTATAAAAATCAGTATAACTTATTATAATTACAATTTATTATTGTATCATATTTATAGGTGTTAATGAGGCACATCAGTTGGTACAGTAAGCATACATACTTACATACACATACATGTGATATATATATATATATATATATATATATATGAAAATTATTTCACGAAGGTAACACGTGAAAAATATTTATGATGAATAAAACCACGAAGGAAAGGAAACACAAAATGGTGCTCAAGCGCTTTCGTCTAATGACATCCTCAGGAACACTGAAGTACATAAAAAGGTTAAGCCTATATATAGGTTACAGAAAGAAAAAAAGAAAAAATAAATAACATACATACACACACACACATACATATATATATATATATACATACATATCTATATATACAAATACATACACACATACATACATACATATATATACAATAAACAGAGAAGTAAAAATAATAAAAAATTATAAAAAAATTAAAAATTAAAACCTTAAAAGATTACCAGTGAGGCGTACAGATTTTGTAAGGAAAAATATCGATTTTTAGCACAAGATCAAATGGATTATAAAAATACAAATTTATACTATCGATTTTTAGCACAAGATCAAATGGATTATAAAAATACAAATTTATACTGTCCGGGTTTTAACACAATGCTGCCTATGGTCAGGTTTCGATATATATAAAAAAATAATAAAAAAATAAAATGCAAATTAAAAGTTAATAAAGTAGAAAACAAGTTTACCAAAGATTTAATGTTTTACACTTCTTATCTATATCTGTTTTAAAGGAATTCAACATAACAGGATCGAGTTGAAAAAGACCTTTGCTTATGTTGAAGTTATTTGAAAGTTGGATAATGGCAGACTCAAGAATATTTCTATTAACAATGTTGCTTGAATGGAATAAAACTGAAGCATTATTCCAATCAATACAGTGGGCTAACTCTGACAAATGGACAAAAAGGGCACTGGACAACTGTCCTGTTCTAACGGAATATTGATGCTGTTTTATACGTATGTGCAAATCCTTTCCCGTCTGACCTATGTAAAAGGAATCACATTGTTTACAACCAATTTTGTAGATAATGCCTGAATTATTGGTAGGGCTATTTTTTACTATGATATTTTTCACAATATTGTTATATGAAAATACTACATTAATATCCAAAAGTTTAAGTACATTAGCAATGCCTAAAAAGCCCGGGAAAAATGGAAGTACTAAAATATTTTTTGACAAAGTACGAGTGTTAATATTGACACGATAGAAAGTTCGTTTTGCCTTGTTGAGACAAGATTCCATAAACGCAGATGGATAACACAAATCACTTCCAATACCGTTGATTTTTTCCAATTCGGCATCGATGTATTCCGGACTGGCGATCCTAAGGGCGCGGAGAAACATTGATGAAAATATGGCCTTCTTAGTGGGGGTATCATGTCCCGAGTAAAAGTGTACGTAGGACAAATTGTTTGTCGTTTTCCGATAGATACTAAACTTAAAACCTGGGCTTTCCCTATGTACACGCACATCCAAAAATGGGATTGAATTGTCTTGCTCAACTTCTAAAGTAAACTTAATGGAGGGGACTTGATCATTTAACTGAAGGAGGAAGCTATCCAGGTCACGATTCATGGGCCAGATACACAAAATATCGTCGACGTACCGCAACCAAGGGATGCCAACCCCCAGGATTCTCGGAATATAGGTCATTTCGAAAAACTCCATATAAATATTGGAGAGGAGGGGCGATAAGGGGTTGCCCATAGCCATCCCAAAAACTTGTTGATAATACTCGTTATTGAAAGTGAATTTACAGTCTTTGATGCAAAGCTTAATGAGTTCCAAAACAATGTGTGAAGGTAGTGGCAGGTCATACTTATGTAATTCTTGGGAGAGAAAGTCAAGCATATCGTCAATCGGCACTTTTGTAAACAATGAACAAACATCAAAACTAATCAATTTATCGTTAGTTTCAGTACGTGCATTATTCAATTTTTCCGTAAGATCCATGGAATTTTTTACATGTGAATCAGAGATAGTTCCGAGAATGGGGGACAAGACTTTGACAAGCCATTTGGAGAGTTTATAAGTAATAGAGCCCACCGAGCTAATAATAGGGCGCATAGGGTTACCAGGTTTGTGGGTTTTAATAAGACCGTAAAGGTAGGGCAGAGCAGGTGAAGTGGACATGAAAAGCGGAATTAAGTTCTTATGATCTTTGAGAAGGCGTTTCAAGCCACTATTAAATGATTTGATGACGTCATTCTGCGGGTTCTTCCTTTCCCAAGCTTTTTAGGCATTGCTAATGTACTTAAACTTTTGGATATTAATGTAGTATTTTCATATAACAATATTGTGAAAAATATCATAGTAAAAAATAGCCCTACCAATAATTCAGGCATTATCTACAAAATTGGTTGTAAACAATGTGATTCCTTTTACATAGGTCAGACGGGAAAGGATTTGCACATACGTATAAAACAGCATCAATATTCCGTTAGAACAGGACAGTTGTCCAGTGCCCTTTTTGTCCATTTGTCAGAGTTAGCCCACTGTATTGATTGGAATAATGCTTCAGTTTTATTCCATTCAAGCAACATTGTTAATAGAAATATTCTTGAGTCTGCCATTATCCAACTTTCAAATAACTTCAACATAAGCAAAGGTCTTTTTCAACTCGATCCTGTTATGTTGAATTCCTTTAAAACAGATATAGATAAGAAGTGTAAAACATTAAATCTTTGGTAAACTTGTTTTCTACTTTATTAACTTTTAATTTGCATTTTATTTTTTTATTATTTTTTTATATATATCGAAACCTGACCATAAGCAGCATTGTGTTAAAACCCGGACAGTATAAATTTGTATTTTTATAATCCATTTGATCTTGTGCTAAAAATCGATAGTATAAATTTGTATTTTTATAATCCATTTGATCTTGTGCTAAAAATCGATATTTTTCCTTACAAAATCTGTACGCCTCACTGGTAATCTTTTAAGGTTTTAATTTTTAATTTTTTTATAATTTTTTATTATTTTTACTTCTCTGTTTATTGTATATATATGTATGTATGTATGTGTGTATGTATTTGTATATATAGATATGTATGTATATATATATATATGTATGTGTGTGTGTGTGTATGTATGTTATTTATTTTTTCTTTTTTTCTTTCTGTAACCTATATATAGGCTTAACCTTTTTATGTACTTCAGTGTTCCTGAGGATGTCATTAGACGAAAGCGCTTGAGCACCATTTTGTGTTTCCTTTCCTTCGTGGTTTTATTCATCATATATATATATATATATACATACTGTGTGTATATTAGACATACATACATACATACATACATACATATACACACAGACGCATACACATATGCATGTTTTGTTTTGGATGAGTTCTGATGCAGTGCTATAATGGATAAGTTGATACATATATGTGGCAAATGTTTAGTTGGTAGATTTTTGCTCGTTTGAGAATTTTTAACTCGTGCAACGTTTGATTTCGACTTTCATTATACTTGTTCGATTTATAGATTCTCCTAATTATTATTTTTTGCATCACCACCAATGGCTGTAGCGAATATTGACGTGTGCTTCCGTAAGCGGTAATGCGGTATTCTAGGTGTGGGTACACCATGGTGAAGTATATGGATCGAAGAACCTGTTTTGGGAGCGTTGCGACTGCTTTCGTAATTATGAATGAAACCTTGGCTAATTTGGTGCGTATATCTTCGGATACTCTTTGAATGAGAGGTTTGAATCAAGGGTGATTCTCAGAGATTTTGACGATTGCACTCGCTGAATAGGGATAGAATTTATGTGTAGGTTTTAAGTGGGCAACGATTTATGTCTAAATTGTTTTTTAATCATATGCAGGGTTGTTATAAAGTCCGGGAAGGGTTTTAAAAATAATTTACTTTTTTATTATTTCAAATGAAACAAAATAGCACTTCTGTAACATATTTCAGCTCGACTAACCACGACACGGAATTTAATTTTTCTTCAGTCGAAGCCATAGAGGGATTAAGTCGGGTGCGTCTAGCTGCAACAAAAAAAAAAAAGAATAGAATCGAACACTGCATTGCCCGAGAGGGAGGATATGTTGAAGCGTAAAGTGCGGGTGTGAACTACGAAAAATGTTTTAAGTCATACATTTTCATGACATGTGCTATTTTGTTCTCTTTGGAATAATTAAAAAAGTTATTTTATTTTTAAAACCGCTTCCGGACTATACAGGGTGAGTCACGACGAAATGTCATAACTTCGGGAGCTTATAGCTGAGGTCATTCCCAGTCAAAAACTTCATATGAATATAGGTCCGATTCTTAACGGTTATGGAGAATGGATGTTTGAATGTTGAATAATAAAAAGGTAATTATTCATTTTTACACCCAGTCTGTTTTTATGATAACAAACTTTTCTGGTCAATTTTTGAGGTGTTTTGCACGAATCTGCCATCCGTTTCCTGTGCAAATGCGTAGTTTTCGAGATATCGTTATCTCGAAAACTACGCATTTGCACAGGAAACGGATGGCAGTTTTGTACAAAACACCTCAAAATTAACCAGAAGAAGTTTGCTCTCGTCATTTTCGTTTAAACTAACGTAAATATCACGACTTAATCTAACCAATCATCAAGGGCATTCAGTTGACCTAACTGGGCATTCAATTGACCTAACTGGGCAGTCAACTGACCTAACCGGACATTCAATGATACTTGTAGGTTACCTCCCCCCTCCCCCCAACGCTTGATTTGTCATCGTGGCAAATAGCACGCACGCAGAACAATCAAACGAGCATTTCGTTCTAGAATGTTTGATGCACATTGGTTGTTGATTTGTTATACAACTTACATTAACTTTGCATCACCTGAAGATCAGGGTTCCCAGCCTTCTTTAGTTAGCCTTATAACGCTAACTAACGAAAATATCACGACCTAACGTAACTAATCATTAGGTCAACTGTACGCCCTTGATGATTGGTTAGGTTAAGCCGTGATATTTTCGTTAGTTAGCCTTATAAAGCTAACTAAAAAAGGCTGGGGGCCCTGATCTTCAGGTGATCCTTAACTTTATAATGGCGATCCTTCAGAATCCGGCCATAAATTAGTTTAAAAAGTAAATCGTATCAATAATTATTACATGAGCCAAATTATATATTTAATAGTATCTATTTCAGTAGATATTACCAATCCTTTGCACAATTTAATTATTGCTTTTTCAGCCAGAATGAAGTTACTGCGACTTCATGCTATTTGCCACGATGACAAATCAAGCGTGGGGGGGAGATAACATACAAGTACCCACTCAATTGTCGTAACAGGTTAATATTGGTTATTTCACCTAAATATCTTCTGATCTTTTCGTATTAGGCACTCACTGTCACATTTCGAGCAAGTTAAGGATGAGAGAATAACGCCGTAATTGATAAAAACATCCAATCCTTTGTCTTCATCTAGGGCACATGACGAATCAAGTTCTCAAAGTCGAAATCACACGAACAGCATGTCATAATTCTATCACAAACACCATCAAACTGAATCCAATTAGAAAAAAAAATAGCCAGAACAAAATCCAACAAACTAATTAAGTCGTAGAGTAGCGAAAAAATAGCCCAATCAGGAAAAATATTTTATGAAAGAAGTACATTATAGCCAAAACAGGAAATATATTTTATTAAAAAATGTACATTTGAAAAAATTTGCACAACATAAGATATACATTTTCTTAGTCAGTTTTGAATGGCAATTCAATATATTGTACTGTTTTAACCGCGCGTGAGCGGGTGAAAAGACGAATATTAACCAATAAGAATAAGCAAACATATAACTGCTAAAGTTTTTATTCATGAATTTACAATAACTGTTCAAAATGACTACCCTCGGCTTCAATACACATCGCGGCTCGTCTGTGAATCGCGCGTGTAGCTCGCATTAGTTCATTACGATTGTCCTTTATGAAGGCTGCCGCATCCAAAGTGTGACGGAGCAATGCATCTCGTGTTTCCACTTTTCTCTGGTACACCAGCTCCTTCATGCGCCCTCACAGATAAAAATCTCGAGGGGTTAGGTCCGGAGACCTGGGTGACCAATTTTGTGCACCACCACGACAGATCCATCGACCAGGGAAGCGATCATCGAGATGCGTTCTCACTGCACGGCTAAAATAGGGAAGAGCTCCGTCTTGTTGGAAGTACATACGTAATCGTGTTGCAAAAGTACATCTTCTAACAGTGGCGGCAGTTCGTCTTGCAGAAATCGTAGATAAATGTCACCTGTAAGACCGCCTCCGAAGATAAACGGACCAATCAGCTGGCCACACATTGACACTGAACCAATGTTGATAATTACTTTCCACAATGGCATGAGGATTCATTTCTGACCACACATGTGAATTGCGAGTGTTGTTGACACCGTCGCGGGTAAATTGAGCCTCATCACAGAACGAGACGTATCGATGCAGTTGTCGATCGGTAATGAGCCAATTACAAAATTCCAGCCGTTAGGCACGATCCCCAGGTTGGAGGTGCTGAACGCGCTGTACGTGGTATGGATACATGCCTTCTTCGTGTAACGTTCTACATACTCTCGTTTGAGGAACGCTAAGGCGTGTGGAAATCCTTCACGTACTAACATGAGGACTCCGCTGTACCATCTGAATAACGTTTTCTTGTTCAGCCACATCTTCTTGTACCGGACGCTCAGATAAAACAGTAATGCAGGAAATGAACCACTCTCTCGCAATCTCCAGAAAACGTTGCTAAACACTTGTCGACCCGGAATTCTTCGATTTGGAAAACGTCGCTGGTATTCAGCGAGAGCAGCAGTAGTATTTCCATCGCAAAATCCGTAAACATACACCATATCGGCATATTCGGCATTTGAAAACGTAAAAGACATACTGAACGCACAAAAATCAACTGCACGCTGTGAAACACAACACTCTACTGCGTAGTTAGTTCGGTTCGGTAAGTAACTGTCAATTCAGTTCAAGGTCACGCATGCGCATGTTGAAATTCAACCACTCATAGCTCCATAACCGTTAAGAATCGGACCTATGTTCATATAAAGTTTTTGACTGGGAATGACCTCAGCTATAAACTCCCGAAGTTATGACATTTCGTCGTGACTCATCCTGTATAACAACCCTTATGAACGTTGGAGTTCATTGTTAGTGGTTGTTTGGAGTGGTAGTAAGTCTTTTTGTGATGTTATGATTTAAGTATCATCTGCATACTGATAACAGGAAAAATAATTTAGTAACCTGTGGAATTCGTTTATGTAAAGGAGGAGCAGGATGGGTGCCAGAATGCTCCCTTGCGGTACCCCGTGAGAGATGCGTCTTGTCTGTGAGGTAAGAGAGTCCTGTTAAGGGTAGTCCCCTGAAGCCAATATGTTCGAGTTTTTTTAAGAGTATGTCATGAGGTACTGTGTCAAAGGCCTTAGCTAGATGGAGTAGGATGATTATTGAATTTCCTGTCTATTTTATTTAGTTCTTCATTTCTTCTATCGTAAGAGCTGAAAATTTCAGTATTAGATTTCATATCGTTGCCTCTAGCCATCTGTATGTTCTGTTTGTGTCTGTTTGTAAAACTTCCACTTCTCGGTTTCAAAATTTTCTGATAATTTTTGTATCGTCAGTAAAGGATGTTAGTGTACTCTTGCCATTGGTTACTTCGTTGTTTATGACTGTAAAAATGATAATGAATAAGAGTAGTGATGATACTGTTCTTTGTGGTACCGAACTATGTACCTCCGATTCTGATGATGATATATTCCTTGGATTGTAACAACTTGCTGACGTTTTCTGAGGAAATTATAGATCCATCTTTTCACTTTCCCCGTTATTTCCATGTTTCCTTTTATGTGCAATTTACCATGATCATATTTGTCGGGTGCTTTAGGAAAGTCTATGTATATTATATTGTAATTTTCATTGTTTTCAAGCGTATTAATGATATGTTATAATGTTTCATTAGTTATAATAGGCACGATCTTCCTGATCGGAATCCATGCTGGTTCTCACCTAATCTTTTCTATATCTCCAATAAGTCATACATTTTTCTATTAATATTCTTTCAAATATTTTGGTGAGATGAGATGTCAGTGACACTGTCTATAGTTCTCTGCATGAGATCTACCCCGCTTCCTTTAATATATAAGGACAACATTCGCCTTCTTCAGGATGCCCGGTATTTCTTCTATGCCCGGAGATCTCCATATCCAATAAAGGCGCGTAGCCTATTTCATTCTTACAGTTTTTAATCAGCGAAGCGTTCCATTTGTCTGGACCTTCAGCTGAATGTGATTTCGGTTGTCCTGCAGTTGTTCTTGGGTACAGTCAGCATCAATTATATTTTCCTTGTAATTCCCTTCATAGAAGGTTTTTAACGATATATCACTTTATCACTTTTTGGGGATACTGAAAACTGATTTATGCTGAACTATTAACATTTCAAATACAGGGTGTCCGAGAAATATCTGTACAATTTTTGGCTGTTATTAAAAGTCAACCATGAAGTGTAGAAATTCCAGTGTTGTTCCATTTTACAGAGAATCTCATTAAGTATTTTCTGATACCAAGTTTTGACAAGTTTTTTAGAAATTCCAGTGTGTCCGAACATTATCTGTACAATTTCATCTTTTAATAAAATTCTTGATAACACACGTAAAATTCTTAAACAAGATTATTTAGAATCTGTATTTTCAAAAGTTTCTTTTATTAAAGTAACGTTGTTACAAACATTCGATATGTGCACCATTAGTGATTCGCAAAACATCCAATCGATACTCCAAATGTTGCCATGTACGCTGCAGCATATCCACATCAATTCGCTCAATAGCAGCTGTGATTCTTGCTTTTAAATCATCAATGTCTGTCACCCGCGTACATTTCTAAAAAACTTGTCAAAACGTGGTATCAGAAAAAACTTAATGAGATTCTCTGTAAAATGGGACAAGACTGGAATTTCTACACTTCATGGTTGAGTTTTTAATAACAGCCAAATATTGTACAGATAATTCTCGGACACCCTATATTACTCCTAAATCGTCAGTTATTTCAGTATTTTATTTCCTTAAAGGTCCGATAATGACGTAAGTTCTTTTTTACCCAAAGTTTTTTAAGTATCTGGGTTTTTTCTCTGATTATTTCTGCAACATCTTCCTCTTCTTCTTCTGAATAATCTCCTCCACTAGAGTTTGCGTTTCGCGGTCAATACTCTCCAGCCTTTCTTTTATCACCTCCCGGCATCATTGTCTTCGCAATTCGTTAATTTTGCAAATTCTGTCTTTCTCTTGCTTAATATTGTTTCCTTTTGTCTCTGGAAATAATTTCTCTTTTCTTTTGGCTCTTTATTTCGGAGCATATTTACCTAAAATTTCCAGCGTCTTCTCCACTAAAGTTATTAACATCTGTACAGTTGGTTGGTTCTTAAAGCTTTCCACTCTATTTTGGCCATATTTAATCCGATTTCTTCACAATTTGTAATTTTAGAATTCATGATGAAATTTTCAAATTTGTGTTATTTTTTCTTTTAAAGCTGTCGTCTTGTGTATATATATACAAGTTGTCCCAAAAATACTGCCCAAAAGATTAATAATATGTACATTATGGGGCAGGACTTTTGAGATACTCTCTCTCTCTTTCTTTCACCAGGATTCGAACCTGAGACCTGCTGAGTATGAGCCGCGAGCGCTCAATCATATTACGACAGGATAAACATTATAATATCTGTCCTCCGAATCTTGGCAGGGGCATTTTTGTTCATTCATTATACCCATTTCACAGATTTATTTAATTCGATGCAGGTAATAATACTCAACAAGATTTTACCATTTATTTGGTTAATATTAAGTTTCACAGGAACCATATTACACTAGGTTAGGTAATCACTTCAGAACCCACAGAACCAATTTTGGCTAATCAGGATTTTTGTAACAAGTTTCAAAGAACTGGTCAACTCTGGAACAATTTTCCTCCATCCATCTTTCCCCCTGTCTATGACCTTCAATCTTTCAAACGCAGTGTCTAGTCATCTCGAAAACCTTGGACCTTGATTTTGGCTCTTTTTTTTCTCTATGGGAGGGGCGTTTTTGCGGGCACTCACCCTTGGCCCCTCGTTCCTGCCATATCTGCTGTTACACGTAATTTTGTTAACATTACCAAGTTTATCCGGTAGGAGGAGATTGTAGACACCAATCGACCAGGGAAGTACTTCGGGGTGGATGTTAGGCAGGAATCAAGGGGTGCTGGAACTCCCGTTACTCCCGTCACTGTCCTCCTTAGCTGATCTTTTTCCGTGCCTCATCTACCCTGTGAGTAGTCCAGCATGCTCTGAAACACACGCTTCTCCCTCTATTCCTCACTACACATACACGCATCTTCCACACAACACAACCTTTTCAAAATTTATATAAAAAAAAAAAAAAAAAAATGGCATCATTAACCCTTGGAGACCTTGTTTTTGGCTCTCTCCGTCTTCTGTGGAGGGGTCACTTTTGCGGGCGCTCGCCCTTATTCACCTCCTTCCGACGTAAAAAAAAAGATGACCAATGGTATATTTATTTATTTAATCTCTGAATTAATTTAAAGCTCGCCTTATGATAGGCTCAAAAAGGCATTTTCAACTGAGTATCGTAATGGTTGATCTCATTCCTAATATGCTGAAAGAAAATTGGTTTACTTTGTATCCTGCCAAATACCAATTTTGCAGTACGCCAGATTTCAAGCTATAGTTTACTAAATCTACTTTTAATACATTGTATCTGTTTTAACATGCTATATATATATATATATATATATATATATATATATATATATATATTATATATATATTACTTTTTGTTGAGTTTGAACGACGGTTCAGGATCGACCTGCGGTCGACCCCTCTGCAGCATCCCGCCTCATTTGCGGGACTTGGTGAAGGAGGGAATTGCTCTCTGATCGCCTCCTGCCCTCGTAGCCAGCCACGCATGGCTGGTCAGGGACTTTGCACAAGAATCTGTCCAGCTGGTTCTTGAAGTTATTCAGGTTGGTGTGCTGGAGATTCCTCACTTCTTTTGGAAGGACATTGAAAAGCTTTGGGCCCCGTATTCTGAGGGTATTTTCCATCCTCGTTTTCATGGCTCCTTGTCCCACCGCAGCTGGGACCGTACAAAATCTGCCTCTTCTCTCATTCCAGTTTGTTTCTATTTCATTTCTGAGGTTAGGGACAGAGCCCTCAAGTATGTTCCATATGTATATTATTGTGTACCGCTCTCGCCTTCTTTCAAGAGAGTAGAGTTCCAGGGATTGTAGTCGAGACCAGTAGTCTTCACCTTCCGTTTCCTCTATCTTAGACGTAAAAGTCCTTTGTATAGCTTCAATGCTCGCAATGTCTCTTTTTCTGTGTGGGCTTGTGAGTACTGAGCAATACTCAATTATTGGTAGGACTAGACTCTTCCATAATTTGAGCATGATGTTTGCTTTTCTGCTGCGGAAGCTCCTCCAGATGATTCCCATTATTTTTCTAGCCGTTGTGATTTTGATTTTATAGTGCTCTCTGAATTCTGCATCCGACGACATTATTACTCCAAGATCCCTGACTTGTGGATTTGGTGTTATCTGTTTGGCTTGCGGAGTTTTGTACCCTTTTTTCTGTAGCTCTTTGTTATTACCATATCTTAGAAGTTGGAATTTTTCTTCGTTGAACTTCATATTGTTGTCTTCTGCCCACTGGAATAATGTTTCAATGTCGTTTTGTAGTTTTCTTATGTCATCTTCGTTCAATATTTCCTTACATATCTTCGTGTCATCTGCGAAGCATGATACAATACTGTCCTTAATATCTGCATCAATATCTGCAATCATTATTATGAACAGCAAGGGAGCTAATACTGTCCCTTGTGGGACAGAGCTCACGACTTCCGAGACTTCCGATTTAACTCCGTTTACCACCACTCTTTGCGTTCTTTGCGTCAAGAAATTAAATATCCACCTTCCTAGCTTTCCAGTAATTCCTGTATCCTTAAGTTTGTGTGCTATGATTCCATGGTCACATTTATCGAAGGCTTTAGCAAAATCAGTATATATTACATCAATGTTTTGTCCTCGACACAATGTTCCTAATATTTTCTCCTGGTGGTCTAGTAGCTGTGACAGGCATGATCTACCCGCCCTGAAGCCATGTTGATTTGGGTTGTATAAGTCTTTTTCTTGTAGGTAGTAGGTAATTTTGGCTCTAATTATGCGTTCAAAACACTTTATAAGGTGTGAGGTGAGAGCCACTGGCCGATAATTTTTGGGCATTGCTCTGTTACCACCTTTAAATAGGGGGGCAATATTAGCGTTCTTTAAGGGGAGTGGAATTTGTCCTGTGTCGAGTGATTTCCTCCATAGTAAGTATAGCGGTTTTGCAATACTCTCTTTGCATTTCTTCAGAAATGTGGCACTCCATGTGTCTGGCCCTGGCGCTGAATTGTCTCGCATCTGTGATAAGGCCGTAATTACATCTCCTTCCGTGAACTCGAAGTCCATTAATAGGTTTGTGCCGGGATTTGTTCTTGGTTGATCTGTTTCAATGTCGAAAAACTCGTCTGGGTTTTCCACTTCCATCTCGGACTTAGGGGTGCTAAACACAGATTTAAATTGTTCCCTAAGCAGTTCACTTATTTCTTTCGGGTCATTTGTGTATTCGGCCTCCCCGTCTATCAACGGTCCAATACTCTCTTTACACTGCATTTTCCTTTTCGCAAAAGTGTAGAAGTATTTTGGGTTATTTTTTATGTTTTCTGCTACCTTGTTTTCCTCCTCGTTTGTCTTATGTATGAATGTTTGCTTTAGGTCCATTTCTATTTCGCCAAGTTTCCTCTCTAGTTTGAGTCTCTTTGCATCAGTTCTGCATCTGTGGAGATGTTTTACGGTTTGTCTTCGTTGCCTGAATAGAGTCCTGATTTTCCTCTCGAGCTTGCTACGTTTTCTTTCCTGTCTCTCTGGAATATGTTTCAGTATTATAGGTTTGGTTTCCGTCTCTATTATACATAGTATTTCTTGTGGAGTCTTCTCGTGTAGTAGCAATTCCCAATTTACCTCCTTTAAATCTTTATTTACGTTTTCCCAATTTACTTTCTTTGAATTTATGTTTAAGCCTTCAAATATTCCATCTGCCTCTCTGGGATGCGTTTTCGGACCTCTGGGTGCTAACTTCAATTGTATATCGATGAGGTTATGGTCGGAGAACTTTGTGCGCGTTACTTTTTTATTTATTATTATCTCGTTGTTATTTGTCCACATTAAATCCAAAACGTTCTCCTTTCTCGTGGCTTCACAGATTTCCTGGGTAAGGGCGTAATGTTCCATAATATCTAATAGCATTGTTGCTTGGGTTCTGTCATCTTTAGTAATGTTGCCATGAAACTTCTCAACATATATAACTTCGTCATTTTTCTTCCATGATATGAATGGGAAATTAAAATCTCCGAAAATTAGAATATTTGTTGCTGGAGTTTCAAGTAATTTTAATATGTTTTCTATTTCATTTGTAGCAAATTGGAATTCACTTTTTGTGGTGTTTGGTGGTCTGTAGATGTTCATAATGGTTAGGTTCAGTTCTTTTACTTCTAATATAATAACTTCAACTGTGCTGTTTGATTTCTTTACCCTCACTTCACATGTGTAAGTGTTTTTCACGTAGATACAACACCCTCCTCCTCGTCTAGCCACTCTATCTGCTCTGTATATGTTGTAGTCCAGCAATGCTATTTCAGTATTCTCGATGCAGTTTTCACAGCCTTTTTCGCACTTATGTAAGTGTGTTTCCGTTAGGCCTATGATATCTATGCTGGTTTCCGTAGCTAAATTTTGCAAGTATTGTAATTTGCAGTCTGCATGGTCCGTATAGAGGCCTTGTATATTTGTGTATAATACATTTACCGGGTTTCTTCTAATCTTCGTGTTCGATTTTCTTAAATGATGGTCGTTTCCTGGTCGATGTCGGTTCCTGTTTGGTGTTATTGGTTGGGCCGCTGCATTTGGGAGTATTGGGGTTGCGGCCCGTGATACCACTGTTGTTGTTGTATTATTGGGTGGTGTTGAATAGGGGGGTGATGTGCGTAATGTTGTGGTGCATATGTTTGCGGCGTTCTGTCTCTCCTTGTTAGAAGGGCAAGCTGAGCTTTTATTATTCTCATTTCTTCTAAAAAATATGTTTCATTACTCTTGCTATTTCTTCTATGTCGAATATGATCTGTTCTTTCCCGTTCTCTTCTTTGCGTACCCTTTATGTGAAAAAGTGGGCACTCTATGTTCAGGCATTTTTTCTCAGTAATTGACTGTCTGCACATACGAGGGTGAAAAAAGTTGCAGTTTGGTCCGTACTTGCACTTCCCATTCCTCATCATATAGAAGCATTTTGTAGGGTGATTGTATATGCAGTTTGAGCCATATTTGCACGCACCTATTTTATAATATTCGCATATGGCCCGTCGTTTAAATTCCCTCTGTGTCTTATGTGATTCAATTTCCTTCTTCTCTTCGCCACCAACTTCTTCCCTACTCAGTGGGGTTGTTTCTTTGGTGTGTATTTCGTATCCCCTCTTCTGCCGTGGGTACCTCTTTTTCTGAGGCTGCTTTCGCCCCTCCCTGTAGTGTGTTTTCTGTTTCATGTTTTTCTGTCGGTAGAGCTGCTGTATTTGATTCTTCTATTTCAACATTTTGTGTTCCCCTCTGTACTAATTTTTTATTGTTTTCCATGCATTTGACGCATAAGAAACCACAAAGTCCTATGATTTTGTTATTTATTCTATTTACCATTTTCCTGTCTTTTCTATCTAAGTTCATGCATTCGTAGTGCTTAAAGGTATTGCACAGAATGCAGTTTAAGCCCGAGGTCTGGTCTGCTTCGTTTCTGCAATCGCAAAGTTGATATGCGGCACATTCCATTACACATAATCCGGCTTTATTCAGTTTTCTGATTTTTCCGCAATTTACACATTTCTTCGAATGTTTGGCCATTTCTCCTTTATTTTCCTCTTTTTTCCTCTTTTTTTTTTTTTTTTTTTTTTTTTCGCTTCTCAAATTTCTTTCGATCACTCGACCTTCGTTTTTATGGCACTGACCTTTTTCCCTCTTAGGGCTAGTGTACAATCTCAGAGCTGTTTTTTCCGTTCGAAGTGTTTTAAATTTATATTTCAATTTGATGTTTCTTCGTTGTGCAAGCTATATGCCACCGGCTTTCATTAATAATTTATTATCGCGAATCACTGGTATTAAATACACACACTGGTATAAGATAGAATTTACGGCTGAACTTATAAACACTAGTTA